>JASTWF010000677.1:114287-211787 GCA_030390025.1 Squalus acanthias
TCTCTCACCGTGCTTCCCTCCCTGTCTTTCCCTCTGTCTCTCTCTCTCTCTGTCTCTCTCTTTCTCTCTCTCTCTCTGTCTTTCTCTCTGTCTCTCTCTCTCTCTGTCTCTCTCTCTCTCTCTGTCTCTGTCTCTCTCTCTCTCTAACTCTCTCTCTCTCGCTCTGTCTCTCTCTCTCTCTCTCTCTGTCTCTCTCTCTCTCTGTCTCTCTCTCTCTGTCTCTCTCGCTCTCTGTCTCTCCATATTACAGAAGGGATATAGAGGCACTGGAGAAGGTGCAGAAAAGATTTACAAGGATGATACCAGAACTGAGAGGTTCTACCTATCAGGAAAGACTGAACAGGCTGGGGCTCTTTTCTCTAGAAAGGAGAAGGCTGAGGGGTGACCTGATCGAGGTCTTCAAGATTACGAAAGGGGTTCGATAGGGTAGACGTAGAGAAGATGTTTCCACTTGTGGGGGAGACCAGAACTAGAGGCCATCAATATAAGAGAGTCACTAATAAATCCAATCGGGAATTCAGGAGAAACTTCTTTACCCAGAGAGTGGTGAGAATGTGGAACTCGCTACCACAGGGAGTGGTTGAGGCGAATAGTATAGATGCATTTAAGGGGAAGCTGGATAAACACATGAGGGAGAAAGGAATAGAAGGATATGCTGATAGGGTGAGATGAAGAGGGGTGGGAGGAGGCTGGTGTGGAGCAGAAACACCGGCACGGACCAGTTGGGCCGAAAGGCCTGTTTCTGTGCTGTAAATACTGTGTAATTCTCTCTCTCTTGCCCTCTGCCTGTGTAGTTACACCCTCCCGCCAGTGGTGGCGCTAGATGTGACTCCAGCGTGACCCGTTTACATGGACAGGTTCCATTTCAAATGGGGCCGTAGGAATTTATCATCGGAAGCTATTAACTACAGTGGTGTAGTGGTTATGTTACTGGTACTCGTTATCCAGAGACCTGGAATTAATAATCTCTGAGTTCAAATTCCACTGTGGGGAGTTTGAGAATTTGAATTTAGTTTTAGAAATCTGGGAATAAAAAGCGGGCAAAAATCAGTGACTGCTTAACAGTCATAATGCAAACATATTGCAGGAGACAGGAACAGGCTCGGGCGAGTGGGACAACAAGTGGCAGTTCAGTAAAGAAAAAAATGTGAGGTCATATATTTTGGGATGGAGAAGGAAACAAAGATGTCACATTTCTCAATGCAGTGGGGGAACACAGGGAATTGGGTTCAGGAGGTGAGAAACTCCTTCAGATTGGGAGGGCAGGTAAAATCAGCCATGAAGCAGGCAAGTATGATTGGAGCCTAATTCTGATTGAGTCAGAAGGTCCCAGGTTCAAGCCCTACTGTCAGAGGTGCCGTCTTTCGGATGAGACATTAAACCGAGGCCCCGTCTGCCCTCTCAGGTGGACGTAAAAGATCCCACAGCCACGATTGGAAGAAGAGCAGGGGGAGTTCTCCCCGGTGCCCTGGGGCCAATATTTATCCCTCAGCTGCGCCATTGTCACATTGCTTTTTGTGGGATCTTGCTGTGTGCAAATTGGCTGCCGTGTTTCCTACATTACAGCAGTGACCACACTTCAAAAAGTACTTCATTGGCTGTAAAGCGCTTTGGGGTGTCCTGTGGTCGTGAAAGGCGCGATAGAAATCTTCTTTTAGAACAGAGAAGGTTAAGAGGAGATTTAATAGAGATGTTCAAAATCACTGACATGAATCTTGTCATTCATGTGGAAATGACTTATGAAATAATACTGGACGGCCTGCTGGTGGCACTGTCCAGGGAGAGTATAAATACTCGGGCATGGGCCCAGCTTACTCAGGACATTCTTTAACAGGAACTAGTGAAGGCCACATCTAGACCTCCATGTTGAAAAACAGTTGATTAAAGCTTTGTTTAATACTCAGACCAAGTGCCTAGTAGTTTTCTTACATCAATCACGATAGAGTAAATAAGGAGAAACTGTTTCCAGTGGCAGGAGGGTCGGTAACCAGAGGACACAGATTGAAGATAATTGGCAAAAAACCAGAGGGGAGTTGAGGAGAATGTTTTTTACGCAGCGAGTTGTTGTGATCTGGAACGCGCTGCCTGAAAGGGCGGTGGAAGCAGATTCAATAGTAACTTTCAAAAGGGAATTGGATAAATATGTAAATACATTTTCAGAGCAGGGAGGAGTGGGACTAATTGGAGAGCTCTTTCAAAGAGCCGGCACAGGCACGATGGGCCGAATGGCCTCCTTCTGTGCTGTAAGATTTTATACCCCCTCCTCCACAGCCATCGAGAGGGTGCAAAGTTCGGCAGGGTTCCATGGGCGGGAGGGATTGTGTTGGAAAGAAGAGCAGGGGGGAGTTCTCTCCGCTGTCCTGGGGCCAATATTGATCCCTCAATCAACATCACTAAAAACAGATGATCTGGTCATTATCACATTGCTGTTTGTGGGAGCTTGCTGTGCGCAAATTGGCTGCTGCGTTTCCTACATTACAACCGGGACTGGACTTCAAAAAGTACTTCATTAGCTGTAAAGCGCTTTGGGACGTCCTGAGGTGGTGAAAGGCGCTATAGAAATGCACGTCCTATGTTCCAATGGCCCTGGAGGAAGGCGGGGCTGCTGGTTTGGTCTCATCCCTTTTTGACGTTTCAGTACTTGCCCCGTCCTTTCTGATGCCGTGAGCCATTCTCCAATGATCAGCTCTGACGGTAAAGTTGTTCCACATTGTGATAAACCTTTGCATGGAAAATGACTCCTTATCTCTCCCTTTATAGAGCTGGTGCTTAACTGGAGATGGTGGAATCCTGCCTTCGATTCCCACCAATGGGAATAATCTATCCGCTTTAACCTTCTCCACTGCTCTTATCATGCTGAACATCTCCAACAAGTTTCTCACGCAACCCGTTAACGCGGAACTCCCAGTGCTGGGATCACCCTGCTAAACCCATGCCTGACTCACACAATGGGGCCCTCTGTCCTAACATCGCCATGTATCTATCTCTACCTCTTATCGCTAACTCTATCACTCCATCTCTCTCTCTCTACCTCTATCTCTATCACTCCATCTCTCTCTACCTCTATCTCTATCTCTATCACTCCATCTCTCTCTACCTCTATCTCTATCTCTATCACTCCATCTCTCTCTCTCTACCTCGATCTCTATCTTTATCTATCGCTATCTCTCTCCCTTCTCTGTCTTTCTCTCTACACACTCTTAATTGCTCTCCATTTCCCCTCTCTCTACTTCACACCCTCTTTCTCTTTCTTCTTCCCTCTCTCTCCTCCTCTTTCTCGCCGCTATTTTTCTGCCTTCTCTCCCTCCCCTTTCTCTTCCACCTCTCACTCCTCCTCCCTCTTTCTCCCCCTCAAGCTCTCCCTCTCTCTCTTATCTATTCTCTCCATCACTCACTCCCTATCTCTCTTTCTGCCTCTCTCGCTCCCCATCTCTCTCTTATTCTTTCTCTATCCCTCTTTCACAAAGCTCCTCTCTTTCTCTCCCCTCACTCCCACTCTCAACCCCTCTCTCCCTCTGGTTCTCTCTCTCTCTTTCTCTCACTCCCACTCTCAACCCCTCTCTCCCTCTGGTTCTCTCACTCTCGTTCTCTCACCCCCTCTCTCTCTTTCTCTCACCCCCTCTCTCTCTCCCCATCTCACCACCACCCCCGCCCCGCTCTCCCCCCTCTCTCCCTGTGACTCACTTTGCCCTATCTCTCCCTCCCTACAGTATGGTCTACACTTTGGTGAGTTTCTAACTCCAGTCCACAGCCCAGCAGTCCCCTTTGAAAAGGCGTCGGTGGGGGTCGGGATTTCGAAGGACACGGACCATGTGGCTAACGGAACCACCACGGGCAGCGAGGGCCGGCCTCCCCCTGGCGGGCGACGGCCCTTGAATTGTGGGTAATCCTGCCATTGCCCAAACACCGCTGTGTCGACAGACTCTGACTCGCTGCAGAGGCCTCCGCTACTTAAAACCGAAATCTGGGGCCGGACCATGTGGAAGGACTGATACTGAGGACAACAAGGAGCGAAGGAGAGGATGGCACATGAGCTGTGTGTGAATCCAATGGCCCTGTTTATGGACACTTTAAGTCTATCAATATAACTAGTCAACAATGAATGTTTAGCAAATTAACTGTGGAGATTGCTCATTGTTTTTTTTTTAAATTGTGGAATGTATTTGACTTGTTCTCATTTCCCTTGAAGCCTTGTATCAAGTTAATGGCTAAGTTTATCTCGGCCTACCTGCCTGAGGCTAGCAAAGTGGCTGGTCTCGAGGTGTGAAATGGTCAAGGCCGGTGTGATGGCAACCAGCTTCGTCCTGAGGGGGGAGGGGGGGGGGGAGGCGGGCCTGAAGGAAAGATTGGAAGCAGAAGGAATCACTAACATGAACGATAGGACCGCTGCGCTGGCCACGGTGAGGTTGAAGGGGCCTAGCGGGGCGCCAGCACGCGGGGGGGCCCGCCATTTTGGATCCGGTCATGTGTGGTGTTTGCACGAGGGATTGCCGCCTTCAACGCCCTCAGACTGCCCTCCGGGCAGCTCCCAACGTCAGTGCAAGGAGGGCCGCTGAGAGACAACTAGGGGGAAAGTGGGGGGGGGGGGGGGGGGACAGAGAGACCTGGGAGTTAATGTGCATAGGTCCCTGAAGGTGGCAGGATATATTGAGAGTGTGGTTAGCAAAGCATACGGGATCTTGGGTTTCATAAATAGAGGTATTCAGTACAAAAGTAGAGAAGTTATGCTGAACCTTTATAAAGTGCTGGTTAGGCCACAACTGGAGTATTGCGACCAGTTCTGGTCACCACACTTTAGGAAGGATGTGAAGGCCCTTGAGAGGGTGCAGAGGAGATTACCAGAATGGTTCCAGGGATGGGGGATCTTAGCTACAAGGACAGGTTGGAGAAGCTGGATTTGTTTCCATTGGAGCAAAGGAGGTTGAGGGGTGATTTGATAGAGGTCTACAAGATTATGACGGGTTTGGACAGGCTAGACGGGGAAAGGCTGTTCCCACTAGTTGATGGTACAAGGACTAGGGGACACAGATTTAAGGTTTTGGGCAAGAGATACGGGGGGGGGGATGTGAGGAAAAACTTTTTTACGCAGCGAGTGGTGAGGACCTGGGACTCGCTGCCGACGGAAGTGGTGGAAGCGGAGACACTCAATGTTTTCAAGGGGAGACTGGATAGGCACTGGAGGGAAATAAACTTGCAGGGTTACGGGGATAGAGTGGGGGAGCGGGACTGACTGGATCGCTCTACAGAGAGCTGGCACGGACTCGATGGGCCGAATGGCCTCCTTCTGTGCCGTTATGACTCTATGAAAGAGCGAGAGAAAGGATTGAATCAAACATTGAGATAGAATGAGAAATTGGTGTTCCGGGTACCCAGATGGCAGAGGATCTTGCCCAATGCAAAGCATAGCGCGGAACCTCCGACTCTGATTGGCCGGATTCCTGGAGGGTTCACCACACGACCTTTCACCTCCAACTGCCCCGCCCCACCATTGGTCACCCAGCACGTCCACCATCGGTGGGGGCTTTCCCAAGACAATTGGGAATTTAACAGACTCTTCCTCACCCGATTGGTCACCAGTCTCCCATTTTCTAGCGCCGGCCCTGTGTGTTTTTTCTATCTCCCGGGTTGCTCGCTGTGGTGTCCGGGATCTCCAACCCCCGGAGATTCCGGGACAACGCGGGAGGGTTGGCGACCTTGGCGCTGCCCACGATCTCCCGCGATGCCCGTGGCAACAGCACGAGGAAGAGCTTCAAACCCCCACGGCCGGCTCCTACAGGTCAGATGGAGAGAGGACGCAGATGTTGCCCGCAGGGAGCCTCGGATTTCTGACTGGCTGCCGTCAACCATTCGATCAAAGGTGTCTTCTGACCGTTAACCTTTAAATGCCACTCCCCACCTTCTGCCACTGTGAATAGCTACCCTTTACCCCCACTCTCTGCTTTCTGTCCTAAAGCCAGCCAGCAATCCATTCTGCTACTTGTCCCCTGACTCCGCATTCTCTGACCTTATTCATTAGTCTATTACGGTACCTTATCGAAGGCCATATTGGATTAATTAGTCACTATCTAATATTTATAGCCCCTAGTTCTGGTCCCCCCCATCAGTGGAAACATCTTCTCTACGTCTACCCTATCGAACCCCTTCATAATTTTAAAGACCTCGATCAGGTCAGCCCTCAGTCATCTCTTTTCTAGAGAAACGAACCCCAGCCTGTTCAATCTTAGCTGATAGTTAGAACCTCTCAGTTAGAATCAGAGAATCATAGAAAGATACAGCACAGGAGGAGGCCATTCGGCCCATCGTGCCTGTGCCAGCTCTTTGAAAGAACTCTCCAATTAGTCCCGCTCCCCCCCGCTCTTTCCCCATAGCCCTGCAAATTTTCTCCCCTTCAAGTATTTATCCAATTCCCCTTTTGAAAGTTACTATTGAATCTGCTTCCACCGCCCTTTCAAGCAGCGCATTCCAGATCACAACAACTCGCTGCGTAAAAAAATGTTTCCTCATCTCCCCCTCTGGTTCTTTTGCCAATTATCTTCAATCTGTGTCCTCTGGTTACCGACCCTCCTGCCACTGGAAACAGTTTCTCCTTATTTACTCTATCAAAACCCCTCATGATTTTGAACGCCTCTATTAAATCCCCCTTAACCTTCTCTGCTCTAAGGAGAACAACCCCAGCTTCTCCAGTCTCTCCACATAACTGAAGTCCCTCATCCCTGGTACCATTCTAGTAAATCTCCTCCGCACCCTCTCCAAGGTCTTGACATCCTTCCTAAAGTGTGGTGCCCAGAATTGGACACAATACTCCAGCTGGGGCCTAACCAGTGCTTTATAAAGGTTTAGCATAACTTCTTTGCTTTTGTACTCCATGCCTCTATTGACAAAGCCCAGGATCCCGTATGCTTTTTTAGCAGCCTTCTCAACTTGTCCCGCCACCTTCAAAGATTTGTATACACACACCCCCAGGTCTCTCTGTTCCTGCACCCCCTTTAAAATTGTATCGTTTAGTTCATATTGCCTCTCCTCATTCTTCCGACCAAAATATCACTTCAATCTTCGCTGTGTTAAACTGCATCTGCCATGTGTCTGCCCATTTCACCAGTCTGTCTGTGTCCTCCTGAAGTCTGCTACTATCCTCCTCACTGTTTACTACATTTCCTAGTTTTGTGTCATCTCCAAACTTTGAAATTATGCCCTGTACACCCACGATGGTATGGTAGCATCATGGTAATGTTACTGGACTAGTAATTCCCCTAGTAGGCCTGGACTAATGAACCATGAGACAAGAGTTTAAATCCCACCACAGCAGCTGGGGAGTTTAAATTCAATTAATTAAATATATCAATAAATGAAAAGCTAGTGACCATGAAAACTACCTGATTGTCATAAAAAACCCATCTAGTTCATTAATGTCCTTAATTGGTCTGGCCCACAGTAATGTGGTTAACTCTTAACTGCCCTCTGAAATGGCCTAGCAAGCCACTCAATTGTATAAGATGGGCTCACCACCACCTTCTCAAGGGCAAGTAGGGATGGCCAATAAATACTGGCCTTGCCAGTGACGCCCACATCCCGAGAATAAATTTTTTTAAAGTTCAGGTCATTAATATATATCAAAAAGAGCAGTGGTCCTAATACTGACCCCTTGGGAACGACACTGTATATTTCCCTCCAGTTTGGGAAAACGACTGTTCACTTATCACCATCTCGTCTTGCCTTGAGCATCTCTTAATGTCTCTACTTACCATAGACCACCCCTTTTGTTCTTTTATTCCTCCCCCCAGCCTCCCCCTTGCTTTTTTATCTGTTTCATTTCCTGCTTTTTTCTCAGTTCTGACGAAGGGTTTCGACCTGAAACGTTAACTCTGTTTCTCTCTCCACGGATGTTGCCTGGCCTGCTGAGTTTTTCCAGTGTTTTCTGTTGTTCACCACTACTCTCTGCTTTCTCTCTCTCTTAGCCAAACTTGTATCCACGCTGCCACTGTCCCTTTGAACCCATGGGCTTTAATTTTACTAACAAGTCTATTTTGTGGTACTTTGTCAAACGCCTTTTCAAAGTCCATATACACAACATCAACCGCACTACCCTCATCAACCCCCTCCTTTACTTCATCAGAGAACTCGATCAAGTTAGTCAAACACGATTTGCCTTTAACAAATCCGTGCTGACTTTCATTTATTAACTCATATGTTTCCAAATGCCAATGAATTTTTTCCGGATTAACGTCTCTAATAGTTTCCCCACCACCGACTGGCCTGTCATTGCCGGGTTTATCCCTCTCCCCCTTTTTTGAACAGGGGTGTAACATTTGCAATCCTCCAGTCCTCTGGCACCAACCCCGTATCCAAGGAGGATTGGAAGATTATGGCCAGAGCCTCCGCAATTTCCACCCTTACGTCCCTCAGTAACCCAGGATGCATCCCATCCGGACCGGGTGACGTTTCTACTTTGAGCGCTGCCAACCTTTTAAGTACCCTCCTCTTTATCTATATTTATCCTGTCCAATATCGCTACTACCTCCTCCTTTACTGTGACATTGGCAGCATCCTCTTCTCTAGTGAACAAATGTGAGAAGTCGCACAACACCAGGTTATAGTCCAACAGCTTTATTTGAAATCACAAGCTTTCGGAGCGCTGCTCCTTCGTCAGGTGAAGTGAAGAGATGCATATAGGCACAGCATATATAGTCAGAGAACACGGCCAGATGATTACAGTTAATCTTTCTAACTGCCCTTTATCACACCATTCTCTACATTCTCTAGTGAAGACAGATACAAAGTCCTCATTTAGTACCTCAGCCATGCCCTCTGCCTTCACAAGAAGATCTGTTTTTTGGTCACTAATCGGCCCCACCCTTCCTTTGACTATCCTTTTACTTTGTCAAACGGCATTTATATGTTTAGAAAAGACTTTTGGCTTCCCTTTTATGTTAGCCGCTAATTTATTCTCATACTCTCTTTTGCCCCTCCTATTTCCTTTTTTAGATCTCCTCTACACTTTCTATATTCAGCTTGGTTCTCTACTGTATTATGAATCTTACAATTGTCATAAGCCTCCTCTTTCTGTTTCATTTAATCTTTAGTCATCCAGGGGAGCTCTAGCTTTAGTTGCCCTACCTTTCCCCTCGTGGGAATGTACCTCGACTCTACCCGAACCATCTCCTCTTTGAGGGCCTCCCGTTGTTCAATTACTGTCTTGCCTCCCAATTTTTGATTCCAATCCACCTGGGCCAGATCCCTTTTCAACTCACTCAAGTTAGCCCTCCTCCAGGTGAGCATTTTTATGCTTGATTGTTCCTTGTCCTTTTCCATAACTGCTCTAAACCTGATATTATGATCACTGTTCCCCAGATGCTCCCCCACTGAAACATGCTCCACTTGCCCCTCTTCATTCCCCGGAACTAGATCCAGCACTGCTTCCTTCCTCGTTGGGCTGGAAACACACTGATCAAGAAAGATGCCGTGTACACGTTTCAGGAATTCCTCCCCCTCTTTGCCCTTTGCACTGTTACTATCCCAGTCTATATTAGGATAATTGAAGTCCCCCATTATCCCTGCTCTGTAGTGCTTGCATCTTTCTGTAATTTGCCTGCAAATTTGCTCCTCTATCTCCTTCCCACTAGTGGGTGGCCTATAGCATACACCCAGCAGCGTAACAGCTCCTCTATTGTTCCTTAATTCTAACCAAATAGATTCTGTCTTTGACCCCTCAACTACATCATCCCTTTCCAGTGCTGTAATAATTTATTTGATCAATACAGCCTTGTAGCCAGGAATATTAAGTTCCCTATCTTCCCCTTCTTTGAGCCCGGTCTCTGTTATTCCCACTATATCATAGCCCCATGTGGCAACTTGCGCCTGCAGCCCACCAACCATATTTACCACGGTACGCGCATTTCCGCACACGCACTCCAACCCCATCTTAGACTGCCTCGCCTTCGCCCCTTTGTCTGATCCCTCCTATTTCTGAGCTATTCTTTGCTCTAGTGCTTTTTCTTTCTCCCAGTCCGCTGGGCACCTTGTTTCTCCTCTCTAATGTTTCATCCTGGCGCCCATCCGCCAGCCCAATTAGTTTAAACCCTCCCCCCACAGCACTAGTTAACCTCCCCGCGAGGATATTGGTCCCGGCTCTGTTGAGGTGCAACCCGTCCACCTTGAACAGGTCCCTCCTGACCCAGAACTGGTCCCAACACCCCAGGAACCTGAAGCCCTCCCTCCTGCACCGTTCCAGCAGCACGGTGGCATAGTGGTTAGCACTGTTGCCTCACAGCGCCAGGGACCCGGGTTCAAATCCGGCTCTCAGCTGACTGTCTGTGTGGAGTTTGCACATTCTCCCCGTGTCTGCGTGGGTTTCCTCCGGGTACTCCGGTTTCCTCCCACAGTCCAAAAGATGTGCGGGTTAGGTTGATTTGGCTATGATAAATTGACCCTTAGTGTTAGGGGGGGGATTAAATACGTGGGGTTATGGGTGGGATATGTGTCGGTGCAGGCTCGATGGGCCGAAATGGCCTCTATCTGCACTGTGGGGATTCTGTGATTCCTCCAGCCACGCGTTAACCTGCTCTATCCTACTATTCCTATACTCGCTAGCGCGTGGCGCTGGGAGTAATCCGGAGATCGCTACCTTTGAGGTCCTGCTCTTTAATTCGCTCCTGAAACTGTGTGACCGCAGAACCTCAACCCTTTTCCTTCCTGGGTCATTGGTTCCCACAGGGGCCACCACCTCTGGCTCTTCCCCTTCCCCTCTCAAGAGGTTCTGCACCCTCTCGGTGATGCCCTTTACCCTGGCACCGGGGAGGCAACACACCATGCGGAACGCACGCCTGCGGCTGCAGAAACGCCTTTCGGAAGTCCATATACACGGCGTCAACCTCACGTCTTGTTAAAGCGATCTGCTTTGAGCCAGAGTCACAATTGGAGGTCTGCTCTGTTAGGGCAAATTGGGGTTGGGGGTTTAGGCATCGGCGGGGGTCGAGAGGAAGTGTGGGGGTGGGGCGGTCGATGAAGAATTATGCGGCAAGGAGCTCAGTATAGCGAGGGAGGCCTTCTCGTCGCTGCTTCACTCACGCACAAAAAAAAAAACCCAGGAAGAATTTCGGTCTTCTCCGAACGATAGGGACCCAAACCCGTGGTCCCCACTGTAGACACCTGGCAGTCAGGCGCGTACGGCTTTAAGGGAATGACACCTTCGGCTTCAGGCGGCCTTTCCTGTGGTGAGCGCGCATTATTCACGAACGTGGCGCCTGGTGTCACGCAGCCTGGCAGGCTGTTGCCCCTGGCAACGACTGTCCTGTCGTTATCTCTGCCAACTCTGCTTGGAGGGGGGTCCACACATTCTAGAAGCTTCCGACCGCAGGCCGTCGCCCAGGAGAACCTTATATTTATCGAACTCAAGTTACCGCGTGGAAACCGGGCGCCCTTAATCAAAAATAAAGCCATCGCTCCTCCTGTCTCAGGCGATGCTCAAAATGGAGGCCGCTCTTACCCCACGGTGCCTCGGGTGGGCGTAACTGCTCCACGTTCCCCGTTAGAAGATAATTAAGCAACGAACCTTCGAAGGACTGGAGAGGGGGTGGGGGGTGGGGGGGGAGGGAGACAATCGAATGTCACTTTTCTCAAGATTGCCAAAGTGCGTCCATTGTAAAAAAAGAGCGGACCGCGCGTTCCCTCGGGATGTTTTTTTGAACTGTGTCTCGCTGGGATTGATTAGCGTCACCGGTGGCACTGTCGAGGGGGGTGCCTCACGGCCCGCGGACGACCCGGTTTGACTAAGTCGGCCATTTTCTTTGTATATTTTTTTGCCAGGCGCCATTTTTGAAAACCGACGCTGGACTGGCAACTTTCAAAATAAAGAGTCAGATAGGAGGAGGGGGTCTCTCACCCATTGGGTCCCCGCTGAAGGCGACGGTCTTTAAAAGGGGTCCGTGATGGCCAGACTCAATCTTTAAAAGGGGTCCCTGATGGTGAGACTCTCTCTTTAAAAGGGGTCCCTGATGGAGAGACTCCCTCTTTAAAAGGGGTCCCTGATGGAGAGACTCCCTCTTTAAAAGGGGTCCCTGATGGTGAGACTCCCTCTTTAAAAGGGGTCCCTGATGGAGACACTCCCTCTTTAACAGGGGTCCCTGATGGTGAGACTCCCTCTTTAAAAGGGGTCCCTGATGGCGAGACTCCCTCTTTAAAAGGGGTCCCTGATGGTGAGACTCTCTCTTTAAAAGGGGTCCCTGATGGAGAGACTCTCTCTTTAAAAGGGGTCCCTGATGGAGAGACTCCCTCTTTAAAAGGGGTCCCTGATGGAGAGACTCCCTCTTTAAAAGGGGTCCCTGATGGAGAGACTCCCTCTTTAAAAGGGGTCCCTGATGGAGAGACTCCCTCTTTCAAAGGGGTCCCTGATGGAGAGACTCCCTCTTTAACAGGGGTCCCTGATGGTGAGACTCCCTCTTTCAAAGGAGTCCCTGATGGAGAGACTCCCTCTTTAACAGGGGTCCCTGATGGTGAGACTCCCTCTTTAAAAGGGGTCCCTGATGGAGAGACTCCCTCTTTAAAAGGGGTCCCTGATGGTGAGACTCCCTCTTTAAATGGGGTCCCTGATGGAGAGACTCCCTCTTTAAAAGGGGTCCCTGATGGAGAGACTTCCTCTTTAAAAGGGGTCCCTGATGGACAGTACCTGACCAGACCACCCAAAAGATGCCGCAATCACCACAAGAGAACAGGCCAAAGGTTGTCATGCTCACTACCCGGACCATCGGACGGGGGGAGAGGGGGGGCGGTCTTTCACCGGCCACGCATGATTGGCCCAATCCGGGTTGGTTTAACCCCACCTCTTCCCCTGGAGGTCACAGGTCTGCAGGGTTATTGGTCGACGGAGCCCATTGATAGAGGCTGAGAGATGTGTCTTTGCACAGGGTGCGTGTTCTACCGGTTGAATGTTGGCTTAAATGATTTGTTCATCGACAGCTTGGTTTTGTAAAGGTGAAGTTGGACTTCACCGGCTTTTAATAAACTTTCCTTCAATGAGCCTCAGTTCCAGTCTCCTCCTTGCCAGGTTTGGCGTTGATAATGTGCCATTAATTTTGCTCAGCAGTGGCTCAGTTGGTAGCACCCTCGCCTCTGAGTCAGAAGGTCGAGGGTTCCAGTCCCACTCCAGAGACTCGAGCACAAAAATCCAGGCTGACACTCCAGTGCAGTACTGAGGGAGCGCCGCACTGTCGGAGGGGCAGTACTGAGGGAGAGCCGTACTGTCGGAGGGGCAGTACTGAGGGAGCGCCGCACTGTCGGACGGGCAGTACTGAGGGAGCGCCGCACTGTCAGAGGGGCAGTACTGAGGGAGCACTGCACTGTCGGAGGGGCAGTACTGAGGGAGCGTCGCACTGTCGGAGGGGCAGTACTGAGGGAGTGCCCCACTGTCGGAGGGGCAGTACTGAGGGAGCGCCGCACTGTCGGAGGGTCAGTACTGAGGGAGCGCCGCACTGTCGGAGGGGCAGCACTGAGGGAGCGCCGCACTGTCGGAGGGGCAGTACTGAGGGAGCGCCGCACTGTCAGAGGGGCAGTACTGAGGGAGCGCTGCACTGTCGGAGGGGCAGTACTGAGGGAGTGCTGCACTGTTGGAGGGGCAGTACTGAGGGAGCGCTGCACTGTCAGAGGGGCAGTACTGAGGGAGCGCCGCACTGTCGGCTGGGCAGTACTGAGGGAGCGCCGCACTGTCGGAGAGGCAGTTTTGAGGGAGTCCTGCACTGTCGGCTGGGCAGTACTGAGGGAGCGCCGCACTGTCGGAGAGGCAGTTTTGAGGGAGTCCTGCACTGTCGGAGGGGCAGTACTGAGGGAGCGCCGCACTATTAGAGGGGCAGTATTGTGGGAGCGCTGCACTGTCGGAGGGGCAGTACTGAGGGAGCGCTGCACTGTCGGAGGGGCAGTACTGAAGGAGCGCCGCACTGTCGGAGGGGCAGCACTGAGGGAGCGCCGCACTGTCGGAGGGGCAGTACTGAAGGAGTGCCGCACTGTCGGAGGGGCAGTACTGAGGGAGCGCCGCACTATTAGAGGGGCAGTATTGTGGGAGCGCTGCACTGTCGGAGGGGCAGTACTGAGGGAGTGCTGCACTGTCGGAGGGGCGGTACTGAGGGAGCGCCGCACTGTCGGAGGGGCAGTACTGAGAGAGTGCTGCACTGTCGGAGGGGCCGTCCTTCAAATGAGACGTTAAACCGAGACCCCGTCTGTTCTCTCAGGTGGACGTAAAAGATCCCACGGCCACTATTGGAAGAAGAGCAGGGGGAGTTCTCCCCGGTGTCCTGGGGCCAATATTTATCCCTCAACCAACATCACTAAAACAGATGATCTGGTCATTATCACATTGCTATTTGTGGGAGCTTGCTGTGCGTGAATTGGCTGCCGCGTTTCCCACATTACAACAGTGACCACACTTCAAAAAGTACTTCATTGGCTGTGAAGCGCTTTGGGACGTCCTGAGGTGGTGAAAGGTGCTGGAGAAATACAAGTCTATTTTTATGTGTCTGTCCAAAGAGAGATACCGTAAAAGAGAATGAAATCAAAATGAAAAGCAGAAGATTGCACTATGAACCCATCTGCACTGTGAGCAGGTGTGGAATCTCAGCAGAGTGAGCAGTCCATGATTAATATTAATATTAATATTTCATGTCGTACTCCTAGACACTGCGGTTATTAAATTATGCATCAGATTTGAACCCTACTCGCTCAGCAGAAACCTGGCGGGAGGGCGGTTAAAATCGCCCTGGCTCTTTCCCGTCCGAAATCCAGCATTTATTGCCCATCCCTAGTTGCCCCTCGAGAAGGTGGTGGTGAGCCGCCTTCTTGAACCGCTGCAGTCCATGTGGTGAAGGTGCTCCCACAGTGCTGTTAGGGAGGGAGTTCCAGGATTTTGACCCAGCGACGGTGAAGGAACGGCCGACATATTTCCAAGCCAGGATGGTGTGTGACTTCTAAGAACATAAGAATTGGGAGCAGGAGTCGGCCATTCGGCCCCTCGAGCCTGCTCCGCCATTCAATAAGATCATGGCTGATCTTCCACCTCATCCCCACTTTCCCGCCCGATCCCCATATCCCTTGATTCCCTTATAGTCCAAAGAGTCGGAGGGGAACTTGGAGGTGGTGGTGTTCCCGCGCGCCTGCTGCCCTTGTCCTTCTAGGTGGTGGAGGTCGCGGGTTTGTGAGGTGTCGTCGAAGAAGCGATTTTGCAATGCCTGCAATTTTAACCTGCTCACCTGAGCAGGCGGCAAAGACACACACCCGCAGCCAACAGGGTCCTTCTTTACATGTGCACGTCGCGGCCTGATGACATCGCTGAGACCCGACTGTAATTTTAACTCTGGCCTTAGCGGGGAATCCACCTGGAGTTAAAATCGGGCCACGACTCTTCCCTTGGGATCTACATTTTCACAGCAATTTTTTTGAGGGCTGAGACCTGCTCCTGTCTCATCTGGTAGCCAAAGGCACCCCAGGCGTGCTACTGAGGAACCCAGCCCAGGTGCCATTCCCGCCCGCCCCTTGGGGACTGCTTGGGGACGGTCCAAATACTGAAATTGGCCTCAGCACCCTTGAATAAGTGAAGGAGAGGGGAGGGGAAGATAACAGCCAAGTCGCCCTGCTCATGATCGCTATTCAGCAACCCCCCTGCTGGACAGTGTGTGTGTGTGTATATTGGGCGAGGACAGGATTGGGTTTCTGCTGTGATGCCCGCACAGTCGAATAGCCTGTCGGCACTCTCTGGGTGGTTCCGCAATCCTCCGCTCCCAGCTCCAAAGGGGGAGATATTCAGCGCACGCCAAGATAGATTCAACCGTCCACACTTTGGTTGGTTGCTTCCTGTACCAATCATTGGTGGGTGGTTACTGTTGGCCAATAGGAGACTTTCCCCCCTTTATATAAAGAAATCCAGGTGAAGGGCCCCAGTTCCCAAACCCCAGGACACCAGGCAGGAACATCAGGGAGTTGTGACATCAAGCTTGGTTTTCAGAAGCCTGGAAACTGTAGGAAGAAGGGAAGAGAGAGGGAGGAAGGGAAGAGAGCGGGAGGAAGAGAAGAGAGCGGGAGGATGGGAAGAGAGAGGGAGGATGGGAAGAGAGAGGGAGGAAGAGAAGAGAGCGGGAGGAAGGGAAGCGAGAGGGAGGAAGAGAAGGAAGAAAACAGAGAGGGAGGAAGGGAAGAGAAGAAGGGAAGGAAGTGGGAGGAAGGGAAGGAAGAGAGAGGAAGACAAGAGAGAGAGGGAGGAAGGGAAGGAAGAGAAGAGAGAGGGAGGAAGGGAAGAGAAGAAGGGAAGAGAGAGGGAGGAAGGGAAGAGAGAAGGAGCAAGGGAAGGAAGAGAAGAAAGAGGGAGGAAGGGAAGAAGGGAAGAGAGGGAGGAAGGGAAGGAAGAGAGAGGAAGACAAGAGAGAGAGGGAGGAAGGGAAGGAAGAGAAGAGAGAGGGAGGAAGGGAAGAGAAGAAGGGAAGAGAGAGGGAGGAAGGGAAGAGAGCGGGAAGAAGAGAAGAGAGCGGGAGGATGGGAAGAGAGAGGGAGGAAGAGAAGAGAGAGGGAGGAAGGGAAGAGAAGAAGGGAAGGAGGAGGGGGGAAGGGAAGAGAGAGGGAGGAAGAGAAGAGAGCGGGAGGAAGGGAAGAGAGAGGGAGGAAGAGAAGAGAGCGGGAGGAAGGGAAGAGAGAGGGAGGAAGGGAAGGAAGAAAACAGAGAGGGAGGAAGGGAAGAGAAGAAGGGAAGGAAGTGGGAGGAAGGGAAGGAAGAGAGAGGAAGACAAGAGAGAGAGGGAGGAAGGGAAGGAAGAGAAGAGAGAGGGAGGAAGGGAAGAGAAGAAGGGAAGAGAGAGGGAGGAAGGGAAGAGAGAGGGAGCAAGGGAAGGAAGAGAAGAAAGAGGGAGGAAGGGAAGAAGGGAAGAGAGGGAGGAAGGGAAGGAAGAGAGAGGAAGACAAGAGAGAGAGGGAGGAAGGGAAGGAAGAGAAGAGAGAGGGAGGAAGGGAAGAGAAGAAGGGAAGAGAGAGGGAGGAAGGGAAGAGAGCGGGAGGAAGGGAAGAGAGAGGGAGCAAGGGAAGGAAGAGAAGAAAGAGGGAGGAAGGGAAGGAAGAGAGAGGAAGACAAGAGAGAGAGGGAGGAAGAGAAAGGGAGGAAGGGAAGAAGGGAAGAAAGAGAAAAGAGAGGGAGGAAGAGAAAGGGAAGAGAGAGGGAGCAAGGGAAGGAAGAGAAGAAAGAGGGAGGAAGGGAAGAAGGGAAGAGAGGGAGGAAGGGAAGGAAGAGAGAGGAAGACAAGAGAGAGAGGAGGAAGGGAAGGAAGAGAAGAGAGAGGGAGGAAGGGAAGAGAAGAAGGGAAGAGAGAGGGAGGAAGGGAAGAGAGCGGGAGGAAGGGAAGAGAGAGGGAGCAAGGGAAGGAAGAGAAGAAAGAGGGAGGAAGGGAAGGAAGAGAGAGGAAGACAAGAGAGAGAGGGAGGAAGAGAAAGGGAGGAAGGGAAGAAGGGAAGAAAGAGAAAAGAGAGGGAGGAAGAGAAGAGAGAGGGAGGAAGAGAAAGGGAAGAGAGAGGGAGGAAGAAAAGAAACGATTGAGAAAGGAAGCGAAGACAGCTTAGGGAGGAAAGAGCATCACCGTGTGGCCGCAGCAGAGATGGTGACCAGTAAAGGGTTGGAGTGGAGAGGGCAGAGAGTGAGGGAGCTGGGATTGAGTTTATTTCCAGTGGGTAAACAGTGAGAATAGGGGAATTTTTTTTTAAATCCTGGGATGTGGGTGTTGCTGGCAAGGCCTGCATTTATTACCAAACCCTAATTGCCCTTAGTTGCGTGGCTTGTTAGACCATTTCAGAGGGCAGTTAAGAGTCAACCACATTGCTGTGGGTCTAGAGTCACATATAGGCCAGACCGGGTACGGACAGCAGCTTTCCTTCCCTAAAGGACATTAGTGAACCAGATGTGGTTTGTTTACCATTACTAACACTAGCTTTTTATTCCAGATTTATTTATTAACTTCCCCAGGGGCCATGGTGGGATTGGAACTCATGTTACCAGGAATTTACTGGATTACTAGCTCAGTAACATAACCACTATGCTACCGTCAAGGGATGTGGATATAAATGAAAGCGAGGAGGTGGTTGGAGGTGCAGAGACCTCACAACCAACATGGCCGCCTCCTGTCACACACCCGAAGTTATTCGAGCACCATTGCTGTCACAGGTCAGTGACGGGCCCAGATGAAAAACCCCTTTCCCTGAATAGTTTTCCTTTCCCCTGGCTCCCCTTCCTTACCCCTGCCAGTTCTATTTTCTATAAGCCGCCCACTGGCTCAGGCAGAACGAATTTGGACAAGGCCCGGATTGCAAGCTCGCCCTGATTAGATTACGTGCAGTTGCCACGGCAACTCCCACAGGCCTGTCCCCTCAGCTCTGGGGTTTTTTTTGGGGGGGAAAAAAGGGGAATTAAAATTGTTCCCCGATGGTGAATGTCATTTTTTCCCCCTCTTTCAGTTATTAGGGTTAAGTGTTACATGTTCTAAAAGCGCGCCAGGGAGTGGTAGGGGCACATCTTTGAGCGACAACACCAGGCCTGGCTCGAACCCATCACAGAGACTAGGCCCCATTCCCCCCACCCAACCACCAGCCCCTTCCCGCCAACACCAGGGGTAACGGAAGAAGCAACCGACACCCTTTACAAAACAGGTAAGGTGCAGGTTCCCGTGCAGACGCCCGGTTGCCGTGGAGATGTCCGGTCAAAATGGCTGCCGGCGATCAGCTACACTGTCAGCCGGCCTACGCCTCCAGGCAAGCCTGGTCCGAGGGGTGAGGGTTGGGGGTGGGGGGGTGGCGACGGCTGGGTGTGAAGGAAGCAGCAGCTTCTGGACGATTTGGTCTTCATTCACGTCGACAACGAGCCACAGATCCAGACGAGCTGTAGCCCTCATGGGGGGCGGGGGGCGGGGAGAGACGTCAATGGACATCCACACACCAGCAAGACTGCACTGTGATATCCTGAACCTTTCAGTCGCTCCATCAAAAGTTGGTCTCTGCCCCCCGGTCCTTGCAGTTCACCCTGTCTGACGCTACTGACAAATCATTTTGTTTTAAGGAGCAGGGAGGGAATGGGAGATCGGAGTGCAGCGTTCCCGGGGTAACCTTGCGTAACGGACTTCCTGTTCTCAAGAGAGCCAAATCACCACATTAAGGGGGTGATTTTGCCAATGGGGGCGCGTTGGAGGCGGGACTGCTGCTTGTCGGGTTTTAGTCCCGCCTCCATCGATGTCTGGCCAACCCACGCTATTTTGCCTTGATTGACCTTGTTGAGCCCGACCTGCGGGCATAGCAGACCAATTAAAGGGAAGCCGGTTACAGGGAATGTCAGCGTTTGACGTTTCATCTGTCAAAAAATTTTGACAGATGAATTGTCATCGATTGACAGCTCTGTGAAGCTGTCAAACACTGACATTCTCTGTTGTTTGGTGAGTCCTTGTACTCAAGACTCAACAAACCTATTTCCTGAGCAGAAATCAGATGGTTGTTGCATCGGAGAATGCAGCAGCCATTCTGTCATCTCTGCCGCGGAGATGAGGAGCCTCCAGATCCCCAAAGATTGAAGCCTGCAGGAAGAAACAAAGGGAAGGAAACTTTTTCTAAGACTTTTCACTCACCTCACATACTTACCTCTCCACACTTGCACCCATCACTCACCTCCACAGCGCACTTTTCGACCCCTCCGACCCCCGCAGACCCACTGCTCGCCTCGCTGACCCTGGCGGGGTTTCCCGATGTTGGGAAAATGGGGATAATCCTTTTATCTGCCTGGTACCCGCTCCCAGTTTCTGCCATTTTCCCGGCAGTCCCGCCTCCACACCCGCCTCCCCAGGGCTGGCAAGATCGCCCCCAAAGAGTAGGAATAGCCTCTGGAATGTGTTGCCGGCTGGTGGGGAGGGTGCTGACTCTCTCCATCGCCCTCACGAGGGAGCTGGAGCGGTTTCTGACTGGGGCAGAGATCGCCTCATATGGAAGGTAAGTGTATTTATAGAGAATGGTGTCATCCGGGGCTCAGTGGGTAGCACTCTCGCCTCAGAATCACCGCACTGTCGGAGGGGCAGTACTGAGGGAGCGCCGCACTGTCGGAGGGGCAGTACTGAGGGAGCGCCGCACTGTCGGAGGGGCGGTACTGAGGGAGCGCCGCACTGTCGGAGGGGCAGTACTGAGGGAGTGCTACACTGTCGGAGGGGCAGTACTGAAGGAGCGCCGCACTGTCGGAGGGGCGGTACTGAGGGAGCGCCGCACTGTCGGAGGGGCAGTACTGAAGGAGCGCCGCACTGTCGGAGGGGCGGTACTGAGGGAGCGCCACACTGTCGGAGGGGCAGTACTGAGGGAGTGCTACACTGTCGGAGGGGCAGTACTGAGGGAGCGCCGCACTGTCGGAGGGGCAGTACTGAGGGAGCGCCGCACTGTCGGAGGGGCAGTACTGAGGGAGTGCTACACTGTCGGAGGGGCAGTACTGAGGGAGCGCCGCACTCTCGGAGGGGCAGTACTGAGGGAGCGCCGCACTCTCGGAGGGGCAGTACTGAGGGAGCGCCGCACTGTCGGAGGGCGGTACTGAGGGAGCGCCGCACTGTCGGAGGGGCAGTACTGAGGGAGCGCCGCACTGTCGGAGGGGCAGTACTGAGGGAGCGCCGCACTGTCGGAGAGTCAGTACTGAGGGAGCGCCGCACTGTCAGAGGGGCGGTACTGAGGGAGCGCCGCACTGTCGGAGGGTCAGTACTGAGGGAGTGCCACACTGTTGGAGGGGCAGTACTGAGGGAGCGCCGTACTGTCGGAGGGGCAGTACTGAGGGAGCGCCGCACTGTCGGAGGGGCAGTACTGAGGGAGCGCCGCACTGTCGGAGGGGCGGTACTGAGGGAGCGCTGCACTGCCGGAGGGCCAGTACTGAGGGAGCGCCGCACTGTCGGAGGGGCAGTACTGAGGGAGCGCCGCACTGTCGGAGGCGCAGTACTGAGGGAGCGCTGCACTGTCGGAGGGGCAGTACTGAGGGAGCGCCGCACTGTCGGAGGGACAGTACTGAGGGAGCGCCGCACTGTCGGAGAGTCAGTACTGAGGGAGCGCCGCACTGTCGGAGGGCGGTACTGAGGGAGCGCCGCAATGTCGGAGGGGCAGTACTGAGGGAGCCTCCGCTGCACTGTCGGAGGGGCAGTACTCAGGGAGCGCCGCACTGTCGGAGGGGCAGTACTGAGGGAGTGCCGCACTGTCGGAGGGGCAGTACTGAGGGAGCGCCGCACTGTCGGAGGGGCGGTACTGAGGGAGCGCCGCACTGTTGGAGGGCGGTACTGAGGGAGCGCTGCACTGTCGGAGGGGCAGTACTGAGGGAGCGCCGCACTGTCGGCGGGGCGGTACTGAGGGAGCGCCGCACTGTTGGAGGGCGGTACTGAGGGAGCGCCGCACTGTCGGAGGGGCGGTACTGAGGGAGCGCCGCACTGTTGGAGGGGCAGTCTTGCAGATGAGATGTTCATCCCGTCTGCTCTCTGAGGTGGACGTAAAAAATTCCACGGCCACTATTGGAAGAAGAGCAGGGGGAGTTCTCCCCGGTGTCCTGGGGCCAATATTTATCCCTCAACCAACATCACTGAAACAGATTATCTGGTCATTATCACATTGCTGTTTGTGGGAGCTTGCTGTGCGCAAATTGGCTGCCATGTTTCCTACATTACAACAGTGACCACACTTCAAAAAAAGTGCTTCATTGGCTGAAAAGCGCTTTGGGACGTCCTGAGGTTGTGAAAGGCGCTGGAGAAATGCAAGTCTTTTCTTTCTTTATTAAGTCCTATGCTCAGACGAATATACCCCAACTAGATCCATAACAACTGCAACTACAACATCTTGCATTTATATAGCGCCTTTAACGTAGTAAAACGTCCCAGGGCGCTTCACAGGAGCGATTATCAAACAAAATTTGACACCGAGCCACATAAGGAGATATTAGGGACAGGTGACCAAAGGCTTGGTCAAAGAGGTCGGTTTTAAGGAGCGTCTTAAAGGAGGAGAGAGAGGCGGAGAGGTTTAGGGAGGGAATTCCAGAGCTCAGGGCCCCAGGCAGCTGAAGGCACGGCCGCCAATGGTGGAGCGATTAAAATCGGGGGATGCGCAAGTGGCCAGAATTAGAGGAGCGCAGAGATCTCGGAGGGTTGTGGGGCTGGAGGAGATTACAGAGATAGGGAGGGGGCGAGGGCCATGGAGGGATTTGAAAACAAGGATGAGAATTTTAAAATCGAGGCGTTGCCGGACCGGGAGCCGGTGTAGGTCAGCGAGCACAGGGGGTGATGGGTGAACGGGACTTGGTGCGAGTTAGGACACGGGGCAGCCGAGATTTTGAGGAGCTGAACTTTACGGAAAATTTGATCTGGATCATGCCTTTGAGAGGGTGCAGAGGAGATTTACTGGAATGGTACGAAGGATGAGGGACTTTAGTTATGTGGAGAGACTGGAGAAGCTGGGATTGTTCTCCTTACATAAGAACATAAGAAATAGGAGCAGGAGTCGGCCATTCGGCCCCTCGAGCCTGCTCCGCCATTCAATGAAATCATGACTGATCTTCGACCTCAACTCCTCTTTCCCGCCCAATCCCCATATCCCTTGATTCTCCTAGAGTCCAAAAATCTATCGATCTCAGCCTTGAATATACTCAAAGACTGAGCATCCACAGCCCTCTGGGACAGAGAATTCCATTGAGAGTGTCTTAAAGGAGGAGAGAGAGGCGGAGAGGTTTACGGAGGGACTTCCAGAGCTTGGGGCCCAGGCAGCTGAAGGCACGGCCGCCAATGGTGGAGCGATGGAAATCGGGGATGCGCAAGTGGCCAGAATTGGAGTCTCAGTCTTAAATGGCCGACCCCTTATCCTGAGACTATGCCCCCTGGTTCTAGACTCTCCAGCCAGGGGGAAACATCCTCCCTGCATCTACCCTGTCAAGCCCTGTAAGAATTTTGTATGTTTCAATGAGATCACCTCTCATTCTTCTCCTTCTTCTTCTTAGGCAGTCCCTCGGAACCGAGGATGACTTGCTTCCACTTTAAATTCTAGAGAATTCAATTCTTCTAAATTCTAGAGAATATAGGCCTAGTCTACTCAATCTCTCCTCGTAGTGCAATCCCCCCATCCCAGGAACCAGTCTGGTGAACCTTCGTTGCACTCCCTCTAAGGCAAGTATATCCTTCCTTAGGTACGGAGAACAAAACTGTGCACAGTACTCCAGGTGTGGTCTCACCAAAGCCCTGTATAATTGCAGCTAGACTAGCAGGGGCTAAATTGGGCTCGGTATTGCCCATTTCTTGGGCGCTACGAGGCCTCCTAATGGTCGAAAATGGCTTCCGCGATACGCGCGCACACGTCCAACAGGAAGTGCGCTGGGCGTCATCTTGGCAAACGCGTTAGCGCGCTCACCTAACGACCGCCGGCAGCGTGCGGAGCGGGCAGATGATGATGTCAATCAGTGAGCAACGCTGATTTGACGCAGCGCTGACATTTTTGAACATGACGCTCCAGCCTATGCCCTGCCTTAACCTCACACAGCTGAGCACAACGTTAAATGGCACGATGGGCCCCCCCACCAACGCTACTTAAAGGGACCGTCAACTACTTACAGGTTAGTTGGTGGATTATTTCTTCTGGCTGTTGGTGCAATTCTACACGTTTTGGGAGCTTTTCCATACTTATAAGAACATAAGAACATAAGAAATAGGAGCAGGAGTAGGCCAATTGGCCCCTCGAGCCTGCTCCGCCATTCAATAAGATCATGGCTGATCTGATCCTAACCGCCAATCTACTATCACAGAACCATCTCCTGAACCTAACAGAATTGGACACACGAAATAGGAGCAGGATCAGGCTACACGGCCCCTGGGCCCGCTCCGCTACCCACAGGGCCATGACCGATCCGAACCTAGACTCATGTCCAAATTCCTGCCCGCTCCCCGTAACCCTTAATTCCCTTTACTTCTAGGAAACTGTCTATTTCTGTTTTAAATTTATGTAATGATGTAGCTTCTACAGCTTTTTGGGGCTGCATATTCCATGGACCTACCACCCTCTATGTGAAGTAGTTCCTTCTCATCTCAGTTTTGAAAGAGCAGCCCCTTATTCAAACAATTTCCCCCTAGTTCTAGTTTCACCCATCATCGGGAACATCCTCCCCGCATCCACCCGATCCAACCCCTTCACAATCTTATATGTTTCAATTAGATCGCCTCTCATTCTTCTGAACTCCAATGAGTAGAGTCCCAATCTACCCAACCTCTCCTCATATGTCCATCCCCTCATCCCCAGGATTAACCGAGTGAACCTTCTTTGTACTGACTCGAGAGCAAGTATGTCTTTTCTTAAGTATGGACACCAAAACTGTATGCAGTGGAAGTCTAAAGTTTCAATAGTCTGCAGGGTGTGGTCTGGCTGGTGCTGGAGAACATTATTGTTCATTTAAAAGCTTGCGCTGAAAGAAGTTGCTCCCAGACATGGGTGGCCTGGTAGGCCTTCCTCTGGGAATTGAGCATGACTGGGAGAATGAAGCGAGGCCACGCAGAGCAGGACAAGCTGCTAGAAGAGGGAGGAGGAAGTGGGTGTGTGGAGACGGGCTCTCAGCAGGAGGCCATACCCAAAGAGGGTCTTTCGGGAGCAATTCTCCTACCTGAACTTCAGCGGCGACCAGTGCTTGAGACGCCTTCGCTTCACTGAAGAGGTTGGGCTAAAAACTCGAGGGCTTAACGGCACCCATTACCGACAAAAGAGGGCGGCCGCCGCTCTTTCGCCAGCTGGCGTCCTCCATTTTTGTAGGCTCGGTAGAGCTGCCGTTAAGAAGTATCGGACTGCGAGGAAAAATGGCGGAGCGGTGGCTTAATGTCACCACGGCGAACTTCGACCCCAGCGATGAGTTCGCCAGCCATGCTGCAGCCGCTGGGGTAGCGCTGCGTGACATCAGTAGGATAAAAATGAGAAGTCGCACAACACCAGGTTATAGTCCAACAGATTTATTTAAAATTACAAGCTTTCGGAGCTGTTGCCCCTTCCTCAGGTAAGTTACAACTTACCTGAGGAAGGAGCAGTGCTCCGAAAGCTTGTAATTTTAAATAAATCTGTTGGACTATAACCTGGTGTTGTGCGACTTCTCATTTTTATCCACCCCAGTCCAACGCCGGCATCTCCGCATCATGATCAGTAGGATAGGCAAAGGCACACACAAGACATAGAAGATAGGAGCAGGAGTAGGCCATTCGGCCCCTCGAGCCGCTAAGAGAATGCATACGGGTGACGAGTTGATTTCTTGACGTCATGTTGGATGGATAGGCGTATAAAGTTGGATTGGAAGGTTTGCTTTGTGGTGGCTTTTATTGCAGCATCGCGGCCTAGAGGACTCTGAGATGGTCACGGTGGCATAGTGGTTAGCACTGTTACCTCACAGCGCCAGGGACCCGGGTTCGAATCCGGCCTCGGGTGACTGTCTGTGTGGAGTTTGCACATTCTCCCCGTGTCTGCGTGGGTTTGCTCCGGTTTCCTCCAACAGTCCAAAGATGTGCGGGTTAGGTTGATTTGGCTATGATAAATTGACCCTTAGTGTTAGGGGGATTAAATACGGGGATAGGGTGGGATATCGTGTCGGTGGGGATTCTGTGAATAGCAGAGAGAAGGGAAGCATGGCTGGTGGAAGGCTGCTGACTTTCAGTGGGGGACACTGCACATGGTCTTGCTGGTCGACCTTGAGGAGCTGGTGGCTGGGAGTGTCCAATCAAGTGACGGGTGTTTCTTCTTTTTCCTCCTCTTCACTCTCCTCTCCCTCTTCTTGGCCAACCACTGGCTGAATTTCTTGGGTGTGTGTAACGAGGAAGGCACAAGGGTGGAGTCGTGGTGAGGGGAGGGCGGGAGGATAACATAGGAGGATCCCAGCATCTTGTATCTTTTCAGCCCTGCCACTGGCCAAGGGCTCAGCCATGGCCCTGCCAAGCATGGCCAGCACCGTCTCCTCCAAGGGGGGGATGAGGTGAGGCTAGGAATGGGATGTGTGCCTTGTGATTGGTGCAGGTTGTTGGTAGGTGAGTGGTGCATTGAGCAGTGTGTGAGGTGAGTGGTGCAGTTGATAGGAGACGGCGTTTGAAGATGCATTCGCTGACCTTTGACCAGTGGCCTGAGGTCATGGAGCTTCTTTGGGCCCTGGAGCCAGGTGGTGGGGGCGACACTACTGGCAGTGACGGACTCGGTGATCTGGTCCCACATCCTTCTTTCTGGAGGGCCTCCCGGCCCCTGTGTGTCAAGGACCTCTCTTGCAGTGTTGACTCCCTGCACAAAGCTGGAGTGCGGTGTGCGAGACCCTGGGTGCCCCTTCCCTGGCCTGCTGAACCATTTGTGTCAGTGCTGAAGCATTTTCCCATTTTTTAAGGTTCGGAAAGGGAATGAAGAGCTGAAGGCTCCCATTTGGGACTTCTTTTTAATGTTCATTTTTTTTTTATTGACAGGCAGTAAAGGCTGAAAACTGCATTTTCTCGCTTCATTTTCATTTTTATTAGTTCTGAAGGCATGGCCCCTTTAATTCACCGCTCTTTTGATTGCCCACGATTCCTTGCGAGCTCCCAGAGGCTGTTGGAAGCTGGAACGCCGCTTCAGAACGCGAGCTTCGACCTTCGGGCCCGCACTAACGCCACCAAGGAGGCCGCTGCACAGTAAGAGCTGGATGTTGATACTGGGGCGGGTTGGGGTCGTGTTATCCACCCGACTGCAATTGGATGTGGGAGATTGATGCAATTTTCACCTAATTGGGCAATTGAGTTCCAGCACGTGGGAACCCATGAACCAATTAGTGTTTTCAGTCTGAAAGTCGCCTCTGATGATGTCATCATTGCTGCTGCATTGAAGGTCTTCAGAGACTGCCTGGCCTTTGCTGTGAGAGGACCTGGATGCAAAATGAGCAGCAGCAGTCCTAAGTCTGCTCCCAGATATTTTTCCTACTACTACTTCTCCATTGTAATAGTGGACCTGCAGCTGATAGTCAGCTTTTGAAATGTGTTACCGCCAGGTTTCACATTCGTGGTTCAGAACAGGCGTGCTTCACATAGAACAAGGGTTAAAATCACAAAGGCCTTTCAAAATGGCATTATAGAGCCAATTTAGTGCTTGTTAAGGGCCTTAACAGTCTATCCCGCCTCTTAAAGGCGGGACGCAGGCGGGACCAGCAGACACAATTTCATCAAAATTGCGTGGAGGCGGGATGGAGGCGGACTTGTGCCCGGCTGCCACTTTTCGCAATTTTAACCCCCCACACGCCTCCAAACCCGCCTCCACGGGTCAATGAAAATCCAGCCCGAAGTCAGCGCTGGGCTAACAAAATCTTTCTCAGGCAGTGCGGCGTCCATTTTCAGCGGCCGTTAACCCGAATTGACACCGGCAAAACTCTGGTGGCGGTCCCGAATATTTCCCCCACCACCCCATTGTCACTGAAACCTGCCAACTGCCGCAGCCCCAACTGCAACCTCAAAGCAGGGCAAGGACCGCGTTGCCAGTGAAGGTGACCGTGGCTCTGAACTTTTCTGCATCTGGCTCCCTCCAGGCTGCTGCTGGCGAGATAAGCAGCGACCCGCAGTTAGCACTACACTGCTGTGTAAGGGAGGTCACCCAGCGACAGCCTCATCTCATTCCCTCTTGCCATAGACCAGCATAGAAACATAGAAGATAGGAGCAGGAGTAGGCCATTCGGCCCCTCGAGCCTGCTCCGCCATTCGATGCGATCATGGCTGATCATCTAAACTCAGTACCCTGTACCTGCCTTCTCCCCATATCCCTTGATACCTTTAGCTTTAAGAAATATATCTAACTCATTCTTCAATATATTTAATGACTTGGCCTCAACTACCTTCTGTGGTAGAGAATTCCACAGGTTCACCACTCTCTGGGTGAAGAAATTCTTCCTCATTTCTGTCCTAAATGGCTTACCCATTATCCTTAGATTATGACCCCTGGTTCTGGACTCTCCGACCATCGGGAACATTCTTCCTGCATCTAGTTTGTCCAGACCTGTCAGAATTTTATATGTTTCAATGAGATCCCCTCTCATTCTTCTATACTCCAGCGAGTATAAGCCCAATCGACCCAATCTCTCCTCATATGTCATTCCTGCCATCCCAGGTATCAGCCTGGTGAATCTTCGCTGCACTCCCTCCATGGCAAGAACATCCTTCCTCAGATAAGGCGACCAAAACTGCACACAACACTCAAGGTGTGGTCTCACCAAGGCCTTGTACAACTGCAGCAGGACATCCCTGTTCCTATACTCAACAGCAGGCGGAGTGGGTACGAGGGTTTGCACGGAGAGCAGGCTTCCCCGCGGTGCGGGGTGCCTTTAACTGCCCACACGTTGCTTTGCCTGCGCCTCATGTCAACTCTACCGTGTACCGGAACCGAAAGGGATTCCGCTCCCTCAATGTGCAGCTGGTGGGCGACCACAGGCAGCGCATCGTGCAGGTGAATGCCCGGTGTCCTGGCAGTAGTCCCGATTCCTTCATTCTTTTTTATTAATTCGTTTTTATGGGATGTGGGCGTCGCTGGCGAGGCCCAGCTTTTATTGCCCATCCCTAGTTGCCCCTTGAGAAGGTGGTGGTGAGCCGCCTTCTTGAACCGCTGCAGTCCGTGTGGTGAAGGTACTCCCACAGTGCTGTTAGGGAGGGAGTTCCTGGATTTTGACCCAGCGACCATGAAGGAACGGCCGATATATTTCCAAGTCAGGATGGTGTGTGACTCAGAGGGGAACTTGGAGGTGGTGGTGTTCCCATGCGCCTGCTGCCCTTGTCCTTCTAGGTGGTGGAGGTCGCGGGTTTGGGAGGTGCTGCCGAAGAAGGCTTGGCGAGTTGCTGCAGTGCATCTTGTAGATGGTGCCCACTGCAGCCACGGTGCGCCAGTGTTTAAGGTGGTAGAGGGGGTTCCAATCAAGCGGGCTGCTTTGTCCTGGATGGTGTCGAGCTTCTTGAGTGTTGTTGGAGCTGCACTCACCCAGGCAAGTGGAGAGTATTCCATCACACTCCTGACTTGTAGATGGTAGGAGTTCTCTGTGCCAGCTGGATTTGACCCACTGCAGCAAGTCAAAGGGTGGCTACTGGGCGACAAGGGCTATCCACTCGTGACATGGCTCTTGACTCCGGTCCGGAACCTAAGCGCACGTGCACAGCAGGCCTACAATGAGAGCTATGCTGCTACAAGAGCGCACCATCACCGTTCTCAAGCAACGCTGCCACTGCCTGGACCGCTCTGGAGGAGCCCTGCAGTGCTCAGCTAAGCAGATCTCAGGGTTTGTGGTGCTATGCTGCATGCTGCACAACATAGAAACATAGAAACATAGAAGACAGGAGCAGGAGTAGGCCATTCGGCCCCTCGAGCCTGCTCCGCCATTCGATGAGATCATGGCTGATCATCCAAACTCAGTACCCTGTCCCTGCCTTCTCCCCATATCCCTTGATCCCTTTAGCTTTAAGAAATATATCTAACTCATTCTTGAATCTATTTAATGACTTGGCCTCAACTACTTTCTGTGGTAGAGAATTCCACAGGTTCACCACTCTCTGGGTGAAGAAGTTCTTCCTCATTTCTGTCCCAAATGGCTTACCCGTTATCCTTAGATTATGACCCCTGGTTCTGGACTCTCCGACCATCGGGAACATTCTTCCTGCATCTAGTTTGTCCAGACCTGTCAGAATTTTATATGTTTCGATGCGATCCCCTCTCATTCTTCTATACTCCAGCGAGTATATGCCCAATCGACCCAATCTCTCCTCATATGTCATTCCTGCCATCCCAGGTATCAGCCTTGTGAATCTTCGCTGAACTCCCTCCATGGCAAGAACATCCTTCCTCAGATAAGGCGACCAAAACTGCACACAATACTCAAGGTGTGGTCTCACCAAGGCCTTGTACAACTGCAGCAGGACATCCCTGTTCCTATACTCAAACCCTTTCGCTATGAAGGTAAACATACCATTTGCCTTCTCCACCGCCTGCTGCACCTGCATGCTTACCTGGCCATCATGAGGTAACAGCCCTTGCCACCACCTATCAGGTGAGAAGCTGAGGAGCACGAGGAAGAGGAGGAGGAGGCGGAGGAGGAGGAAGAGGAGGAACAGGATGAGGAAGGGAGGCTGCAAAGTAGACAGCCCCTTTCTGCCCGAGCTCTGCGTGAGCAAATAATTCATGAACGATGCCAGCAATATCAACCACACCTCCCCATTCACCAACAGTCCCACGCTCCTTACCTTTCCTCTGTCACTGACTATCTCTTTCCCATAACACAAAAATAAAACCATCTGAAAATGCACATTCCAAATTTATAAATGAAATCATGACATAATGGCCCTGAAATTCGCCTCTCCGGCTTGCCGCGGGGGTAAGGATCGCGCGCGCACTTACCTACCGCGCCTGCCGTTGACCTCTGGGCCCACGGGAACTTCAGCTCCTGGACCTGCTCCAAGAGCCGGCGCGCAGTGCTTGCGTGTCCCAGGGGCGCAGTTAGTGCGATGCGTCCCCTGGGATCACGTGGGCCATGGAGAGCCAATGGCAGCAGACCATCTTTCATTCATAGATTTAACAGGAAGACCTGTCAAATCTATGAATTGAAATCGGCCCCAAAAGAACAGCTAAACTTCAAATAAATTTAAAAAAACCATCACATTTATAAAATAACTATAAGTTAAATAAATTAACTACTTTAAACAAAAATTAAAATTTTTGAAAAAATGAAAAAACTTTTTAACTGTGCTAAAAATGAACTTACCTTTCTTTAAAGTATCTAAAAAAGATAAACCTGTTGAAAATGTTTTAAATTATAATTAATTAACCACTTACCTTGTTGAAAACGGGTCCTGCGCCTCCTTTTTAAAAGTGCAGGTTCTTCAATACTTACCCTCCCGGAGAAACCTGAAAAAAAACCTAAGTTCGCTGCATGCGCGCAGCCTCTACCGCGCACGCGGTTCACCTCTGAACCCCTCCCTTCACCAGACCGGAAGTTCCGGTTTCCCGCGCATGCGCAGTGCATGCAGGAAACCGGCACTTCAGGAGGCCTTACGGGTGAGTACACAGCGCGTACTCACCCGGCAAGGGCGGAATTTTGGCCCAATGCATACAAAAATAAACTAATCACCCTTGTGCATTCCCTTAGTGCCTGTCTTCCGTGTGCCTTTGCCTGTCCTCGTGCTCCCACGTGGTGCTACCCCAATGGCTGCAGCATGGCTGGTGGAAGGCTGCTGACTTTCAGTTGAGAGGACTGCAGATGGCCTTGCAGGACGAGCTCGAGCAGCTCTGGGCCGAGACGGCCCAGCTGCGGACTGCACCATCTCGGCCTGGGCGGGGCTGGCTGATAGGCAACAGCAAGGGCACTGGCAGAGTAGCAGGGGAGGGAGCACGAATGCTGTCAGCCTTGAGAGAGGACAGCAGGTTCGTGCTCCACGGAGACATTGCCACTCTCCCGGGGCGGCGCCTCAGCAATCCTAGTAATCTGTTGGAGGACAGATTGCTGGACTGCTGTGATGCCCTGGAAGGCCCTTTGCTCAATGTAATCCACAGCCATGATGACAGCAGTCTGAGCTTTGCGTGACTTCAGTCTGAGCTTCCACTGCAGCATTCAGACGTTGGATGGATGCTGCTTGTGCTGCAAGGGGAGTTGTGACATCGCCCATCAGACACGATATGGTGGTGTGCTCCATAGGCGTGCTGATGGAGGTGATCATGTTGGAAAGGATGGGCTCCAAGCTCTGCGCAAAGCCCTGTGCCAAGTTGGCGCCGGACTCCTCCATTCTCCTTGACGTTGCTCGCAGGCTTTCTGGCAGGCTTCCCAAAGCTTTTCATAGTGCGCACCCATCAGCGTTCTTCTGTAGCCTGGCCCGTCAAAGTCCTCGTCCGAATCCTCTGCAGCAGAGCTAGTGGGCGACCTCGCCCTCCGGCGAGCTGGGGCCTGCGCTATCCTTTCCCCCTCCGCTCTGGCTGCAGTGCACTTGTGCCCGGTGTCTCGCCACGTGCAGATCCCACCTCTAGCCTATCCTCTAAATTACGGGCAGTGTCAGTACCTGAGCTGGTGGCTGCGAGTGTAAGGCCGAGTGACGGCGTCTCTTCATCTTCACTGCCTTCCTGCTCTTCCTCCGCTGCCCGGGCAGGTTCCACTTCTTGAGTATCTGAAATGAAAAAAGGGACAAGGGTTGGTGACATGAATCTTGTCATTCATGGGAAATGACTTATGACATAATACTGGGCGGCCTGCTGGTGGCGCTGTCCAGGGAGAGTCTAAATACTCGGGCATGGGCCCAGCTTGCTCAGGACATTCTTTAACAGGAATTAAATAAGGACACAACTAGATCTCCATGTTGAAAAACAGTTGATTAAAGCTTTGTTTAACGCTTAGACCAAGTGCCGAGTAGTTTTCTTACGTCAGTTGGGTTGTGGTGAGGGAGAGGGGAAGGTAAGAAGTGCGTGCTTACACCATCTGCGGCTTGTGAGTCAGGAAAGAGTGAGGGATGAGGGAGAAGTGGGATGAGAGGAGGATTATGTATAGGAACATAGGAACAGGAGTAGGCCATTCAGCCCCTCGAGCCTGTTCCGCCATTCAATGAGATCATGGCTAATCTGTGACCTAACTCCATCCACCTGCCTTTGCCCCGTATCCATTAATACCTTTGGTTAACAAAAAGCTATCAATCTCCGATTTAAAATTAGCAATTGATCTAGCATCAATTGCCATTTGCGAAGAGAGTTCCAAACTTCTCCCACCCTTTGTGTGTAGAAGTGTTTCCTAACTTCACTCCTGAAAGGTCTGGCTCTAATTTTTAGACTCTGCCCCCTAGTCCTAGACTCCCCAACCAGCGGAAATAGTTTCTCTCTCTCTACCCTATCAGTTCCCCTTAATATCTTGAAAACTTCGATCAGATCACCCCTTAACCTTCTAAATTCCAGGGAATACAACCCTAGTTTGTGTAATCTCTCCTCGTAACTTAACCCTTGGAGTCCGGGTATCATTCTGGTAAACCTACGCTGCCCTCCCTCCAAGGCCAATATATCCTTCCTAAGGTGTGGTGCCCAGAACTGCTCCCAGTGCTCCAGGTGTGGTCTAACCAGGGCTTTGTACAGCTGCAGCATAACTTCTACCCCCTTGTACTCTAGTCCTCTAGATATAAAGGCCAGCATTCCATTAGCCTTTTTGATTATTTTCTGTACCTGTTCATGACATTTTAATGATCGATGTACCTGGACCCCCAACGTCTCTTTGGACCTCCACTGTTTTTAGCTTTTTGCCATTTAGAAAGTCCCCTGTTCTATCCTTTTTAGGTCCAAAGTGGATGACCTCACAGTTGCTTACACTGAAATCCATTTGCTACAGTTTCGCCCATTCACTTAATCTGTCAATATCCCTTTGTAATTTTATGCTTTCATCTACACTGCCTACAATGCTGCCTATCTTTGTGTCATCGGCAAATTTGGATATATGACTTTCTATGCCATTATCTAAGTCGTTAATAAATACTGTGAATAGTTGAGGCTCCAACACAGATCCCTGCTGGATGCCACTAGTCACCTCCTGCCAATTTGAGTATCTACCCATTATCCCTACTCTCAGTCTCCTGCCGCTCAGCCAATTTCCTAACCAGGTCAATAATTTGCCCTCAATTCCGTGGGCTTCTACCTTAGATAGATAACAGTCTCTTATGTGGGACTTTATCAAATGCCTTCTGGAAGTCCATATAAATAACATCCGCAGACATTCCCCTGTCCACTACTTTAGTCACCTCCTCAAAAAATTCAATCAGGTTCGTCAGGCATGACCTACCTTTCACAAATCCATGCTGGCTCTCTCTGATCAACTGAAAATTTTCAAGGTGTTCAGTCACCTTATCCTCATAGAGTCATAGAGTTATACAGCACAGAAAGAGGCCCTTCGGCCCATCGTGTCCGCGCCAGCCATCAAGCCCTGTCTATTCTAATCCCATTTTCCAGCACTTGGTCCGTAGCCTTGTATGCTATGGCGTTTCAAATGCTCATCTAAATGCTTCTTGAATGTTGTGAGGGTTCCTGCCTCTACCACCCTTTCAGGCAGTGAGTTCCAGATTCCAACCACCCTCTGGGTGAAAAAGTTTTTCCTCAAATCCCCTCTAACCCTCCTGCCCCTTACCTTGAAACTATGCCCCCTAATTATTGACCCCTCTACTAAGGGAAAAGTTCCTTTCTATCTACCCTATCTATGCCCCTCATAATTTTGTACACCTCAATCAGGTCCCCCCTCAGCCTTCTCTGCTCTAAGGAAAACAACCCCAGCCTGTCCAGTCTCTCTTCATAGCTGAAGCGCTCCAGCCCAGGTAACATCCTGGTGAATCTCCTCTGCACCCCCTCCAATGCAATCACATCCTTCCTATAGTGTATCCTTAATTATAGACTCTGTTAGAAATCAGGGGTGTGCAAAATGTATATGGTTATGCGAACAAAATTGTGACGTGAATAACGCTGTGTTTACATGAACTAGAGACAAAAAGTCTCTTCAGACTAGTCTTAGAATAATTAGATAGATGCGTAGAATCTGCTTATGTTTTGGTTCCCTGCAGATGTTATAACATTTTGCACTGTGACAGTCACAGATGACCTTGTTTCCAGGCTAGCTGTCTGCTGTTTATGTGCTAGGGAGGTTGTTTTCTTCCATTACTGCTAAGTTAGGATTTTGACTTTGTTTTACAAAACTGCTTTAAAATGCGTAAGCTAACCAGTGTATGAGAATAGAATAGAAGATATCATTGGGAATTTAATGATTCATTCCATGGTACAATAGTCTGATAATGAAATAGTTAGTCTTGCATAGCTAAAGCTGCATGAACAGCATGAACATAACAAGCAGTTACAAACATCTGATGGCCGAGAATGGCATGTCCGACTCCAAACTAGGGAGGATAGAGACAAGAGCGATAAGGGAAATTCCGATGGGTGGGCCTTCAAAAAGTGTAAACAATAAAGCTTGTGTAATGATTGTGAAGACCCCTCGTGTAGGGGAGGCCTTTCATCCAAGAATCGAGACAAAGAACTTGATTCCCCATTGGGTGATGAGGTTTTAGGGGAACCTCTATTGGTTAAATGGTCGAGTCAATAATTTGGCCGCAGGCCCACCCCTAAAAAGGGAATAAAAGTAACACCCCGAGGGCTTGCCCACACAGACGGTGGAGGGGAGAGCCGAGCAGAAGATGGGCTGGTCGAACGCTCTTTTGAGAGTGATCCCGTGCTCACCAACTCGAAGGCTCCAGAGAGAGAGAGAGAGAGAGGCCGGAAGCCAGAGAACTGTTCACGCACACCAGCCATCTGTCCGATCGGGACCAGTACCAGCTGCTTGTCATGGTCGTATGTTTTTGCTGTATAACTAGCATGTTATATTCCGCCTTAAACTCTGATTAAACACAATATACCCACTATATTGGTTTGCAGTTGATCCTGATTATTTGAAAGACTAGAGATAAGCTACTAATTGGCCTAATCTCTACAACTCTAGTAATTTCCCGGCAACAGATGTCAGGCTAACTGGTCTATAATTCCCTGGTTTCCCTCTCTCATCATTCTTAAAAAGCGGAGTGACATGCGCAATTTTCCAATCTAAAGGAACGGTTCCTGAATCAAGAGAACTTTGAAAGATTATAGTTGGGGCATCTGTAATGTGCTCACCTCCTTCCTTTAAAACCCTGGGATGGAAACTATCTGGCCCTGGGGATTTGTCTCTCTTTAGTGCCATTATTTTCTTCATTACTGTTAATTTACTTACGTTAATTATATTGAGTCCCTGTCATCGATTCAATATTAGTTTCTTTGGGATTTCTGGCATGCTATCCTCTTCTTCTACTGTAAATACTGACGCAAAGTAATTATTCAACACGTCCGCCATTTCCCCATTGTCATTGACGATATCACCACTATCAGTTGTTAAGGGGCCAACATTGCTCCTGACCACCCTCTTTTTCCTAATGTAACTGTAAAAATTCTTCATATTGATTTTGATATCCCTTGCAAGTTTCTTTTCATACTCCCTTTTTGTAGCTCTTACTATGGGCCAAAAATTCGGCACTTGCCGGGTGAGTACGCGCTGTGTACTCACCAGTACGGCCTCCTGAAGTGCCGGTTTCCTGCATGCACTGCGCATGCGCGGGAAACCGGAACTTCTGGTCTGGTGAAGGGGGCGGTTCATTGATGAACCGCGTGCGCGGGAGAGGCAGCGCGCACGCAGCGAACTTAGGTTTTTTTTCAGGTTTCTCCGGGAAAGTAAGTGTTGAAGAACCTGCGCTTTCAAAAAGGAGGCGCAAGGCCTGTTTTCAACAAGGTAAGTGGTTAATTAACTACAATTTAAATTTTTTTTCAACAAGTTTATCTTTTTTAGATACTTTAAAGAAGGTAAGTTTATTTTTAGCACTGTTAAAAAGTATTTTAATTTTTTCAAAAATTTTAATTTTTGTTTAAAGTAGTTAATTTATTTAACTTATAGTTATTTTAAAAATGTGATGGTTTTAAAAAAAAATTATTTGAAGTTTAGGTGTTGTTTTGGGGCCGATTTCAATTCATAGATTTGACAGGTCTTCCTGTCAAATTTATGAATGAAAGATGGTCTGCTGCCATTGGCTCTCCATGGCCCACGTGATCCCAGGGGACGCATCGCACTAACTACGCCCCTGGGACACGCAAGCACTGCGCGCCGGCAGCTGCAGGAGGCCCAGGAGCTGAAGTTCTCGTGGGCCCAGAGGTCAATAGCAGGCGCGGTAGGTAGGTGCGCGCGCGATCCTTGCACCCGCGGAAGCCAGGGAGCCGAATTTCTGGGCCAATATGTATTGGGACCCTTTGCTGTTCTTTGTATTTTTTCCATTCGCCAGGATCTGTGCTATTTTTTTGCATTTCTGTATGCCCTTTCCTTTAGTTTTATGTTGTCCCTTACCTCTTTAGTTGTCCATGGCTGGTTTTTTTTGGCAAGTAGAGCTCTTGCCCCCTCAGGGGTATAAACTGGTTCTGTATGCACACAACCTCATCTTCAATCGCTTCGGCCCCACTGGTGGCCACGGCCTCAGCAATGCCCTGCCCATAATGGCCGGCGCTGTCTCCTCCACGGGGGTTAGAGCATGCAGGCGGCCTTTCCCCACCATGGTCAGTTCCTGCTGCCTCCGGAGTGGTGCGCCACCTTCTCCTGCAAGAGAGAGGGAAGTGTGTCAGTGAGTGCCGTGCATTATGTGTGGGTGATGTGGCTGTCATGGTTGAAAAGCTGGCAGTGCGTGTGCAAGCTGTGACATGTGGATTTCAGGCTCCCAACAGTGCTAAGCGTGCGAGGGTGAGGTAAAGCATATGAATGTTAGGGTTGAGTCTCGATTGCTAGAGATTGTTGGTAGGTGAGTGATGGGGGTGTGGTGAATTGAGCAGTGTGTGAGGCTAGTGGTGCAGTTGGCATTTGAAGATGCAATCACTGACCTTGACTGCTCATGTCAGATCATTAAACTTTTTCCTGCACTGCATCCATGTTCTTGGAGCTACACTCCCAACATTAACCTCCGCCGCTATCTCTTGCCACTGCCTTCTGAGCATGTGTCTGGAGGGCCTCCTGCTCCCCCCCCCCCCCACCCCACCGCCGAGGCTAAACATAGAAGATAGGAGCAGGAGTAGGCCATTTGGCCCCTCGAGCCTGCTCCGCCATTCGATGAGATCATGGCTGATCATCCAAACTCAGTACCCTGTACCTGCCTTCTCCCCATATCCCTTGATAGCTATAAGAAATATATCTAACTCACTCTTGAATATATTTAATGACTTGGCCTCAACTACCTTCTGTGGTAGAGAATTCCACAGGTTCACCACTCTCTGGGTGAAGAAATTCTTCCTCATTTCTGTCCTAAATAGCTTACCCGTTATCCTTAGATTATGACCCCTGGTTCTGGACTCTCCGACCATCAGGAACATTCTTCCTGCATCTACTTTGTCCAGACCTGTCAGAATTTTATATGTTTCGATGAGATCCCCTCTCATTCTTCTATACTCCAGCGAATATAAGCCCAATCGACCCAATCTCTCCTCATATGTCATTCCTGCCATCCCAGGTATCAGCCTTGTGAATCTTCGCTGAACTCCTTCCATGGCAAGAACATCCTTCCTCAGATAAGGCGACCAAAACTGCACACAGTACTCAAGGTGTGGTCTCACCAAGGCCCTGTACAACTGCAGCAGGACATCCCTGTTCCTATACTCAAACCCTTTCGCTATGAAGGCCAACATACCATTTGCCTTCTTCACCGCCTGCTGCACCTGCATGCTTACCTTCAGCGACTGGTGCACAAGGACACCCAGGTCTCGTTGCACTTCCCCTTCTCCCAATCTATTGCCATTCAGATAATAGTCTGCCTTCCTGTTTTTGACACCAAAGTGGATAACCTCGCATTTATCCACATTATATTGCATCTGCCATGCATCTGCCCAATCACCCAACCTGTCCAAATCATACTGGAGTTTCTCGGCATCCACCTCTCTCTTCCGTTCCACCAAGACCACCAGCGCGGCGTCCGAAAACCTTGGAGCACATCCTCTCCCATGGTCATCCACGGTTGATTCTTCCACTGCGCCACAGTTTTCAGAATGCTCTCAGTCTCTGCACCTCCAGCGGCCACAATGCACCTCCCCTTTAAGAGCTGCAGGCTAGCTTTAAGTAGTGCTAGGTGTGGGAGCGGAAGTCCGTCCACCTCGCTATTCTTTCTGCACAGCCTGCGAGACCAGCACACGATGAGTTAAAGGTTAACACAGCTTTCTGCTCAGCCTGAGTTGTAAACTGGCTAAGAGGGTTTCGGGGAAAGGATGTCTTCAGAGGAATGATAACAGTAGGATGTGGAAGAGTCCTTCAGCCATATTTAAATTTTTCAACTTGATAACTCTGTGTAGGGAATGAAAGGTTTTATTGTGGCAATAAAACAATTAGAAGAGCTGAGAACCTGGATGTTTAGTTTATGTTGTTATTCTGTGTCTGTATGCTATTTTTTATATTCGTTCTTTGGATGTGGGCGTCGCTGGCAAGACCAGCATTTATTGCCCATCCCTAATTGCCCCTTGAGAAGGTGCTGGTGAGCCGCCTTCTTGAACCGTTGCAGTCCGTGTGGTGAAGGTGCTCCCACAGTGCTGTTAGGGAGGGAGTTCCAGGATTTTGACCCAGCGACGTTGAAGGAATGGCCGATTTATTTCCAAGTCAGGATGGTGTGTGACTTGGAGGGGAACTTGGAGGTGGTGGTGTTCCCATGCGCCTGCTGCCCTCGTCCTTCTAGGTGGTGGAGGTCGCGGGTTTGGGAGGTGCTGTCGAAGAAGCCTTGGCGAGTTGCTGCAGTGCATCTTGTAGATGGTACACACTGCAGCCACGGTACGCCGGTGGTGGAGGGAGTGAATGTTTAAGGTGGTGGATGGGGTGCCGATCAAGCGGGCTGCTTTGTCCTGGATGGTGTCGAGCTTCTTGAGTGTTGTTGGAGCTGCACTCATCCACGCAAGTGGAGAGTATTCCATCACACTCCTGACTTCTGCCTTGTAGATGGTGGAAAGGCTTTGGGAGTCAGGAGGTGAGACACTCGCTGTGACCCCCAGGATGTACCTTAGTTGTACCCTGATTTATTGATAGTATGCATGGAATGTTGTGATAAAAGGGGGAAATTAGTATAATAAATGTAAGGGAACACTGTTTAGCAGCACACACTGGAATCAGAAAGTGTGTGTCTTAGCAGCTCATATACTGGACTGGTGTAGTATGAAAAGACTTGTGTACTCATACTGGACTGGTGTAGTATGAAAAGAATGTGTACTCATATTGGACTGGTGTAGTATGAAAAGACTTGTACACTCATACTGGACTGGTGTAGTATGAAAAGACTTGTGTACTCATACTGGACTGGTGTAGTATGAAAAGAATGTGTACTCATATTGGACTGGTGTAGTATGAAAAGACTTGTACACTCATACTGGACTGGCGTAGTATGAAAAGACTTGTACACTCATACTGGACTGGCGTAGTATGAAAAGACTTGTGTATTCATACTGGACTGGTGTAGTATGAAAAGACTTGTACACTCATACTGGACTGGTGTAGTATGAAAAGACTTGTGCTCTCATACTGGACTGGTGTAGTATGAAAAGACTTGTGCACTCATACTGGACTGGTGTAGTATGAAAAGACTTGTACACTCATACTGGTTGTGGATAGTATGAGGATTCAATTAGGACCTAATCCTGCATTACTACAACTGAGTGTGTGTATAATCTGACATTTAAAGTAATGAAACGAAAAAGAACAAGAAAGCAGTCCGACACTCGGCACTCACGATAATGGGCCCCCTGCTGATGTGTGCAGCCAATGAACAATACGGGGAGCGCTGGCTGCACACAGCAATCACGGAAGTGAGCAGGCAGCAGGAATTTGATGTGCTGCCTGCATTGTAATCAATGAGTGCAGGGGTTATCCAATTTACCACCCCCCCCCCCCCCCGCCCTTACTCTTATACTCCAACCCCCTCGCAATAAAGGCTAACATGCCTTTTGCCTTCTGAATTGCTTGCTGTACCTGCATGCTAACTTTTCTCAGCCTTGAATATATTCAATGACTCCGCCTCCACGGCTCTTTGGGGCAGAGAATTCCACAGATTCACGACCCTCTGAGAGAAGAAATTCCTCCTCATCTCCGTCTTAAATGGGCGACCCCTTATTCTGAAACTATGCCCCCTAGTTCTAGATACCCCCACGAGGGGAAACATCCTCTCTGCATCTGCCCTGTCGAGCCCCCTCAGAATCTTACATGTTTCAATGAGATCACCTCTCATTCTTCTAAACTCCAATGAGTATAGGCCCGACCTGCTCAACCTTTCCTCATAAGACAACCCCTTCATCCCAGGAATCAACCTCGTGAACCTTCTCTGAACTGCCTCCATTACAAGTATATCCCTCCTTAAATAAGGAGACCAAAACTGTACGCAGTACTCCAGATGTGGTCTCACTAATGCCCTGTACAGTTGTAGCAAGATTTCCCTACTTTTATGCGCCATCCTCCTTGCAATAAAGGCCAACATTCCATTTGCCTTCCTAATTACTTGCTGTACCCGCATGCTAACTTTTTGTGTTTGGTGTATGAATCCAGATCCCTCTGTACCGCAGCATTCTGTAGTCTCTCGCCATTTAAATAATATTTTGCTTTTCTATTCTTCCTACCAAAGTGGATAACCTCACATTTTCCCACATTATACTCCATCTGCCAAATTTTTGCCCATTCACTTAACCTATCTATATCCCTTTGCAGACTTGTGTCTTCCTCACAACTTGCTTTCCCACCTATCTTTGTATCATCGGCAAATTGGGCTACAGTACACACGGTCCCTTCATCCAAGTCATTAATATAGATTGTAAATAGCTGAGACCCCAGCATTGATCCCATTATTTCTCATATTATACTCCTTCTTGCCCACTCACTTAACCTGTCAGTATCTCTTTGCAGCCTCTTTGCATCCTCCTCACAACTTACATTCCCACCTAGCTTTGTATCATCAGCAAACTTTGATATATTACATTTGGTCCCCTCATCCAAATCATTGGATATAGATTGTAAATAGCTGAGGCCCAAGCACTGATCGTAGCAGCACGCCACTAGTTACAGCCTGCCAACCCGAAAATGACCCGTTTATTCCTACTCTCTGTTTTCTGTCTGGTAACCAATCCTCAATCCATGCTAGTATATTACCCCCAATCCCAATCCCTTCGAGCAGAGAAGGTTCAGGGGAGATTTGATAGAGGTGTTCAAAATCACGAAGGGTGTTGATAGAGTAAATAAGGAGAAGCTCTTTCCAGTGGCAGGAGTGTCGGTAACCAGAGGACACAGATTTAAGGTGATTGACACCAGAGGCGACATTAGGAAACTTTTTTTACACAGCGAGTTGTTGTGATCTGGAACGCGCTGCCTGAAAGGGCGGTGGAAGCAGATTCAACAGTCACTTTCAAAAGGGGAATTGGATAAATACTTCAAGGGAAAAAAATGACAAGGCTATGGGGGAAGAGCGGTGCGAGTGGAACTCGTTAGATAGCTCTACCAAAGAGCCGGCACAGGCACGATGGGCCGAATGGCCTCCTTCTGTGCTGTAAGATTCTATGATTCTATGTCCCTCTCGGCCTTCGATACTCCAGTGCGAAGAAGTTGAGCTCCTTTCTACTAACTCCAAACTCCAAGGTCCTTAATCGCCCCTGTGTGAATGGACCGGGGTTGCACGGTTTGCGTAGGAACGCACAAATTATCAGAGACAAAATTAAGGAACAGGGGGCACTAACTTGCATGATGTTGTCACCTGACTTTGATCAGGGAGGGTCTGGGAACTAAATATTCTCAACAATAAGCATGCGAGGAGAAATGGAGATGGAATAATGGGCGAAGAGTTGGGTTGTTTAGGAATTAGGAAGGCAAATGGCATGTTGGCCTTTACTGCAAGGGGGTTGGAGTACAAGAGTAAGGAAGTCTTGCTACAATTCTACAGGGCTCTGGTGAGACCACACCTGGAGTACTGTGCACAGTTTTGGTCTCCTTATCTGAGGAAGGACATACTTGCCTTAGAGGCGGTGCAATGAAGGTTCACTAGATTGATCTCTGGGATGAGAGGGCTGTCCTTTGAGGAGAGATTGAGTAGATTGGGCCTATACTCTCTGGAGTTTAGAAGAATGAGAGGTGATCTCATTGAAACATACAAGATTCTGAGGGGGATTGACAGGGTAGATGCGGAGAGATTGTTTCCCCCTGGCTGGGGAGTCTAGAACTAGGGGGCATAGTCTCAGAATAAGGGGTCGGCCATTTAAGACTGAGATGAGGAGGAATTTCTTCACTCAGAGGGTGGTGAATCTTTGGAATTCTCTACCCCAGAGGGTTGTGGAGGCTCAGTCTGAGTATATTCAAGGCGGAGATCGATAGATTTTTGGACTCTAGGGGAATCAAGGGATATGGGGATCGGGCGGGAAAGTGGAGTTGAGGTCGAAGATCAGCCATGATCTTATTGAATGGCGGAGCAGGCTCGAGGGGCTGTATGACCTACTCCTGCTCCTATTTCCTCTTCTCCTATGTCTATGTTGATTGATTAAGGGGACAATTATGGGTGGAGGCATCATCAGACTGGGTAGAGTTGCTGAATCACCTGTTATTGTACTGAGAGCACATCGTAGGCCCCCTGGATGAGAGCGACAGTCAACGTTGGGAGGTCTGCAGCAGCAACAGCTGTAGTAATGGGAGACTTTTAACAATCTGAAGGTGAGATCGGGGTAAGATAAACGTGCGTGGCCAAAATGGTGAGGAGTTCCCGGAACACATTCGGGATTGTTCCATAGAATTACATCGAGTCTACAGCATACAGGCCATTCGGCCCAACTGGTCCGTACCAGTGTTTCTGCTCCACACCAGCCTCCTCCCACCCCTCTTCATCTCACCCCATCAACATATCCTTCGATTCCTTTCTCCCTCATGTGTTTATCTGGCTTCCCCTTAAATGCATCTATCCTATTCGCCTCAACCACTCCCTGTGGTAGCGAGTTCCACATTCTCACCACTCTCTGGGTAAAGAAGTTTCTCCTGAATTCCCGATTGGATTTATTAGTGACTATCTTATATTGATGGCCCCTAGTTCTGGTCTCCCCCACAAGTGGAAACATCTTCTCTACGTCTACCCTGTCAAACCCTTTCATAAATGAAAAGACCTCGATCAGGTCGCCCCTCAGCCTTCTCTTTTCAAGAGAAACGCGGCAGCCTATCTGTGCACAGCAAGCTCCCACAAACAGCAATAATGACCAGGTCATCTGTTTTAGTAATGTAGGTTGAGGGATAAATATTGGCCCCAGGACACCGGGGAGAACTCTCCCCTGCTTTTCTTCCAATAGTGGCCGTGGGATCTTTTACGTCCACCTGAAAGAGCAGACGGGGCCTCGGTTTAACGTCTCATCCAAAAGACGGCATCTCCGACAGAGCGGCACTTCCTCAGTACTGCCCCTCCGACAGTGCGGCGCTCCCTCAGTACTGCCCCTCCGACAGTGCGGCGCTCCCTCAGCACTGCCCCTCCGACAGTGCGTCACTCCCTCAGCACTGCCCCTCCGACAGTGCGGCACTCCCTCAGCACTGTCCCTCCGACAGTGCGGCGCTCCCTCAGTACCGCCCCTCCGACAGTGCGGCGCTCCCTCAGTACTGCCCCTCCGACAGTGCGGCGCTCCCTCAGTACTGCCCCTCCGATAGTGCGACGCTCCCTCAGTACTATCCCTCCGACAGTGCGGCGCTCCCTCAGTACTGTCCCTCCGACAGTGCAGCGCTCCCTCAGTACCGCCCCTCCGACAGTGCAGTGCTCACTCAGTACTGCCCCTCCGACAGTGCGGCACTCCCTGAGTACTGCCCCTCCGACAGTGCGGCGCTCCCTCAGCACTGCCCCTCCGACAGTGCGTCACTCCCTCAGCACTGCCCCTCCGACAGTGCGGCACTCCCTCAGCACTGTCCCTCCGACAGTGCGGCGCTCCCTCAGTACCGCCCCTCCGACAGTGCGGCGCTCCCTCAGTACTGCCCCTCCGACAGTGCGGCACTCCCTCAGTACTGCCCCTCCGACAGTGCGACGCTCCCTCAGTACTATCCCTCCGACAGTGCAGCGCTCCCTCAGTACCGCCCTTCCGACAGTGCAGTGCTCACTCAGTACTGCCCCTCCGACAGTGCGGTGCTCTCGCAGTACTGCCCCCTCCGACAGTGCAGTGCTCACTCAGTACTGCCTCTCCAACAGTGCGGCGCTCCCTCAGTACTGCCCCTCCGACAGTATGGCGCTCCCTCAGCACTGCCCCTCCGACAGTGCGTCACTCCCTCAGCACTGCCCCTCCGACAGTGCGGCACTCCCTCAGCACTGTCCCTCCGACAGTGCGGCGCTCCCTCAGTACCGCCCCTCCGACAGTGCGGCGCTCACTCAGTACTGCCCCTCCGACAGTGCGGCGCTCCCTCAGTACTGTCCCTCCGACAGTGCAGCGCTCCCTCAGTACCGCCCCTCCGACAGTGCAGTGTTCACTCAGTACTGCCCCTCCGATAGTGCAGCGCTCCCTCAGTACTGCCCCTCCGACAGTGCGGCGCTCCCTCAGTACTGTCCCTCCGACAGTGCGGCGCTCCCTCAGTACTGTCCCTCCGACAGTGCAGCGCTCCCTCAGTACCGCCCCTCCGACAGTGCAGTGCTCACTCAGTACTGCCCCTCCGACAGTGCGGTGCTCTCGCAGTACTGCCCCCTCCGACAGTGCGCCGCTCCCTCAGTACTGCCTGTCCGACAGTGCGGCGCTCCCTCAGTACTGCCCCTCCGACAGTGCTGCGCTCCCTCAGTACTGCCGCTCTGACAGTGCGGCGCTCCCTCAGTACTGCCTCTCCAACAGTGCGGCGCTCCGTCAGTACTGCCCCTCCGACAGTATGGCGCTCCCTCAGTACTGCCCCTCTGACAGTGCGGCGCTCCCTCAGTACTGCCCCTCCGACAGTATGGCGCTCCCTCAGTACTGCCCCTCTGACAGTGCGGCGCTCCCTCAGTACTGCACTAGGAGTGTCAGCCTGGTTTATGGGGTTCAAATCTCTGGAGTGGGCTCAAACTCATGCACATCTGATGCACATGTGCGAGAGAGAGAGTGCGACCCATTGAGCCACAGCTGACAACAAGGGTAAGGGGTTAGAGTAGAGGGCTCCATTGAAGAGCTAGCACCAGCGGAGATGTGATGGGCTGAGCAGCCTCCTTCTACGCTGAGATGTTGAACACCACATGGAAGAAGCACTGAGGGTAGCAAGGGCACAGAGTGTACTCTGGGTGGGGGGGCTTCAATATCCATCACCACACTACTGACCAAGCTGGCCGAGTCGGCAAGGACGTAGCTGTCCGTCTGGGCTTGCGGCAGGTGGTGAGAGAACAAACACGGGGGGGAAAAACCTACTTGACCTCGTCCTCACCAATCTACCTGTCGCAGATGCATCTGTCCATGACAGCATTGGTAGCAGTGACCACTGATGTAAGAGAACTACTAGGCACTTGGTCTAAGCATTAAACAAAGCTTTAATCAACTGTTTTACAACATGGAGCTCTAGTTGTCCTTTACTAGTTCCAGTTAAGAATGTCCTGCGCAAGCTGGGCCCGTGCCTGAGTATTTATACTCTCCCAGGACAGCACCACCCGCAGGCCACTCAGTATTATTTCATAAGTCATGAATGACAGATTCATGTCAACCACCGCACAGTCATTGTGGAGAGGAAGTCCCACCTTCACACTGAGGACACCCTCCATCGTGTTGTGTGGCACTACCACTGTGCTAAATGGGATAGATTCAGAACAGATCTAGCAGCTCAAAACTGGGCCTCCATGAGGCGCTGTGGGTCATCAGCAGCAGCAAAATTGTATTCCACCACAATCTGTAACCTCATGGCCCGGCATATCCCTCGCTCTACCATTACCATCAAGTCAGATGAAAATGAGGTACCAACCTGGGGAAGCTGCAACACAGGACTACATGCATGCTGAATAGCAGAAGCAGCATGCTGTAGACAGAGTGAAGCGATCCCACAAACAACGGATCAGATCAAAGCTCTGCAGTCCTGCCACATCCAGTTGTGAATGGTGATGAACAATTAAACAACTAACGGGAGGAGGAGGCTCCACGAATATCCCCCTCCTCAATGATGGTGGAGCCCAGCACGTGAGTGCAAAAGACAAGGCTGAAGCGTTTGCAACTATCTTCAGCCAGAAGTGCCGAGTGGATGACCCTCTCGGCCTCCTCCTGAGGTCCCCACCATCACAGAAGCCAGTCTTCAGCCAATTTGATTCACTCCATGTGATATCAAGAAACGGCTGAGCGCACTGGATACAGCAAAGGCTATGGGTCCCGACAACATCCCGGCTATCGTGCTGAAGACTTGTGCTCCAGAACTAGCCGCGCCTCTAGCCAAGCTATTCCAGTACAGCTCCAAATGTGGAAAACTGCCCAGGTATGTCCTGTCCACAAAAAGCAGGACAAATCCAATCCGGCCAATTACCGTCCCATCAGTCTACTCTCAATCATCAGCAAAGTGATGGAAGATGTCGTCGACAGTGCTATCAAGTGGCACTTACTCACCAATAACCTGCTCACTGATGCCCAGTTTGGGTTCCGCCAAGACCACTCGGCTCCCGACCTCATTACAGCCTTGGTCCAAACATGGACAAAAGAGCTGAAATCCAGAGGTGAGGTGAGAGTGACTGCCCTTGACATCAATGCAGCATTTGACCGAGTGTGGCATCAAGGAGCCCTAGTAAAACTGAAGTCAATGGGAATCAGGGGGAAAACGCTCCACTGGCTGGAGTCATACCTAGCACAAAGTAAGATGGTTGTGGTGGTTGGAGGTCAATCATCACAGTCCCAGGACATCGCTGCAGGAGTTCCTCAGGGCAGTGTCCTAGGCCCAACCATCTTCAGCTGCTTCATCAATGACCTTCCCTCCAACATAAGGTCAGAAATGGGGATGTTCGCTGATGACTGCACAGTGTTCAGCGCCATTCACAACTCCTCAGATAATGAAGCAGTCCGTGCCTGCATGCAGCAAGACCTGGACAACGTAAGTGGCAAGTAACATTCACGCCACTCAGGTGCCAGGCTATGACCATCTCTAACAAGAGAAAGTCTCCCCTTGACATTCAACGGCATTACCATGATCAAATTCCCCACCATTAACAACCTGGGTGGTCACCACTGGCCAGAAACTTAGCTGGACCAGCCACATGGCTACAAGAGTAGGTCAGAGGCTGGGTATTCTGCAGCGATGACTCACCTCCTGACTCGACAAAGCCTTTCCACCATCTACAAGGCACCAGTCAGGAGTGTGATGGAATACTCTCCACTTGCCTGGGTGAGTGCAGCTCCAACAACAACCACAAAGCTCGACACCATCCAGGACAAAGCAGCCCGCTTGATTGGCACCCCATCCACCACCTTAAACATTCACTCCCTCCACCACCGGCGTACCGTGGCTGCAGTGTGTACCATCTACAAGATGCACTGCAGCAACTCGCCAAGGCTTCTTCGGCAGCACCTCCCAAACCCGCGACCTCCACCACCTAGAAGGACAAGGACAGCAGGCGCATGGGAACACCACCACCTCCAAGTTCCCCTCCAAGTCACACACCATCCTGACTTGGAAATATATCAGCCGTTCCTTCATCGTCGCTGGGTCAAAATCCTGGAACTCCCTCCCTAACAGCACTGTGGGAGCACCTTCACCACACGGACTGCAACGGTTCAAGAAGGCGGCTCACCACCACCTTCTCAAGGGGCAACTAGGGATGGGCAATAAATGCTGGACATAGCCAGCGACGCCCACATCCCTTGTATGAATAAATTAGAAGAATTGATTCCTATGATTCCATAATCAAATTTAAGACTCTTCATAGGACAAGGGGGCCTTCAGAAGATGATCCCTTTCCGACCACACACATAGGGTTTAACATCCCAGCTACTCTGTTGTCAAGAGCTGGGAAGGTGCGAGCATCACCAGCTCTGGGCATCACACTTTAGGAAGGATGTCAAGGCCTTGGAGCGGGTGCAGAGGAGATTTATTAGAATGGTACCAGGGGTGAGGGACTTCAGTTATGTGAAGAGACTGGAGAAGCTTTATGTCAGATTACACAGGATATACGGCACAGAAACAGGCCATTCGGCCCAACCAGTCCAAGTCGGTGTTTATGCTCCACTTGAGCCTCCTCCCGTCTTTCCTCATCTAAATCTATCAGCGTAACCCTCTATTCCTTTCTCCCTGTGGTAGCGAGTTCCACATTCTCACCACTCTCTGAGTAAAGAAGTTTCTTCTGAATTCCCTATTGGATTTCTTGGTGACGATCTTATATTGATGGCCTCTAGTTATGCTCTTCCCCACAAGTGGAAACACTCTCTCTGTATCCACTCTATCAAAACCTTTCATAATTTTAAGGACCTCTATTAGGTCACCCCTCAGCCTTCTTTTTTCAAGAGAAAAGAGGCCCAGCCTGTTCATCCTTTCCTGATATGTATACCCTCGCATTTCTGGTATCATCCTTGTAAATCTTCTCTGCACCCTCTCCAGTGTCTCTATATCCTTTTTATAATATGGCGACCAGAACTGTGCGCAGTGCTCCCAGTGTGGTCTAACCAAGGTTCGATACAGGTTTAGCATAACTTCCCTACTTTTCAATTCAATCCCTCTAGAAATAAACCCTAGTGCTTGGTTTGCTTTTTTTATGGCCTTGTTAACTTGTGCCGATACTTTTAGTGATTTGTGTCTTTGTTCTCCGAGATCCCTTTGCTCCTCTACACCATTTAGATTCTTATTTTCCAAGTAATAATGACCTCCCTATTTTTCTTACCAAAATATAATACATCACATTTATCTGTGTTGAATTTCATTTGCCAATTATATGTCCATTCTTCAAGTTTACTAATGCCTCCTTGTAATTTGTTGCAGTCTTTTCAGTATTGACTATCCCCGCAATTTGGTGTCGACCGCAAATTGATTCCAAAGTCTAAATCGTTAATATAAATTGTGGAAACAGTGGTCCCAGCACTGATCCTTGTGGAACACCACTACCCACCTTCTGCCACTGTGAATAGCTACCCTTTACTCCTACTCTGCTTTCTGTCTTGAAGCCAGCCAGCAATCCATTCTGCTACTTGTCCCCTGACTCCGCATTCTCTGTCCTTATTCGTTAGTCTATTATGTGGTACCTTATCGAAGGCCTTTTGAAAATCTAGATAAATTGCATCTACTGCATTTCCCTTGTCTACTCTCTCTGTTACCTCTTCAAAAAATTCAATGAGGTTGGTCAAGCAAGACTTTCCCTTTTGAAATCCACGCTGACTATTCATTATTATGTTTTTGGTTTCTAGATGTTCATCTATTCTCCCCTTTAGTAGGGATTCCATTATTTTTCCGACCACCGATGTTCAGCTGACTGGTCTACAGTTCCCTGGACATGTACTATCCCCCTTCTTAAATATCGATATTAGGTTAGCTATCCGCCAGTCCTCTGTCACTACACCTTTTTCTAACGAATTATTAAATATGTGTGGTAATGCCTCTGCTATCTCTTCCCTAGATTCTTTTAAAATGCACGGATATAATCCCTCTGGACCAGGGGTTTCATCCTCTTTGAGTTTCATTAGTTTATTTAATATATCGCCTCATTTTATTTTAAAGCTGGGGTTGTTCTCCTGAGAGCAGAGAAGGTTAAAGGGAGATTTAATAGAGGAGTTCAAAATCATGATGGGTTTTGAGAGAGTAGATCGGGAGAAACTATTTCCACTGGCAGGAGGGTCGGTAACCAGAGGACACAGATTTAAGGTAATTGGCAAAAAAGCCCAGGGGGAAATGAGGAGAATTTTTTTACGCAGCGAGTTGTTGTGATCTGGAACGCGCTGCCTGAAAGGGCGGTGGAAGCAGATTCAATAGTAACTTTCAAAAGGGGAATTGGCTAAATACTGGAAGGGGAGAAATGTACAGGGCAATTGGGAAAGAGCAGGGGGGAGTGGGACTAATTGGAGAGCTCTTTCAAAGAGCCGGCACAGGCACGATGGGCCGAATGGCCTCCTTCTGTGCTGCAAGATTCTATCTATGTTATTAGTTTCCTGGACCATTAACCTAGGCTTGTAGTGCTATCGTGTCAGCTTGGCTCAGTCAGTAGCACTCTCTCTTGTCTCTGAGTCAGAACAGTTGTGGGTTCGATCCCCACTCCACAGACGTGAACCCCCATAATCCAGGCCGACCCTCCCGGTGCAGTACTGAGGGAGCGCCGCACTGTCGGAGGGGCAGTACTGAGGGAGCACCGCACTGTCGGAGGGGCAGTACTGAGGGAGCGCCGCACTGTCGGAGAGGCAGTACTGAGGGAGCACCGCACTGTCAGAGGTGCGTTCCTGAGGGAGCGCCGCACTGTCGGAGGGGCAGTACTGAGAGAGCGCCGCACTGTCGGAGGGGCAGTACTGAGAGAGCGCCGCACTGTCGGAGGGGCAGTACTGAGGGAGCGCCGCACTGTCGGAGGGTCAGTACTGAGGGAGCGCCGCACTGTCAGAGGTGCGTTCCTGAGGGAGCGCCGCACTGTTGGAGGGGCAGTACTGAGGGAGCGCCGCACTGTCGGAGGGGCAGTACTGAGGGAGCGCCGCACTGTCGGAGGGGCAGTACTGAGAGAGCGCCGCACTGTCGGAGGGGCAGTACTGAGGGAGCGCCGCACTGTCGGAGGGGCAGTACTGAGGGAGCGCCGCACTTTCGGAAGGGCAGTACTGAGGGAGCGCCGCACTGTCGGAGGGGCAGTACTGAGGGAGCGCCGCACTGTCGGAGGGGCAGTACTGAGGGAGCGCCGCACTGTCGGAGGGGCAGTACTGAGGGAGCGCCGCACTGTCGGAGGGGCAGTACTGAGGGAGCGCCGCACTGTCGGAGGGGCAGTACTGAGGGAGCGCCGCACTGTCGGAGGGGCAGTACTGAGGGAGCGCCGCACTGTCAGAGGGGCGGTACTGAGGGAGCGCCGCACTGTCGGAGGGGCGGTACTGAGGGAGCGCCGCACTGTCGGAGGGGCGGTACTGAGGGAGCGCCGCACTGTCGGAGGGGCGGTACTGAGGGAGCGCCGCACTGTCGGAGGGGCGGTACTGAGGGAGCGCCGCACTGTCGGAGGGGCGGTACTGAGGGAGCGCCGCACTGTCGGAGGGGCGGTACTGAGGGAGCGCCGCACTGTCGGAGGGGCAGTACTGAGGGAGCGCCGCACTGTCGGAGGGGCAGTACTGAGGGAGCGCCGCACTGTCGGAGGGGCAGTACTGAGGGAGCGCCGCACTGTCGGAGGGGCAGTACTGAGGGAGCGCCGCACTGTCGGAGGGGCAGTACTGAGGGAGCGCCGCACTGTCGGAGGGGCAGCACTGAGGGAGTGCCGCACTGTCGGAGGGGCAGTACTGAGGGAGCACCGCACTGTCGGAGGGGCAGTACTGAGGGAGTGCCGCACTGTCGGAGGGGCGGTACTGAGGGAGCGCCGCACTGTCGGAGGGGCGGTACTGAGGGAGCGCCGCACTGTCGGAGGGGCAGTACTGAGGGAGCGCCGCACTGTCGGAGGGGCGGTACTGAGGGAGCGCCGCACTGTCGGAGGGGCAGTACTGAGGGAGCGCCGCACTGTCGGAGGGGCGGTACTGAGGGAGCGCCGCACTGTCGGAGGGGCTGTCTTTCGGATGCGACGTTAAACCGAGGTCCCGTCTGCTCTCTCAGGTCGACGTCAAAGATCCTGCGGCTGCTATTGGAGGAAGAGCAGGGGGAGTTCTCCTGGGACATGTTTATCCTTTAACCAATGTCACCCAAACAGATGATCTGGTCGTTATCACATTGCTGTTTGTGGGAGCTTGCTGTGCGCAAATTGGCTGCCGCGTTTCCTACATTACAACAGTGACTACACTTCCCTTAATTGGCTATAAAGTGCTTTGGGACACCCTGAGAATGTGATAGGCTCTATAGAAATGCAAGTTCCTTTCTTCTATTGTATTTGTGAAGAACAATCTTTAAAGGGACCACTTTTAAATCAATAAGGACATCCTTATAATCCGATGACCACTAATCTTCCACAGCAGTAGAATTAATTTCCATGGTTGCCATCAGAGATTGTAATGAAGGACCCACCGCATCGAATTGTAAGGTTGTTGGACTCTCTCATCGCCTGTTTTTAACCCATTGATGCATTGCATAAGTCTGGTTATTGCACTGCGCCGTCACCTTGCTTGTTTCACTGGGTGACAGACTGGGGGCAGACTGGTCACGAAGTTAAAAGCCCATGGGATCCAGGGCAAAGTGTCAAGTTGGATTCACAACTGGCTCGGAGGCAGGAAGCAGAGGGTGACTGGAAGGTTGTTTCCAGTGGGGTTCCGCAGGGCTCAGTACTAGGTCCCTTGCTTTTTGTGGTATATATCAATGATCTAGACTTCAATATAGGGGGTATGATTAAGAAGTTTGCAGATGAAACTACAATCGGCTGTGTGGTTGATACTGAAGAAGGAAGCTGTAGACTGCAGGAAGATATCAATAAATTGGTCAGGTGGGCAGAACAGTGGCAAATGGAATTCAATCCGGAGAAGTGTGAGGTAATGCATTTGGGGAGGGCTAACAAGGAAAGGGAATACACATTAAATGGTAGGACACTGAGTAGTGTAGAGGAACAAAGGGACCTTGGAGTGCATGTCCACAGATCCCTGAAGGCAGCAGGCCAGGTAGATAAGGTGGTTAAGAAGGCATACGGAATGCTTGCCTTTATTAGCCGTGGCATAGAATACAAGAGCAGGGGGTTATACTTCAACTGTATAAAACACTAGTTAGGCCTCAGCTAGAGTACTGCGTGCAGTTCTGGTCACGACATTACAGGAAAGATGTGATTGCACTAGAGAGGGTACAGAGGAGATTTACAAGGATGTTGCTGGGAGTAGAGAATCTTAGCTATGAGGAAAGACTGGATAGGCTGGGTCTGTTTTCCTTGGAACAGAGGGGAGACCTTATTGAGGTGTATAAAATTATGAGGGGCCTAGATAAAGTGGATAGAAAGGACCTATTTCCCTTAGCAGAGGGTTCAAAAACCAGGGGGCACAGATTTAAAGTAATTGGTGGAAGATTTAGAGGGGATTAGAGGGGAAATGTCTTCACCCAGAGGGTTGTGGGGGTCTGGAACTCACTGCCTGAAAGGGTGGTAGAGGCAGGAACCCTAACCACATTTAAAAAGTACTTGGATGTGCACTTGGGATGCTCTAACCTGCAGGGCTACGGACCAAGAGCTGGGAAGTGGGATTAGGCTGGCTAGCTCTTTGTTGGCCGGCGCGGACACGATGGGCTGAAATGGCCTCCTTCCGTGCTGTAACTTTCTATGATTCTATGATTGTATGACAGGAGGCTCCGACTATTCCAACCGATCTCCTGGGCAGCCTGCCTCAAACTCCGTTCCCCATCCGCCAACTCCATCCCTCTCCCTAACATCTGTCTGAGGCTGAACCACACTGTTCGCAACCTTGGTGTCATATTTGACCCTGAAATGAGCTTCCGCCCACATATCCGCGGCATGACTAAGACCGCCTATTTCCACCTCCATAACATCGCCCGTCTCCGCCCCTGCCTCAGCTCATCCGCTGCTGAAACCCTCATCCATGCCTTTGTTACCTCTAGACTTGACTATTCCAACAAACTCCTGGCCAGCCTCCCACATTCCACCCTCCGTAAACTTCACCTCGTCTGAAACTCGGCTGCTCCGTGTCCTAACTCGCACCGAGTCCCGTTCACCCATCGCCCCCTGTGCTCGCTGACCTACATTGGCTCACGGTTCAGCAACACCTCGATTACAAAATGCTCATCCTTGTTTTAAAATCCCTCCGTGGCCCTCGCCCCTCCCTATCTCTGGAACCTCCTCCAGCCCCACAACCCCCCGAGATCTCTGCGCTCCTCCAATTCTGGCCTCTTGAGCATCCCCTGATTTTAATCGCTCCACCATTGGCGGCCGTGCCGTCAGCTGCCTGGGCCCTAAGCTCTGGAATTCCCTCCCTAAACCTCTCCGCCTCTCTCTCCTCCTTTAAGACGCTCCTTAAAACCGACCTCTTTGACCAAGCTTTTGGTCGCCTGCCCTAATATCTCCTTATGTGACTCGGCCTCCATTTTGTTGCCCTCAGGCCTCTGTGAAGGGCCTTGTGATGTTTTCCTATGTTAATGGCGCTAGATAAAGGCGAGCTGCAGCGCAGGTAGAAGCAGCTAACCTGTCGGGCATCGGCCGTGAGAGGGTTAAGCAACAAACTGCGTCTGTGTTGTGGGGGAGGGTAATATTTCCATTAGCACAAAAATATCAGTTTGCTGCAGTTGCCATGGTTACCCTTCCTCCTCTCTCCGTGCTCACTGAGGACCAGGCTCGTGATGAAAATCCCCGCAGCTGCGCCGCTCTTTGATCGCCATGGCAACTCTCCGCGGCTGAAGACCCCCTTCTGTGGTCCAAAGTGAACGCAGGCGCTCCCACCCCTCCCCCTCCCCATCCCCCCATCACCCCTCCCCCTCCCCCCCCATCACCCCTCCCCCTCCCCGCAACCCCTCCCCTCCCCTCCCCATCCCCCCATCACCCCTCCCCCTCCCCCGCAACCCCTCCCCTCCCCTCCCCATCCCCCCATCCCCCTCCCCACCCCCGCAACCCCTCCCCCTCCCCCGCAACCCCTCCCCTCCCCTCCCCATCCCCCCATCCCCCTCCCCACCCCGGCAACCCCTCCCCCTCCCCCGCAACCCCACCCCTCCCCTCCCCATCCCCCATCACCCTCCCCCTCCCCTCCCCATCACCCCTCCCACCCCTCCCCCTACCTGCAACCCCTCCCCTCCCCTCCCCTCCCCCATCACCCCTCCCACCCCTCCCCTCCCCGCAACCCCTCCCCTCCCCTCCCCTCCCCATCACCCCTCCCACCCCTCCCACCCCTCCCCTCCCCGCAACCCCTCCCCTCCCCTCCCCTCCCCCATCACCCCTCCCACCCCTCCCCCTCCCCGCAACCCCTCCCCTCCCCTCCCCTCCCCCATCACCCCTCCCACCTCTCTCCCTCCCCCGCAACCCCTCCCCTTCCCCTCCCCATCCCCCCATCCGCCTCCCCCTCCCCCACTCCCACTCCCCCGCACCCCCGCCCCCTCCCCCTCCCGCTCCCTCCCCTCCCCCGCACCCCCTCCTCCTCCCCCACACGCCCTCCCCCTCCCCCTCCCGCCCCCTCCCCTTCCCCTCCCGCTCCCACCCCTCCCCCTCCCGCTCCCACCCCTCCCCCTCCCCCCTCCCCCGCACTCCCTCCCCCTCCCCCGCACTCCCTCCGCCCCTCCCCCTCCCCCACTCCCACTCCCCCGCACCCCCGCCCCCTCCCCCTCCCGCTCCCTCCCCTCCCCCGCACCCCCTCCTCCTCCCCCACACGCCCTCCCCCTCCCCCTCCCGCCCCCTCCCCTTCCCCTCCCGCTCCCACCCCTCCCCCTCCCGCTCCCACCCCTCCCCCTCCCCCCTCCCCCGCACTCCCTCCCCCTCCCCCGCACTCCCTCCGCCCCTCCCCCTCCCCCAATCCCCCTCCCCGCACTCCCTCCCCCACTGCCCCTCCCACTCCCTCCCCCTCCCCCGCACTCCCTCCGCCCCTCCCACTCCCCCAATCCCCCTCCCCGCACTCCCTCCCCCACTGCCCCTCCCACTCCCCCTCCCCTCCCCTGCACTCCCTCCCCAACCCCGCTCTCCCTCCCGCTCCCACTCCCCCGCTCCCTCGCCCCCCCACTCCCCCTCCCCCAATCCTGTGAAGGGTCAGAGGACACTATTCCACATTGTGTAAATTGTTTGGGATTGGGGGGGGGCGATCCTGGAAGGCTGCATTTATTACCCACCGTGAGTTGCCCTGAGGGCATCAGCAATCAACCATGTACAGGCCCAGCCCGGGTAAGGGCGGCACCTTCCCTTCCAGGACTATGTTGGGTTTTCCGACAATCCGGCAGCTTTTCATAGACGACCACCGGACGTCCCAAAGCGCTTTACAGCCAATGAAGTACTTTTTGAAGTGTAGTCACTGTTGTAATGTGGGAAACGCGGCAGCCAATTTGCGCACAGCAAGCTCCCACAAACAGCAATGCGATAATGACCAGATCATCTGTTTATAGGAATGTTGGTTGAGGGATAAATATTGGTCCCAGGACCCTGGAGAGAACTCCCCCTGCTCTTCTTCCAATAGTGGCCGTGGGATCTTTTACATCCACCTGAGAGGGCAGACGGGGCCTCGGTTTAACGTCTAATCCGAAAGGCAGCACCTCCAACAGGGCAGTGCTCCCTCAGTACTGCCCCTCCGACAGTGCGGAGCTCCCTCAGTACCGCCCCTCCAACAGTGCGGCGCTCCCTCAGTACTGCCCCTCCGACAGTGCGGCACTCCCTCAGTACTACCCCTCCGACAGTGCGGTGCTCCCTCAGTACTGCCCCTCCGACAGTGCGGCGCTCCCTCAGTACTGCCCCTCCGACAGTGCGGCGCTCCCTCAGTACAGCCCCTCCGACAGTGCGGCAGTCCCTCAGTACTGCCCCTCCGACAGTGCGGCGCTCCCTCAGTACTGCCCCTCCGACAGTGCGGCGCTCCCTCAGTACAGCCCCTCCGACAGTGCGGTGCTCCCTCAGTACTGCCCCTCCGACAGTGCGGCACTCCCTCAGTACTGCCCCTCCGACAGTGCGGCGCTCCCTCAGTACTGCCCCTCCGACAGTGCAGCGCTCCCTCAGTACTGCCCCTCCGACAGCGCGGCGCTCCCTCAGTACTGCCCCTCCGACAGTGCGGCACTCCCTCAGTACTGCCCCTCCGACAGTGCGGCGCTTACCCAGTACTGCCCCTCCGACAGTGCGGCGCTCCCTCAGTACTGCCCCTCCGACAGTGCGGCGCTCCCTCAGTACTGCCCCTCCGATAGTGCAGCACTCCCGCAAGTTCTGCCCCTCCGACAGTGCGGCGCTCCCTCAGTACTGCCCCTCTGACAGTGCGGCGCTCCCTCAGTACTGCCCCTCCGACAGTGCGGCGCTCCCTCAGTACCGCCCCTCCGACAGTGCGGCGCTCCCTCAGTACTGTCCCTCCGACAGTGCGGCGCTCCCTCAGTACTGCCCCTCCGACAGTGCAGCGCTCCCTCAGTACTGCCCCTCCAACAGTGCGGCGCTCCCTCAGTACTGCCCCTCCGACAGTGCGGCGCTCCCTCAGTACTGCCCCTCCGACAGTGCGGCGCTCCCTCAGTACTGTCCCTCCGACAGTGCGGCGCTCCCTCAGTACTGCCCCTCCGACAGTGCAGCGCTCCCTCAGTACTGCCCCTCCAACAGTGCGGCGCTCCCTCAGTACTGGCACTGGGTGCTCAAGTCTCTGGAGTGGGGCTCAAACCCACGACCTTCTGACTGAGAGGTGCGAGTGCGACCCACTGAGCCACGGCTGATGTAGAACCAGTTTAGCTGGCGCCCGCCCCACTAATCACCAGATTTGTTGAATTCAGAGTTGCAGCTTGCTCTGGTGGGATTTGCACTGTAGGCCTCTGTGTTACCAACCCACCCAGAGTTGCCCTGGAGCCCCCAGGAATCAAAGATTAATCTCCTGCGCATGCGGGAGGAAAATCCTAGAGGGTGTAAAAAAAAAAGGAGTGTTTTGCTTACATTTGCTTTGCCCACTTCAGTTCTAAAGATATTAGCAATGGGGGAATAAAGGCTGCTTGACTGGGCGGGGGCCATGATGAAAACTCCAGGAATAAGTTCCAACAAAGTTGGCACCACCATTGCTTATAGCAGTGTTTCACATGACGCTGGAGCCTGGATTTGAAGGCAGCCCAGGCTGATTGGATGTAAATTGTTTTTTTTTGGTGCAGTCCCAGGCCAGTTGCGCGTAGGCCCGAGGCCACAATCCGAACCGAGCAGAGAGATTCCGCATCAAACCGGGCCTTCAGAGACAGGCTTCCGACCGTGACCTGGGGGGAAAAAGAAATCGAAGAGCGAGGGACGATAGGGCTCGTTCCTGTCCTGCCTGAAAGAGGACTTTATTCTCCCATCAATCCAGCTGCGCAAGATTAAAAAAAACCTCTTTTGAAAAAGGCGAGAAGCCTGAGTGTAGGCCGAACGCCTCTCGTGAGGTGGGGGAGGGGGGCGGGCGCCGAGCTTGAAAGGAGTAGAAAGAGCACACATGGGATAAATCCCCCTGACGCTCAATTAGATTGGAGAGGCAGCTGTTTCCCATTTTCTCTCGGCGTTTTCTGAAATATAGGCCTCAGGCTGCAAGGAGTGTGGGGAGGCGGGATTCACCCGAGTTATTAAAAAAAACCACAGCGCGGCGAATCAGCGAGGACCGCATCAAGATTTTTTAAAAAAGCGAGGCGGTGAGCTTTCTATTTTCTCCCAATGAAGCTCTTTAAAAACGGAACGGGTTTTTCAGTACTCATTAAGAGTCTCCAGGAATTGAAGATTTTTTTTTAATTAGTTCCTGGGATCTGGGCATCGCTGGCAAGGCCCAGCATTTATGGCCCATCCCTAATTGCCCCTTGAGAAGGTGGTGGTGAGCCGCCTTCTTGAACCGTTGCAGTCCCGTGTGGTGAAGGTGCTCCCACAGTGCTGTTAGAAACATAACATAGAAACATAGAAGATTGGAGCAGGACGACACCATTCGGCCCCTCTAGCCTGCTCCGCCATTTAATGAGATCATGGCTGATCATCCTAATTCAGTACCCTGTCCCTGCTGTCTCCCCATATCCCTTGATCCCTTTCACCTTAAGAAATATATCTAACTCCTTCTTGAATATATTTAATGAATTGGCCTCAACTACCTTCTGTGGTAGAGAATTCCACAGGTTCACCACTCTCTGGGTGAAGAAATTCCTCCTCATCTCAGTCCTAAATGGCTTACCCCTTATCCTTAGACTGTGACCTCTGGTTCTGGACTCCCCCGCCATCGGGAACATCCTTCCTGCATCTAGTCTGTCTAGTCCTGTTAGAATTTTATAAGTTTCAATGAGATCCCCTCTCATTCTTCTAAACTCCAACGAATACAAGCCCAATCTTCCCAATCTCTCTTCATACGTCATTCCTGCCATCCCAGGTATCAGTCTGGTGAATCTTCGCTGCACTCCCTCCATGGCAAGAACATCCTTCCTCAGATAAGGCGACCAAAACTGCACACAATACTCAAGGTGTGGTCTCACCAAGGCCCTGTACAACTGCAGCAAGACATCCTTGCTCCTGTACTCGAATCCTCTTGGGGAGGGAGTTCCAGGATTCTGACCCAGCGACGATGAAGGAACGGTCGATATATTTCCAAGTCAGGATGGTGTGTGATTTGGAGGGGAACTTGGGGGTGGTGGTGTTCCCATGCGCCTGCTGCCCTCGTCCTTCTAGGTCGTTGAGGTCGCGGGTTTGGGAGGTGCTGCCGAAGAAGCCTTGGCGAGTTGCTACAGTGCATCTTGTAGATGGTACACACTGCAGCCACGGTGCGCCGGTGGTGGAGGGAGTGAATGTTTAAGGTGGCAGATGGGGTGCCAATCAAGCGGGCTGCTTTGTCCTGGATGGTGTCGAACTTCTTGAGTGTTGTTGGAGCTGCACTCACCCAGGCAAGTGGAGAGTATTCCATCACACTCCTGACTTGTGCCTTGTAGATGGTGGAAAGGCTTTGGGGAGTCAGGAGGTGAGACACTCGCCGCAGAATACCTAGGAGGGAAAATTCAGTTGCTTTGCGCCTCCCGTTAGCACCCCAGCGAAGTTACGCCCCACAGGGGGCACGAGCCAATTTTTCCCCCCTAGCCTCTGACCTGCTCTTGTAGCCACAGTATTTATGTGGCTGGTCCAGTTGAGTTCCTGGTCAATGGTGACCCCCCAGGATGTTGATGGTGGGGGATTCGGCGATGGTAATGCTGTTGAATGTCAAGGGGCAGTGTTTAGACTCTCGCTTGTTGGAGATAGTCATTGCCTGGCACTTCTGTGGCACGAATGTTACCTGCCACTTATCAGCCCAAGCCTGAACGTTGTCCAGGTCTTGTTACATGCGGGCATGGACTGCTTCATTATCTGAGGTGTTGTGAATGGCGCTGAACATTGTGCAGTCATCAGCGAACATCCCCACTTCTGACCTTATGTTAGAGGGAAGGTCATTGATGAAGCAGCTGAAGATGGTTGGGCCCAGGACACTGCCCTGAGGGACTCCTGCAGTGATGTCCTGGGGCTGTGATGATTGATCTCCAACCAGCACAACCATCTTACTTTGTGCTAGGTATGACTCCAGCCAGTGGAGAGTTTTCCCCCTGATTCCCATTGACTTCAGTTTTACTCGGGTTTCTTGATACCACACTCGGTCAAATGCTGCCTTGGTGTCAAGGGCAGTCACTCTCACCTCACCTCTGGAATTCAGCTTCTTTGTCCATGTTTGGACCAAGGCTGTAATGAGGTCGGGAGCCGAGTGGTCTTGGCAGAACCCAAACTGAGCATCGGTGAGCAGGTTATTGGTGAGTAAGTGCTGCTTGATAGCACTGTCGATGACACCTTCCATCACTTTGCTGATGATTGAGAGTAGACTGATGGGGCGGTAATTGGCCGGATTGGATTTGACCTGCTTTTTATGGACAGGACATACTTGGGCAGTTTTCCACATTGTCGGATAGATGCCAGTGTTGTAGCTGTACTGGAACAGCTTGGCCAGAGGCACGGCTAGTTCTGGAGCACAAGTCTTCAGCACGATAGCCGGGATGTTGTCAGGGCCCATAACCTTTGTTGTATCCAGTGCACTCAGTCGTTTCTTGATATCACGTGGCGTGAATCAAATTGGCTGAAGACTGGCTTCTCTGATGGTGGGGACCTCAGGAGGAGGCCGATATGGACCATCCACTCGGCACTTCTGGCTGAAGATGGTTGCAAACGCTTCAGCCTTGTCTTTTGCACTCACGTGCTGGGCTCCACCATCATTGAGGATGGGGATATTCATGGAGCCTCCTCCTCCCGTTAGTTGTTTAATGGTCCACCACCATTTACGACTGGATGTGGCAGGACTGCAGAGCTTTGATCTGATCCGTTGATTGTGGGATCGCTTAGCCCTGTCTATAGCATGCTGCTTCCGCTTTTTAGCATGCATGTAGTCCTGTGTTGCAGCTTCCCCAGGTTGGCACCTCATTTTTAGGTACGCCTGGTGCTGCTCCTGGCATGCTCTTCTACACTCCTTATTGAACCAGGGTTGGTCCCCTGGCTTGATGGTAATGGTAGAGTGAGGGATATGCCGGGCCATGAGGTTACAGGTTGTGGTGGAATATAATTCTGCTGCTGCTGATGACCCACAGTGCCGCATGGATGCCCAGTTTTGAGCTGCTAGATCTGTTCTGAATCTATCCCATTTAGCACGGTGGTAGTGCCACACAACACGATGGAGGGAGGGTGTCCTCAGTGTGAAGACGGGATTTCGTCTCCACAATAAATGTGCTGTGGTCGCTGCTACCAATACTGTCATGGACAGATGCATCTGCGACAGGTAGATTGGTGAGAACGAGGTCAAGTAGGTTTTTCCCTCGTGTTGGTTCTCTCACCTCCTGTCGCAGGCCCAGATTGATCTTCTGGATTGAACTCCTGCGAGCAAACCGGGGAGAAAAATCATAGGGGGGTTAAATTCATTTTCCTTCAACACCATTGTTTATTAATTATAAAAATGTCGGACATGGGGATTTGATTGACCGTTAAGAATCAGCCAATTGGGGAACGAAGAGCCTATTGGCTTTGCGATTGGTTGGGAAGGCGGGGCGCCGCAAGGACGGACATGTCGAGCGACCAATGGTGGGAGGGCGGGGGCGGGGCAGTTGGAGGCGGGAAGGTCATGTGAGGAAACCCATGTCCAATCAGAGCTGCCAGCACGAGTGTGAGGGAAGGAGTGATTTGCCACATTGGGTTCAGTTTTGGACAAAATACCTCCCGCCCCGCCCAAGGACTGGACAGGGAGCGTTGGCCTTGGAGAGATTTCAGGAGAGGAGCCAGCCATGTTGTACCTGGGATGAAGGGCTTGAGGAGACGGGGAGTCAGTGACGACGGGGGGGGGCGGTTCATCAGTACAAAATTGTCGCCAAGTGAGTGAGGAGAGAGAGGTTTGGAGACATTTCTTTGCACAAAGGGTAGAGTGAGCATGGCTGTTGGATTGCCCTAGCAAAGAGCCGGCACAGGCACAATGGGCCGAACGGCCTCCTTCTGTGCCGGAAACCCCTGTGCTTCCTTGTGCAACAACTCGATTGAAAGAAAGACTTGCATTTATATAGCGCCTTTCACAACCTCAGGACATCCCAAAGTGCTTTACACCCAACAAAGTACTTTTTTTGAAGTGTGGTCACTGTTGTAATGTGGGAAACGCAGCAGCCAATTTGCGCACAGCAAGCTCCCACAAACAGCAACGAGACAATAATCAGATAATCTGTTTTTAGCGATGTTGGTTGAGGGATAAATATTGGCCCCAGGCCACCGGGGAGAACTCCCCCTGCTCTTATTCCAATAGTGGCCACGGGATACTTTACGTCCACCTGAGAGTGCGCTGCTCCCTCAGTACTGCTCCTCCGACAGTGCGGCGCTCCCTCAGTACTGCCCCTCCGACAGTGCAGCTCTCCCTCAGTAATGCCCCTCCGACAGTGCGGCTCTCCCTCAGTACTGCCCCTCCGACAGTGCGGCGCTCCCTCAGTACTGCCCCTCCGACAGTGCAGCTCTCCCTCAGTACTGCCCCTCCGACAGTGCGGCTCTACCTCAGTACTGCCCCTCCGACAGTGCGGCACTCCCTCAATACTGCCCCTCCGACAGTGCAACGCTCCCTCAGTACTGCACTGGGAGTGTCGGCCTGGATTGTGCGCTCAAGTCTGTGGAGTGGGGCTCGAACTCACGACCTTCTGACTCAGAGGCGAGAGAGAGAGAGCAACCGAGCTAAGCAGATGCTTCAGTCAGGCAAATGAATATAACTTAAACACCGATGTAATCAGTGTCTCCTGTGTGACTGAGTGAGAATATTGGACATTGTTTGATCTGGAAATAAACATTCTGCTCCCAGTTGTACAGTTAGTTTTTTTTTGAGTTGTTTTCCAAACTGCAGCTGGCCATTTTTTTACTGAAGATTTTCATCAGCAATTTCTTCTGCGTAATTTTGGTGCTCATTAAATTGGGGTCGTCATTCAGGGTCAACATCAAACACTCCCAGGGCAGGTACAGCACGGGCTAGATACAGAGTAAAGCTCCCTCTGCACTGTCTCATCAAACACTCCCAGGGCAGGTACAGCACGGGTAAGATACAGAGTAAATCTCCCTCTACACTGTCTCATCAAACACTCCCAGGGCAGGTACAGCACGGGTTAGATACAGAGTAAAGCTCCCTCTGCACTGTCCCGTCAAACACTCCCAGGGCAGGTACAGCACGGGTTAGATTCAGAGTAAAGCTCCCTCTGCACTATCCTGTCAAACACTCCCAGGGCAGGTACAGCACAGGTTAGATACAGAGTAAAGCTCCCTCTACACTGTCCCGTCAAACACTCCCAGGGCAGGTACAGCACGGGTTAGATACAGAGTAAAGCTCCCTCGACACTGTCCCATCAAACACTCCCAGGGCAGGTACAGCACGGGTTAGATACAGAGTAAAGCTCCCTCTACACTGTCCCATCAAACACTCCCAGGGCAGGTACAGCACGGGTTAGATGCAGAGTAAAGCTCCCTCTATACTGTCCCAATAAACATGAAGGGTAGGGAGGAAATGCGAGGGAGAGGGAGGGAGAGAAGGAGGGAGTGGCTGGCATTGAGGGAGAAGGATGCAGGGAGGAGGTCGCGGAACAGGGAGGGAAAAAGAGAGTAAAGGTGAGAAGGAGGGAGTGAGTGAGGGAGGAATGGAGAGGGAGGGAGCGAGATCGCGGGAGGGAAGGAGGGTAGGAGGGAGAGTGAGGGAGGTAGGGAGAGGGAGGTTGTGAGGGAGGGAGGTGGAATGATCAGATTTTATTAATGTGTTGGCAAGAAGATTTTTTTTTTGAAACACGAACAGACACAAATTGTGGGGTCGAAATAGAGAGGGTGAGTTTAACCCGGCAGCTCTCAGTCGTGGCACAGTGGTCTCTTCCTCTCTCTCCTCTCCGAGTCAGAAGGTCGTGGGTTCAAGCCCCACTCCAGAGACTTGTGCCCCATAATCTAGGCGGACACTCCAGTGCAGTGCTGAGGGAGTGCCGCACTGTCAGAGGTGCCGTCTTTCAGAGAGCACGTTAAACCGAGGCCCCGTCTGCTCTATCAAGTAGACGTAAAAGATCCCATGGCCACTATTGGAAGAAGAGCAGGGGGGGAGTTCTCCCCGGTGTCCTGGGGCCAATATTTATCCCTCAACCAACATCACTAAAACAGATGATCCGGTCATTATCACATTGCTGTTTGTGGGAGCTTGCTGTGTGCAATTTGGCTGTCATGTTTCCTACATTACAACATTGGCTGTAAAGTTCTTTGGGATGTCCTGAGGTTGTGAAAGGCGCTATATCATTGAATGATAGAATCTTACAGCACAGGAGGAGGCCATTCGGCCCGTCGTGCCCGTGCCGGCTCTTTGAAAGAGCAGTCGTGCTCAGTCCCACATCCCCCGCTGTTTGTCCGTAACCCTGTGAGCTCCTCATCCTCAAGAACCCGTCCAACTCCCTCTGAAAATCATTGATGGGATCAGCTTCCACCACCTTCACAGGTCGAGCGTTCCCGATCCCCACAACTCTCCCAGTGAAAACATTTCTCCTCCCCTCCCCTCGAGATCTCTCGCCAATGATTCTGAATCTGTGACCTCTGGTTATTGACCCACTCGCCAGAGGGAATCGTTTTTCTCCGTCTACTCGATCAAAACCTCTCATCATCCTGAAAACCTCTATCAGGTCACCTCTTCACCTTCTCTGTTCCAAGGAGAACAGTCCCAACTTCTCCAACCTCTCCTCATAACTGAAGTCCCCCATCCCTGGTCACATCCTGGTAAACCTCCTCTGTCCCCTTTCTAAGGCCTTTCCATCTTTCCTGAAGTGTGGGGCCCAGAATTGTCCACAATACTCCAGCTGAGGCCCAACCAGTGATTGATAAAGTTCCAGCATGATCGCTTTGCTTTTATATTCGATTCCTCTGTTTATAAACCCAAGTAACCCACATGCTGTTTAACCACCTTATCAACTTGCCCTGCCACCTTGAAGGATTTGTGTACATGGACACCAAGGTCTCTCTGCTCATCTACACTTTCTAAAATCCTGCCATTTATAGTAAACTGACTTTCCATATTAGTCCTCCCAAAGTGCATCACTTCACACTTCTCCACATTGAACTCCATCGGCCGTGCTTCTGCCCATTTCACCATCCTGTCTGTGTCATCCTGAAGCCTAGAACTATCCTCATCACTATCTACTACTTTGTCAAGTTTTGTATCGTCTGCAAACTTTATAATGCTGCTCTCTACACCCGAGTCTTGGTCGTTGATAAAAATTGAAGAGAATAATGGACCCAAAACTGACCCTTGGGGAACCCCACTGCAAACCAGCTCCCAGTCTGAGAAACACCCATCCACCACCACCCTCTGCTTCCTGTCACTGAGCCAATTCCGTATCCATACCGTCACTTTCCTCTTAATAAGCCTCCTGTGTGGCACTTTGTCAAATGCCTTGTGAAAGTCCATATATACAACATCCGCTGCACTACCTTGATTAACGTTCTCTGTTACCTCATCAAAGAATTCAATCAAGTTAATCAAACACTATTTGCCTTTAACAAATCCATGCTGGCTCTCCGTGATTAACCCATGGCATTCCAAATGAAACTTTATTTTGTCCCTGATAATGGTGTCCAATAACTTACCCACCACCGACTTTAGTCTGACTGGTCTGTAGTTTCCTGGTTTATCCCTCTGCCCTCTGCGGTGGTATAACATTAGCAACCCTCCAGTCCTCCTGTGTCCAATGAGGATTGAAGGATTGTGACCAATGCCTCTGCTATTTCTACCTTTCAGCAACCTAGGATGCATTCCATCTGGACCAGGTGACTTACCAACTTTCAGTAATGCTAATCTTTTTGGTACGTCTTCTTCTATCTATTACTATCCTGTCCATAATGTCCCTCTCCTCTTTTAGTGTAACCGTCACCTCAAACACTTCCTTTGTGAAGACAGATGCAGAGTACTCATTTCATACTTTAGGCATGTCCTATGCCTCTGCATGAAGATTTTCATTTGGGTCCTTAATAGACCCAACTTTTTCCCTAGCTAACTGCTTACACTTTATATCTTTATAAAATGTTTGCGGGTTCACTTTAATGTTGCCCGCTAATCGTTTCTTGTAACCTCTCTTTGCCTCCCGGACTAACTTTTTCAATGCAAGTTCTTTCTGTTCTTCTTCGGAGAGATGATAAACCACAGACACGGAGGGAATGCCTCTCCCAATGGCATTCACAGGAACTCCACGTTCATCAGAGGTGATTGGCAGAAAATGGGCAGCCCCCTAACAATACATGTGTCTCTCAGATTTGTTAATTGAATGTAAGAAGTGTCTCTGTGAAATTAAGAGAAAAAAATGGAAGGCTTTGCTGAAGTCAGTGGAGAAGCAAAGGTACGATCTCACGGTAAGATTCTCTTCCAATCTCCTGCGGGACGAGGTCTTACTTTGCAGTTAGAAGAAGATTCTCTTGTCTTCTTCTGTGAGCACTTTTACCCAGCGGATGTAAGCTCGAGGAACAGCACCTCATCTTTCGATTAGGCACTCTACAGCCCTCTGGACTCAACATAGAGTTCAACAATTTCAGATCATAACCCCGGCCCCCATCACATATATATATATATTTTTTTATCCACCCTTTCGTTTGGCCTTTTTTTCTTCCCTCCCAGAAGTTGGCAGCTGTCCTTCATTCTGCCAGCGCATTTCACACTTCATCTAATGCCATCCTTTGTTCTTTAAACTGTCCCATTACCATCTCCTCTTGCCTTGAATATCTCTCAATGTCTCTTAATCTCTCCTGCTTTCTATCCTATCACTGACCTTCCCTTTTGTTCTTTCATCCCCTCCCCCTTTTCCCAGCATTATACTTGCTTTAAAATCTATTTCATTTCCTGCTTTTTTCCCAGTTCTGACGAAAGGTCTTCGACCTGAAACGTTAACTCTGTTTCTCTCTCCACGGATGCTGCCTGGCCTGCTGAGTTTTTCCAGCGTTTTCTGTTGTTATTTTGGATTTCCAGCATCCGCAGTATTTTGCTATCGTCGATGTAAAAAGGTATCCTGGCCCGTCAGCGCGATGAGCAGAAGTTAGATTGTAAGGCTGCAATGACTGATTGCATCATTGAACCGTGCAAGTATCTGAGATCAGGTCAGGTGAGAGACTGAGATATCGTCGCTCGCGCGTAGAATGGGTTCAGCTGGAACCGAAGATCTAATTGGAACAGATAACTCCGCCTCTGAAGGGGCTCATCGACTCGACGAGCCGGATACTAACGTCCCACGTCCCGGAGATTGAAGATTGACTCAACCACCCAGCTCATAAGGACATGGTCGTGGAGGTTGTGGAACCTTGTTAACCATGCACGTAGATCCTGAGCTATTTGATCAACAGGCCAACTAATGCTGTTAACTTGTCAGCTCTCTAGGAAATTAATCCTAAAATAACCTCACCCATTATAATAGTCTCAGACTCTGATCACTGCTATCATTAATACTCAGGTGATTTACAGTGATACACTGAATTTCCCGTGTAACTTCTGGTAGTCATTTGTTAAGTCTATTTGCTATTACGTTACACATTTGCTATTCACAATATATATTAATGATCTAGACGAGAGAACTAGATGTAATATCTCTAAGTTTGCAGATGACACAAAGCTGGGTGGGCGTGTGTGCAGTGAGGAGGATGCAGAGAAACTCCAGGATGATTTGGACAGGTTGGGTGATTGGGCAGATGCATGGCAGATGCAGTATAATGTGGATAAATGCAAGGTTAGACACTTTGGTGGCAAAAACAGGAAGACAGATTATTATCTGACCGGCAATAGATTGGGGAAAAGGGGAAGTGCAACGAGATCTGGGAGTCCTTGTGCACCAGTCACTGAAGGTAAGCATGCAGATGCAGCAGGCGGTTAAGAAGGCAAATGGTATGTTGGCCTTCATAGCGAGAGGATTCGAGTACAGGAGCAAGGATGTCTTGCTGCAGTTGTACAAGGCCTTGGTGGGACCACACCTTGAGTATTGTGTGCAGTTTTGGTCGCCTTATCTGAGGAAGGATGTTCTTGCCATGGAGGGAGTGCAGCGAAGATTTACCAGACTGATACCTGGGATGGCAGGAATGACGTATGAAGAGAGATTGGGTCGATTAGGCTTATATTCGCTAGAGTTTAGAAGAATGAGAGGGGATCTCATTGAAACTTATAAAATTCTAACAAGACTAGACAGACTAGATGCAGGAAGGATGTTCCCAATGGCGGGGGAGTCCAGAACCAGGGGTCACAGTCTAAGGATAAGGGGTAAGCCATTTAGGACTGAGATGAGGAGGAATTTCTTCACCCAGAGAGTGGTGAACCTGTGGAATTCTCTACCACAGAAGGCAGTTGAGGCCAATTCATTAAATATATTCAAGAAGGAGTTAGATATATTTCTTAAGGCTCAAGGGATCAAGGGATATGGGGAGAAAGCAGGGACAGGGTACTGAATTTGGATGATCAGCCATGATCTCATCGAATGGCGGAGCAGGCTCGAGGGGCCGAATGGCCTACTCCTGCTCCTATCTTCGATGTTTCTATAAATGGCTCAGTCAGAAATTGAAGCACTTTTATTACATTGAAAAACACAACCTGCACTATGTTTTCATATGACTTCATATATTAAAATCTGTTCAGCTTCCTGAAAAGGCTTTGAGCTTTAAGTAAATGGTATAGATTTTATTTTTAACACATCTTTTTAGACATAACAAAGTATTTTAATTACTTTAATTTCAATGACTGCAATCTCAATACTGGATGACCTTGATTACGTCTAATATCGATTGAGTGCTCGTACACCCAGCGTTTCACTCTAAGTTGTGTTTGGTAACCAATTAACAGTTCATGATTTGTTGTCTTGTGACTTCTTTGATGCTTTGACAAGAACGGGTTACTGGAAAGTCTAGAACCAGGGGTCACAGTCTCAGGATAAGGGGTCGGCCATTTAGGACTGAGATGAGGAGGAATTTCTTCACTCAGAGGGCTGTGAATCTTTGGAATTCTCTACCCCAGAGGGCTGGGGATGCTCAGTCTGAGTACATTCAGGGCTGAGATTGATAGATTTTTGGACTCTAGGGGAATCAAGGGGTACGGGGATAGGGCAGGGAAAGTGGAGTTGAGGTCGAAGATCAGCCATGATCTTATTGAATGGCTGAGCAGCCTCGAGGGGCCGAATGGCCGACTCCTGCTCCTAATTCTTATGTTCTTATGTCATCCACTCAGTAGCTTAGAATCATAGAAACATAGAAGATAGGAGCAGGAGTAGGCCATTCGGCCCTTCTAGCCTGCTCCGCCATTCAATGCGATCATGGCTGATCATCCAAACTCAGTACCCTGTCCCTGCTTTCTCCTCATATCCCTTGATCCCTTTAGCCTTAAGAAATATATTCAACTCCTTCTTGAATATATTTAATGAATTGGCCTCCACTGCCTTCTGTGGTAGAGAATTCCACAGGTTCACCACTCTCTGGGTGAAGAAATTCCTCCTCATTTCTGTCCTAAATGGCTTACCCCTTATCCTTAGACTGTGACCCCTGGTTCTGGACTCCCCCGCCATCGGGAACATCCTTCCTGCATCTAGTCTGTCTAGTCCTGTTAGAATTTTATAAGTTTCAATGAGATCCCCTCTCATTCTTCTAAACTCTAGCGAATATAAGCCTAATCGACCCAATCTCTCTTCATACGTCATTCCTGCCATCCCAGGTATCAGTCTGGTGAATCTTCGCTGCACTCCCTCCATGGCAAGAACATCCTTCCTCAGATAAGGCGACCAAAACTGCACACAGTACTCAAGGTGTGGTCTCACCAAGGCCCTGTACAACTGCAGCAAGACATCCTTGCTCCTGTACTCAAACTCTTGTGAGTATCCTCATCAAGGGTTGACAAGGTAACCTCAAATTTGATCTGATTGGGTTAATGGGAGGTGGCTGGACGAGGTGACTCCGGCACCATTGACTCCTAGACCTAATCTGGGTGACAAAACGCCAGACAGTTCCTTAGTGAGGAATTAAGCGAGAGTGTTACGGATTAGACTGGTTCCTTGGCACTAATTTCGAGATACCAGTGTTCCTACAACATCCTGCTCCAGGGACACGGCTAGTTGTCTCTTGGCCCCCATTGATACTATTCATCTCAGTGTCCATCACAACATTAACAACAACCTGTATTTATATAGCGCCTTTAATGTAGTAAAACGTCCCAAGGCGCTTCACAGGAGCGATTATCAGACAAAAATTTGACAGCGAGCCACATAAGGAGATATTAGGGGCAGGTGACCAAAAGCTTGGTCGAAGAGGTAGGTTTTAAGGAGCGTCTTAAAGGAGGAGAGAGAGGCGGAGAGGTTTAGGGAGGGAATTCCAGAGCTTGGGGCCCCAGGCAGCTGAAGGCACGGCCGCCAATGGTGGAGCGATTAAAATCGGGGGATGCGCAAGAGGTCAGAATTGATCATTTATTCCACAAACTTGATTCCCCTTTGGGTGAAGAAGTCCTTCTCTGACTTCACTTCTTTCGCCCAGACTCCTCATTTGAAACTTCAAAGTATTGAGAGCCGGGCCTCCTCCATGCTCCGTGTCCTGATCTGGTTCTCTTTACGCGATGTCAACGGGAAGATCTGACAATGATAACTCCGCTGGTATCAGGTAGCTTGGGAGGGTGGAGTGTTGCGTCTATTTTGCAGATTCTGACTCTCTCTCGCCGCTCTGGGTCTATCAAGGACTTTGTTAGCTGTCAGTGTCCTAGTAGCTGCAGGATACGGTTTAATGAGCTGTGGAGCTATCAGAGAGAGAGAGAGAGAAAGCTGGATTATGCAAAGGTTTCCTCTGGTGAGTGAGGATCATTCAGAAGAAGTTGGTTTGAAGGAGCATCTCAGACTTGGCTTTTGAAACCTGAATGTAAATATTCAAAAATGAGAAGTTGCACAACACCAGGTTATAGTCCAACAGTTTTATTTGAAATCACGAGCTTTCGGAGCACTGCTCCTTCGTCAGGTAAAGTGAGGGAATACAAATCAGATGCAAAGCATATATAGACAGAGAACAATGTGTTTCTGACTGCTCTCCATCACACCACCTCGGCAGAGATACAATCAGTCAGGAAGGCATTACATCAAAGACACAGCAAAATACAGCTAAGACAATGAGGTGGGGTCACAGGGGGTCCAACGTGTCAAATGCTGCAGTCTGCAGTTAAGCTTTTTACTTTTTTTTAAAACTGGAAATCACATCTGTGAACAAGACAACGACGACTCTAGTCTGGATGACTCTACGTCCTGTAGCGTGACATGAAACCAAGATCCCGGTTGAGGCGGGTAAGCATTCTAAAAGGCGGCCTTCGAGACACACGACAATGCAAAATCATCGTGCAGAAACTGATAGCCAAGTTTCGCACCCATGAGGACGGCCTCAACCGGGATCTTGGTTTCATGTCACACTACATGACGTAGAGTCATCCAGACTAGAGTTGTCATTGTCTGGTTCACAGATGTGATTTCCAGTTTTAAAAAAAAGTAAAAAGCTTAACTGCAGACTGCAGCATTTGACACGTTGGACCCCCTGTGACCCCACCTCATTGTCTTAGCTGTATTTTGCTGTGTCTTTGATGTAATGCCTTCCTGACTGATTGTATCTCTGCCGAGGTGGTGTGATGGAGGGCAGTCAGAAACACATTGTTCTCTGTCTATATATGCTTTGTATCTGATTTGTATTCCCTCACTTTACCTGACGAAGGAGCAGCGCTCCGAAAGCTCGTGATTTCAAATAAAACTGTTGGACTATAACCTGGTGTTGTGCGACTTCTCATTTTTGCCACCCCAGTCCTACACCGGCATCTCCGCATCATGGTAAATATTCAAGGAGGAGGCAGCCTCATCTGCGGTAATTTTTATCATCCATAAAACATATGAAAAGACAATAATTAGAGAAGCACATTTGGTCCATCAATGTCCCCTAACTCTCCCATCGAAGCCCATCCCCAAAGTCTCCTAACTCTCCCATCGAAGCCCATCCCTCTAGTCCCCTAACTCTCCCCTCAAAGCCCATCCCTCTAGTCCCCTAACTCTCCCATCGAAGCCCAGCCCTCTAGTCCCCAAACTCTCCCATCGAAGCCCATCCCTCCAATCCCCTAACTCTCCCCTCAAAGCCCATCCCTCTCATCCCCTAACTCTCCCATCGAAGCCCATCCCTCCAATACCGTAACTCTCCCATCAAAGCCCATCCCTCCAGTCCCCTAACTCTCCCATCGAAGCCCATCCCTCCGGTACCGTAACTCTCCCATCAAAGCCCAACCCTCTAGTCCCCTAAATCTCCCATCGAAGCCCATCCCTCTAGTCCCCTAACACTAGCATCGAAGCCCATCCCTCCAGTCCCCGAACTCCCCCCTCAAAGACAATCCCTCTCGTCCCCTAACTCTCCCATTGAAGCCCATCCCTCCAGTACCGTAACTCTCCCATCGAAGCCCATCCCTCCAGTACCCTCACTCTCCCATCGAAGCCCATCCCTCCAATACCCTAACTCTCCAATCGAAGCCCATCCCTCTGGGCCCTAACTCTCCCATCAAAGCCCATCCCTCCAGTCCCCTAACTCTCCCATCAAAGCCCATCCCTCTAGTCCCCTAACTCTCTCATCGAAGCCCATCCCTCTGGTCCCCTAACTCTCCCATTGAAGCCCATCCCTCTAGTCCCCTAACTCTCCCATTGAAGCCCATCCCTCTAGTTCCCTAACTCTCCCATCAAAGCACATCCCTCTAGTCCCGTAACTCTCCCATCAAAGCCCATCCCTCTAGTCCCCTAACTCTCCCATCGAAGCTCATCCCTCTAGTCCCCTAACTCTCCTATCGAAGTCCAGCTCTCTAGTCCCCTAAATCTCCCATTGAAGCCCATCCCTCTAGTCCCCTAACTCTCCCATCGAAGCCCATCACTCTAATCCCCTAACTCACCCATCAAAGCACATCCCTCTAGTCCTCTAACTCTCCCATCAAAGCCCATCCCTCTTGTCCCCTAACTCTCCAATCGAAGCCCATCCCTCTAGTCCCCTAACTCTCCCATCAAAACCCAATCCTCTAGTCCCCTAACTCTCCCATCAAAACCCAATCCTCTAATCCCCTAACTCACCCATCAAAGCACATCCCTCTAGTCCTCTAACTCTCCCATCAAAGCCCATCCCTCTTGTCCCCTAACTCTCCCATCGAAGCCCATCCCTCTGGTCCCCTAACTCTCCCATCGAAGCCCATCCCTCTAGTCACCTAACTCTCCCATCAAAGCCCATTCCTCTAGTCCCCTAACTCTCCCATTGAAGCCCATCCCTCTAGTCCCCTAACTCTCCCGTCGAAGCCCATCCCTCTAGTCCCCTAACTCTCCCATCGAAGCCCATCCCTCTAGTCCCCTAACTCTCCCATCGAAGCCCATCCGTCTAGTCCCCTAACTCTCCCATCGAAGCCCATCCCTCTAGTCCCCTAACTCTCCCATTGAAGCCCATCCCTCTGGTCCCCTAACTCTCCCATCGAAGCCCATCCCTCTAGTCCCCTAAGTCTCCCATTGAAACCCATCCCTCTAGTCCCCTAACTCTCCCATTGAAGCCCATCCCTCTAGTCCCCTCACTCTCTCATCGAAGCCCATCCCTCTAGTACCCTAACTCTCCCATCAAAGCCCATCCCTCGAGTCCACTAACTCTCCCATTGAAGCCCATCCCTCTAGTTCCCTAACTCTCCCATCGAAGCCCATCCCTCCAGTCCACTAACTCTCCCATCAAAGCCCATCCCTCTAGTCCCCTAACTCTCCCATCGAAGCCCATCCCTCTAGTCCCCTAACTCTCCCATCAAAGCCCATCCCTCTAGTCCCCTAACTCTCCCATCGAAGCCTATCCCTCTAGTCCCCTAACTCTCCCATCAAAGCCCATCCCTCTAGTCCCCTAACTGTCCCATTGAAGCCCATCCCTCGAGTCCCCTAACTGTCCCATTGAAGCCCATCCCTCTAGTCCCCTAACTCTCCCATCAAAGCCCATCCCTCTAGTCCCCTAACTGTCCCATTGAAGCCCATCCCTCTAGTCCCCTAACTCTCCCATCAAAGCCCATCCCTCTAGTCCCCTAACTGTCCCATTGAAGCCCATCCCTCTAGTCCACTAACTCTCCCATCAAAGCCCATCCCTCTAGTCCCCTAATTGTCCCATTGAAGCCCATCCCTCTGGTCCCCTAACTCTCCCATTGAAGCCCATCCCTCTAGTCCACTAACTCTCCCATCAAAGCCCATCCCTCTAGTCCCCTAATTGTCCCATTGAAGCCCATCCCTCTAGTCCCCTAACTCTCCCATTGAAGCCCATCCCTCCAGTACCCTCACTCTCCCATCGAAGCCCATCCCTCCAATACCCTAACTCTCCCATTGAAGCCCATCCCTCTAGTCCCCTAACTCTCCCATCAAAGCCCATCCCTCTAGTCCCCTAACTGTCCCATTGAAGCCCATCCCTCTAGTCCACTAACTCTCCCATCAAAGCCCATCCCTCTAGTCCCCTAATTGTCCCATTGAAGCCCATCCCTCTGGTCCCCTAACTCTCCCATTGAAGCCCATCCCTCTAGTCCCCTAATTCTCCCATTGAAGCCCATCCCTCCAGTACCCTCACTCTCCCATCGAAGCCCATCCCTCCAATACCCTAACTCTCCCATTGAAGCCCATCCCTCTCGTCCCCTCACCCTCCCATCGAAGCCCATCCCTCTAGTCCCCTAACTCTCCCACCGAAGCCCATCCCTCTGGTCCCCTAACTCTCCCATTGAAGCCCATCCCTCTAGTCCCCTAACTGTCCCATTGAAGCCCATCCCTCTAGTCCCCTAACTGTCCCATTGAAGCCCATCCCTCTAGTCCCCTAACTCTCCCATCAAAGCCCATCCCTCTAGTCCCTTAACTCTCCCATCGAAGCCCATCCCTCTAGTCCCCGAACTCTCCCATCGAAGTCCAGCCCTCGAGTCCCCTAACTCTCCCATTGAAGCCCATCCCTCTAGTCCCCTAACTCTCCCATCGAAGCTCATCCCTCTAGTCCCCTAACTCACCCATCAAAGCCCATCCCTCTAGTCCCCTAACTCTCCCATTGAAGCCCATCCCTCTAGTCCCCTAACTCTCCCATCGAAGCCCATCCCTCTAGTCCCCTAACTCACCTATCAAAGCCCATCCCTCTAGTCCCCTAACTCTCCCATAAAAGCCCATCCCTCTAGTCCCCTAACTCACCCATCAAAGCCCAACCCTCTAGTCGCCTAACTCTCCCATTGAAGTCCATCCCTCTAGTCCCCTAAGTCTCCCATCGAAGTCCATCCCTCTAGTCCCCTCACTCTCCCATCGAAGCCCATCCCTCTAGTCCCCTAACTCTCCCATCAAAGCCCATCTCTCTAGTCCCCTAACTGTCCCATCAAAGCCCATTCCACTAGTCCCCTAACTCTCCCATTGAAGCCCATCTCTCTAGTCCCCTAACTGTCCCATCAAAGCCCATTCCACTAGTCCCCTAACTCTCCCATCAAAGCCCATCCCTCTAGTCCCCTAACTCTCCCATTGAAGCCCATCCCTCTAGTCCCCTAACTCTCCCATCAAAGCCCATCCCTCTAGTCCCCTCACTCTCTCATCGAAGCCCATCCCTCTAGTCCCCTAACTCTCCCATCGAAGCCCATCCCTCTAGTCCCCTAAGTCTCCCATCGAAGCCCATCCCTCCAGTCCCCTCACTCTACCATCAAAGCCCATCACTCTCGTCCCCTAACTCCCCCCTCAAAGCCCATCCCTCTCGTCCCCTAACTCTCCCATTGAAGCCCATCCCTCCAGTACCGTAACTCTCCCATTGAAGCCCATCCCTCCAGTACCGTAACTCTCCCATTGAAGCCCATCCCTCTAGTCCCCTAACTCTCCCATCGAAGCCCATCCCTCTGGTCCCCTAACTCTCCCATTGAAGCCCATCCCTCTAGTCCACTAACTCTCACATTGAAGCCCATCCCTCTAGTTCCCTAACTCTCCCATCAAAGCCCATCCCTCTAGTCCCCTAACTCTCCCATCAAAGCCCATCCCTCTAGTCCCTTAACTCTCCCATCGAAGCCCATCCCTCTAGTCCCCTAACTCTCCCATCGAAGTCCAGCCCTCGAGTCCCCTAACTCTCCCATTGAAGCCCATCCCTCTAGTCCCCTAACTCTCCCATCGAAGCTCATCCCTCTAGTCACCTAACTCACCCATCAAAGCCCATCCCTCTAGTCCCCTAACTCTCCCATTGAAGCCCATCCCTGTAGTCCCCTAACTCTCCCATCGAAGCCCATCCCTCTAGTCCCCTAACTCACCTATCGAAGCCCATCCCTCTAGTCCCCTAACTCTCCCATCAAAGCCCATCCCTCTAGTCCCCTAACTCACCCATCAAAGCCCAACCCTCTAGTCGCCTAACTCTCCCATTGAAGTCCATCCCTCTAGTCCCCTAAGTCTCCCATCGAAGTCCATCCCTCTAGTCCCCTCACTCTCCCATCGAAGCCCATCCCTCTAGTCCCCTAACTCTCCCATTGAAGCCCATTCCACTAGTCCCCTAACTCTCCCATCAAAGCCCATCTCTCTAGTCCCCTAACTCTCCCATCAAAGCCCATCCCTCTAGTCCCCTAACTCTCCCATCAATGCCCATCCCTCTAGACCCCTAACTCTCCCATCAATGCCCATCCCTCTAGTCCCCTAACTCTCCCATCAATGCCCATCCCTCTAGTCCCCTAACTCTCCCATCAATGCCCATCCCTCTAGTCCCCTAACTCTCCCATCAAAGCCCATTCCACTAGTCCCCTAACTCTCCCATTGAAGCCCATCCCTCTAGTCCCCTAACTCTCCCATCGATGCCCATCCCTCTAGTCCCCTAACTCTCCCATCAAAGCCCATCCCTCTACTCCCCTAACTCTCCGATCGAAGCCCATCCCTCTAGTCCCCTAACTCTCCCATCGAAGCCCATCCCACTAGTCCCCTCACTCTCCCATCAAAGCCCATCTCTCTAGTCCCCTAACTCTCCCATCGAAGCCCATCCCTCTAGTCCCCTAACTCTCCCATCAAAGCCCATCCCTCTAGTCCCCTAACCCACCCATCAAAGCCCATCCCTCTAGTCCGCTAACTCTCCCATCAAAGCCCATCCCTCTTGACCCCTAACTCTCCCATCGAAGCCCATCCCTCTAGTCCCCTAACTCACCTATCGAAGCCCATCCCTCTAGTTCCCTAACTCACCCATCAAAGCCCAACCCTCTAGTCCCCTAACTCTCCCATCAAAGCCCATCCCTCTAGTCCCCTAACACTCCCATCGAAGCCCATTCCACTAGTCCCCTAACTCTCCCATCAAAGCCCATCCCTCTAGTCCCCTAACACTCCCATCGAAGCCCATTCCACTAGTCCCCTAACTCTCCCATCAAAGCCCATCCCTCTAGTCCCCTAACTCTCCCATTGAAGCCCATCCCTCTAGTCCCCTAACTCTCCCATCAAAGCCCATCCCTCTATTCCCCTAACTCTCCCATCGAAACCCATCCCTCTCGTCCCCTAACTCACCCATTGAAGCCCATCCCTCTAGTCCCCTAACTCTCCCATTGAAGCCCATCCCTCTAGTCCCCTAACTCTCCCATCGAAGCCCATCCCTCTAGTCCCCTAACTCTCCCATCAAAGCCCATCCCTCTAGTCCCCTAACTCGCCCATTGAAGCCCATCACTCTAGTCCCCTAACTCTCCCATTGAAGCCTATCCCTCTAGTCCCCTAACTCTCCCATCGAAGCCTATCCCTCTAGTCCCCTAACTCTCCCATCAAAGCCCATCCCTCTAGTCCCCTAAGTCACCCATGAAAGCACATCCCTCTAGTCCCATAACTCACCCATGAAAGCACATCCCTCTTGTCCCCTAACTCACCTATCGAAGCCCATCCCTCTCATCCCCTAACTCTCCCATCAAAGCCCATCCCTCTAGTCCCCTAACTCTCCCATCAAAGCCCATCCCTCTAGTCCCCTAACTCGCCCATTGAAGCCCATCCTTCTAGTCCCCTAACTCTCCCATCGAAGCCCATCCCTCTAGTCCCCTAACTCTCCCAACGAAGCCCATCCCTCTAGTCCCCTAACTCTCCCATTGAAGCCCATCCCTCTAGTCCCCTAAGTCTCCCATTGAAACCCATCCCTCTAGTCCCCTAACTCTCCCATCGAAGCCCATCCCACTAGTCCCCTCACTCTCCCATCAAAGCCCATCTCTCTAGTCCCCTAACTCTCCCATCAAAGCCCATCCCTCTAGTCCCCTAACTCTCCCATCAAAGCCCATCCCTCTTGACCCCTAACTCTCCCATCGAAGCCCATCCCTCTAGTCCCCTAACTCACCTATCGAAGCCCATCCCTCTAGTTCCCTAACTCACCCATCAAAACCCAACCCTCCAGTCCCCTAACTCTCCCATCAAAGCCCATCCCTCTAGTCCCCTAACACTCCCATCGAAGCCCATTCCACTAGTCCCCTAACTCTCCCATTGAAGCCCATCCCTCTAGTCCCCTAACTCTCCCATCAAAGCCCATCCCTCTATTCCCCTAACTCTCCCATCGAAACCCATCCCTCTAGTCCACTAACTCACCCATCAAAGCCCATTCCTCTAGTCCCCTAACTCTCCCATCGAAGCCCATCCCTCTAGACCCCTAACTCTCCCATCAAAGCCCATCCCTCTCGTCCCCTAACTCACCCATCAAAGCCCATCCCTCTAGTCCCCTAACTCTCCCATCAAAGCACATCCCTCTTGTCCCCAACTCTCCCATCGAAGCCCATCCTTCTAGTCCCCTAACTCTCCCATCAAAGCACATCCCTCTAGTCCCCTAACTCGCCCATTGAAGCCCATCACTCTAGTCCCCTAACTCTCCCATTGAAGCCTATCCCTCTAGTCCCCTAACTCTCCCATCGAAGCCTATCCCTCTAGTCCCCTAACTCTCCCATCAAAGCCCATCCCTCTAGTCCCCTAACTCACCCATGAAAGCACATCCCTCTAGTCCCCTAACTCACCCATGAAAGCACATCCCTCTAGTCCCCTAACTCTCCCATCAAAGCCCATCCCTCTCATCCCCTAACTCTCCCATCAAAGCCCATCCCTCTAGTCCCCTAACTCACCCATTAAACCCATCCCTCTAGTCCCCTAACTCTCCCATCAAAGCCCATCCCTCTAGTCCCCTAACTCACCCATCGAAGCCCATCCCTCTAGTCCCCTAACTCACCTATCAAAGCCCATCCCTCTAGTCCCCTAACTCTCCCATGGAAGCCCATCCCTCTAGTCCCCTAACACTCCCATCGAAGCCCATCCCTCTAGTCCCCTAACTCTCCCATTGAAGCCCATCCCTCTAGTCCCTCACTCTCCCATCGAAGCCCATCCCTCTATTCCCCTAACTCACCCATCAAAGCCCATCCCTCTAGTCCCCTAACTCTCCCATTGAAGCCCATCCTTCTAGTCCCCTAACTCTCCCATCAAAGCCCATCCCTCTAGTCCCCTAACTCTCCCATCGAAGCCCATCCCTCTAGACCCCTCACTCTCCCATCGAAGCCCATCCCTCTAGTCCCCTAACTCTCCCATCAAAGCCCATCCCTCTAGTCCCCTAACTCACCCATCGAAGCCCATCCCTCCAGTCCCCTAACTCTCCCATCGAAGCCCATCCCTCTAGTCCCCTAACTCTCCCATTGAAGCCCATCCCTCTAGTCCCCTAACTCACCCATGAAAGCCCATCCCTCTAGTCCCCTAACTCTCCCATCGAAGCCCATGCCTCTAGTCCCCTAACTCACCTATCGAAGCCCATCCCTCTCATCCCCTAACTCTCCCATCAAAGCCCATCCTTCTAGTCCCCTAACTCACCCATCAAAGCCCATCCCTCTAGTCCGCTAACTCTCCCATCAAAGCCCATCCCTCTCATCCCCTAACTCTCCCATCAAAGCCCATCCTTCTAGTCCCCTAACTCACCCATCAAAGCCCATCCCTCCAGTCCCCTAACTCTCCCATCAAAGCCCATCCCTCTAGTCCCCTAACTCTCCCATTGAAGCCCATCCCTCTAGTCCCCTAACTCTCCCATCAAAGCCCATCCCTCTAGTCCCCTAACTCTCCCATCAAAGCCCATCCCTCTAGTCCCCTAACTCTCCCATCGAAGCCCATCCCTCTAGTCCCCTAACTCTCCCATCAAAGCCCATCCCTCTAGTTCCCTAACTCTCCCATTGAAGCCCATCCCTCTAGTACCCTATCTCTCCCATTGAAGCCATCCCTCTAGTCCCCTAACTCTCCCATCAAAGCCCAACCCTCTAGTCCCCTAACTCTCCCATCAAAGCCCAACCCTCTAGTCCCCTAACTCTCCCATCAAAGCCCAACCCTCTAGTCCCCTAACTCTCCCATTGAAGCCCATCCGTCTAGTCCCCTAACTCTCCCATTGAAGCCCATCCGTCTAGTCCCCTAACTCTCCCATCAAAGCCCATCCCTCTAGTCCCCTCACTCGCCCATCAAAGCCCATCCCTCTAGTCCCCTAACTCTCCCATTGAAGCCCATCCCTCTAGTCCCCTAACTCTCCCATCAAAGCCCATCCCTCTAGTCCCCTAACTCTCCCATCAAATCCCATCCCTCTAGTCCCCTAACTCTCCCATCAAAGCCCATCCCTCTAGTCCCCGAACTCTCCCATTGAAGCCCATCCCTCTAGTCCCCTAACTCTCCCATCAAAGCCCATCCCTCTAGTCCCCTAACTCTCCCATTGAAGCCCATCCCTCTAGTCCCCTAACTCTCCCATTGAAGCCCATCCCTCTAGTCCCCTAACTCTCCCATCAAAGCCCACCCCACTACCTGTTGGATCATTCCAATCATTCCATTCTATTTGAGTGTAGAAGCTGTTCTGACGATTAGTTCTGCATTGACTTTTCACTCTCTGAAGCCCGTGTCCCCTGGGTCTGCTCCGTGACGCCACTGGGCGTGATAGCAAGCTATTCCAGCTCAGACTCTGCCCAATACTTTTCTCTTGTGCTGACGGCTGGAGGACCCGTCTCCTTCAGAGTCCGGCTGCCTCGTGAACTGAGATCTCTGGCCTCGAGATTGGTTGGCCCGGTGGACCCTGGGTGCAGGGAATGGGTCGGCCCGAGGAACACCCAATATTGGGCATCCGTCCTCATTTAGACAAGAGGAGGCGATTGGAGGGAGCAGCGATTGGGAGAGGGAGGGGTACGAGCAGGGCTTGACAACGGTCTTCAATACTGCAGCGGAGCTGTGAGGGGCACAATAGACCTATTGTGATGTTATCCTCACTGCGTGACTCCTGGATCCGCCTTTAGTCATTAGCCTCCACCTCTTCAATCTCATTTTTTTTCATTCGCTTATGAGATCTGGGCGTCGCTGGCAAGGCCCAGCATTTATTGCCCATCCCTAGTTGCCCTTGAGAAGGTGGTGGTGAGCCGCCTTCTTGAACCGCTGCAGTCCATGTGGTGAAGGTGCCCCCACAGTGCTGTTAGGGAGGGAGTTCCAGGATTTTGAGCCAGCGACGATAAAGGATCAGCGATATATTTCCAAGTCAGGATGGTGTGTGACTTGGAGGGGAACTTGGAGGTGGTGGTGTTCCCGTGCGCCCGCTACCCTTGTCCTTCTAGGTGGAAGAGGTCGCGGGTTTGGGAGGTGCTGCCGAAGAAGCCTTGGCGAGTTGCTGCAGTGCATCTTGTAGATGGTACACACTGCAGCCACGGTACGCTGGTGGTGGAGGGAGTGAATGTTTAAGGTGGTGGATGGGGTGCCAATCAAGCGGGCTTCTTTGTCCTGGATGGTGTCGAGCTTCTTGAGTGTTGTTGGAGCTGCACTCATCCAGGCAAGTGGAGAGTATTCCATCACACTCCTTACTTGTGCCTTGTAGATGGTGGAATGGCTTTGGGGAGTCAGGAGATGAGACACTCGCCGCAGAATACCCAGCCTCTGACCTGCTCTTGTTGCCACAGTATTTATGTGGCTGGTCCAGTTAAGTTTCTGGTCAATGGTGACCCCCAGGATGTTGATGGTGGGGCATTCGGCGATGGTAATGCCGTTGAATGTCAAGGGGAGGTAGTTAGACTCTCGCTTGTTGGAGATAGTCATTGCCTGGCACTTTCAATACAGGTAAGTATATCTTTAATTTACCTGCTTGGTTGGCAACGGTCCCTTTAGCTGCCGATTAGGCCGCGTTTAAACCACATTTTCCTGAACGTGTCAGGCCCAGCACAGGCTGCATTCAGGGCAGCCCAAATCGGAGGCCTCAAACAGTTAGGCCCGCACCCCCCACATTTGCATATCCAACGGTAAGCCTATCGCCTGCTTCAGGCCCGGAGAAAGGAGCCTCTACTTTACTGCCTTTACCAATATGGCGGGCGCCGCACTCTTGGCCCCTTAGTGAGTGCACCCTCCCCGGCCGCCATATTGGATGCTCGGGCGCCCGTTTGGCACCTGAAAATCGGGCGCGGTATAATCGAGTTTCTCGACCTGATACCCACTGAGCCTCGGTTGACGTCTTAGGACTAGTGGGTGCGAGCAGGGAGTTGAGACTGGAGGAGATCGCTGGGGTTGGGCGGGTGCGGGTAGGGGGGGGTGGGTGCACGGGGAAAAGCTCACTCGCTGGCCCAAGATTCAGGCTTGGGGTATTTTAACTCCCGGGCCTCATTTAAATGCCGCTTCCCGCCCGGAATGGGCATGGAACGGTCAAGAGTGTGGCCAGTTTGGGAGGTCCAATCGAAGGCGCGTTGGCGAGTTGACAGGAATTATTAGCAGTTTGAGAGGTCAGTCACCGTGAGTCAGAATGCTACCGGGGTCTGATAGGGTTAAATTATGAGGACAGGTTGCACAGACTGGGCTTGTATTCCCTCGAGTTTAGAAGATTGAGAGGTGATCTGATCGAGGGGTTTAAGATGTTAAAAGGATTCAATAGGGTCGATAGAGAGAAGCTGGATTTGTTTTCATTGGAGCAAAGGAGGTTGAGGGGTGATTTGATAGAGGCGTACAAGATTATGAAGGGTTTGGATAGGCTAGACGGGGGAAGGCTGCTCCCACTAGTTGATGGTACAAGGACTAGGGGACACAGATTTAAGGTTTTGGGCAATAGATATAGCGGGGGATGTGAGGAAAAACTTTTTTACGCAGCAAGTGGTGAGGACCTGGGACTCGCTGCCGACGGAAGTGGTGGAAGCAGAGACACTCAATGTTTTCAAGGGGAGACTGGATAGGCACTTGAGGGAAATAAACTTGCAGGGCTACGGAGACAGAGCAGCGGAATGGGACTGACTGGATCGCTCCACAGAGAGCCGGCACGGACTCGATGGGCTGAATGGCCTCCTTCTGTGCCGTTTTGACTCTGTGGGCTGGATTTTGATACTGGGGCGGGTTGGGGTCGTGTCATCCACTTTTCATGTTATCCACCCGACTGCAATTGGATGTGGGAGATTGATGCAATTTTCACCTAATTGGGCAATTGAGTTCCAGCATGTGGGAACCCATGAACCAATTAGTGGTTTCAGTCTGAAAGTCGCCTCTGATGATGTCATCATTGCTGCTGCAGTGCAGGTCAGAGACTGCCTGGCCTTTGCTGTGAGAGGACCTGGATGCAAAATGAGCAGCAGCTCTGAGAGAGAGAGAGAGAGAGAGAGAGACTTTTTTCCATCCAGGTCCTCTCACAGCAAAGGCCAGGCAGTCTGTGAAGACCTTCAATGCAGCAGCATCAGAGGCGACTTTCAGACCTAATACTACTACTACCTTCATCACATCTCCGTTGTAATAGTGGACCTGCAGCTGATAGTCAGCTATCCAAATGAAATGCTCCCGCCAGGTTTCACAATCGTGGTTCAGAACAGGCGTGCTTCACGTAGATCAAGGGTTAAAATCACAAAGGCCTTTCAAAATGGCATTATTGAGCCAATTTAGTGCTTGTTAAGGGCCTTAACAGTCTATCCCGTCTCTTAAAGGCGGGACGGAGTCGGGACCAGCAGACACGATTTGATGAAAATTTTGTGGAGGCGGGATGGAGGCGGACTTGTGCCCGCCCGCCAGTTTTCGCAATTTTAACCCCCCACACGCCTCCAAACCCGCCTCCCGGGTCAATGAAAATCCAGCCCTATGACTCTATAAACCATTTCCTCTGGTGGGGAGAGTCCAGAACAAGGGGGGCAGAACCTTAAAATTAGAGCCAGGCCGTTCAGGGGTGATGTCAGGAAGCACTTCTTCACACAAAGGGTGGTGGAAATCTGGAACTCTCCCCCCGCAAAAAGGCTGTGGATGCTGAGGGTCAATTGGAGCTTTCAAGTTTGAGATGGATGGATTTTTGTTAGGGAAAGGGTATCAAGGGATGTGGAGCTAAGGTGGGAAAATGCAGTCGAGGTGTGACATGAATCTTGTCATTCATGTATGAAGTAATACTGGGCGGCCTGCTGGTGGCACTGTCCAGGGAGAGTATAAATACTCGGGCATGGGCCCGGCTTGCTCAGGACATTCCTCAACAGGATCTAGTGAAGGACACAACTAGACCTCCATGTTGAAAAACAGTTGATTAAAGCTTTGTTTAACTTCTTAGACCAAGTGCCTAGTAGTTTTCTTATGTCAAGGTGCAGATCAGCCATGATCTAATTAATCCAGACTGAATAGGTGGGGGCTCTTTTCTCTAGAAAAGAGAAGGCTGAGAGTTGGTGCCCCGCCTCCCCCCCCTCGGCCCTGCACCGTTGAATGCCGCACCCGCCCGAAATGGGTCCACACGCCAGCCCGTGAACCCCGGCGTCTGTCTGAATCATAGAATCATAGGGGGAAAAATTCAGTTGGTTGTGCCTCCCGTTAGCGCCTTAAGAGGGCGCTAATGGGGCGCAAAGCATCTAGCGCCCAGGCGCGGCGATGTTTGCGCCGCTCGCGAAATTAACTAGACATTTTGCGGCAGCGCTAAACACTACCGCCACGATCTCCTGCGCCGGCAGATCGTGACGTCAGTCGAGTGCGCAACACCCCGGTATCGTCCCGGAGCAGATATTGAGTGGCGCCCCCTGCCTTACCGCCTGACGCTAACAACGACAGGTTGAGGGGAGCGTTCTGCAGTCATGAAGGGAAAGGGGGAGCGCTATTTAAAGGTGACCGCTTCCTGCCTTTTATTGTTGGTGCCATTTCTGAACCACGCATTCTGAGAGAGAGAGAGAGAGAGACTTCTGGAGAGATTCAACGCTGTGTGAAGGAGTTTTGGGTACTGAGCAGCACTTTGCAGGTTCATTTTGACTTGCCATTCTTTGTATTGATTTAGAAGAGACTGTGGGGGCTGCACTCTGAGCTCTTTCCCTGAGCCTCTCCATTGTTCTTTCCAGCACATTTGATGTGCAGGTCTCTCCAGGCCGAGATTCAAGGCTGCAATGAGCAGGATGTGGATGGAAAGCAAGATCAACCATCCCCTTTAAGAACTGGCCGGCGCCATTGTGTGTGTGTTCCATTGCTGACTGACATCACATGAGCTTCGCCAGCGCTCTGAGTTAGCGCCTCGCTCCTCGGCCTTTGCGCCTTAAGACAGATGTGTAGCGCCTGATTTAGCACTCCAATCACCTCCAGGGGCGATAAAAGTCAAGTTTGCAGTCGGTTACGATAATTAGCGCCAGGCGCTAATCTTTGCGCCCGGCCGATAATTGCGCGATACTGAATTTCTCCCCCATAGAGTTATACAGCACAGAAAGAGGCCCTTCGGCCCATCGTGTCCGCGCCGGCCATCAAGCCCTGTCTATTCTAATCCCATTTTCCAGCACTCGGTCCGTAGCCTTAGAAACATAGAAACTAGGAGCAGGAGTAGGCCATTCGGCCCGTCGAGCCTGCTCCACCATTCAATACGATCATGGCTGATCATCCAAATCCAGTACCCTGTCCCTGCTTTCCCACACAGAATCCCCATCGAGCCTGCACCGACACATATCCCACCCTATCCCCGTAACCCCACGCATTTAATTCCCCCTAACATATCCCATCCTATCCCCGTAACCCCACATTAACACTAAGGGTCAATTTATCTTAGCCAAATCAACCTAACCCGCACATTTTTGGACTGTGGGAGGAAACCGGAGCAAACCCACGCAGACACGGGGAGAATGTGCAAACTCCACACAGACAGTCACCCGAGGCCGGATGCGAACCCGGGTCCCTGGCGCTGTGAGGCACCAGTGCTAACCACTATGCCACCATGCCTTGTATGCTATGGCGTTTCAAGTGCTCATCTAAATGCTTCTTGAATGTTGTGAGGGTTCCTGCCTCTACCACCCTTTCAGGCAGTGAGTTCCAGATTCCAACCACCCTCTGGGTGAAAAAGTTTTTCCTCAAATCCCCTCTAAACCTCCGGCCCCTTACCTTGAAACTATGCCCCCTGGTTATTGACCCCTCTACTAAGGGGAAAAGTTCCTTTCTATCTACCCTATCTATGTCCCTCATAATTTTGTACACCTCAATCAGGTCCCCCCTCAGCCTTCTCTGCTCTAAGGAAAACAACCCCAGCCTGTCCAGTCTCTCTTCATAGCTGAAGCGCTCCAGCCCAGGTAACATCCTGGTGAATCTCCTCTGCACCCTCTCCAATGCAATCACATCCCTCCTATAGTGTGGCGACCAGAACTGCACACAGTATTCCAGCTGTGGCCTAACTAGCGTTTTGTACAGCCCCATCTGGGCTTCATATCCCTCAATACCCTTGTCCAGCAACAATCTACCCATCTCAGATTTAAAATTAATTGAGCTAGCATCGACTGCTTTTTGTGGGAGAGTTTTCCACAGTTCTACCAAAAGAACAGACATAAGAACATAAGATGTAGGAGCAGGAGTCGGCCATTCGGCCCCTCGAGCCTGCTCCGCCATTCAATAAGATCGTGGCTGATCTGATCTTGGCCTCAACTCCACTTCCCTGCCCGCTCCCCATAACCCTCGACTCTCTTTATCGCTCAAAAATCTGTCTATCTCCGCCTTAAATATATTCAATGACCCAGCCTCCACGGCTCCATCATAACCTCCCTGCTCTTATATTCTATGCCTCGGCTAATGAAGGCAAGTATCCCATATGCCTTCTTTACCACCTTATCTACCTGTCCTGCTGCCTTCAGGGATCTGTGGACATGCACACCAAGGTCCCTCTGATCCTCTGTCCTTCCTAGGGTCCTACCATTCATTGTGTATTCCCTTGCCTTGTGAACGGGGCAGAGTGGGCAATGGTTGCCCCACACTAGAAAAGCGAAGGCTGAGGGGTGACCTGATAGAGGGATTTTAAGGGTCGATAGGGTAGACGTGGAGAAGATGTTTCCACTTGTGGGGGAGAGACTAGAACGAGGGGCCATCAATATAAGAGAGTCACTAATAAATCCAATGGGGAATTCAGGAGAAACTTCTTTACCCAGAGAGTGGTGAGAATGTGGAACTCGCTACCACAGGGAGTGGTTGAGGCGAATAGTGTAGATGCATTTACGGGGAAGCTGGATAAACACATGAGGGAGAAAGGAATCGAAGGGTATGCTGATGGGGTGAGTTGAAGAGGGGTGGGAGGAGGCTCGTGTGGAGCAGAAACACCGGCACGGACCGGTTGGGCCGAATGGCCTGTTTCTGTGCTGTCGACTCGTGTAGTTCGATGTATGTCTCCCCTCTCGGGTTGACGAGAGAGGAAGGTGCTCTGAGACAGACGTGTCTATAATACCTTGTGACAGGTTGGCTGCAAATCTCTGATCGATGGAGAAAAGACCTGACTGTAAATTTGAGATGTCAGTCAGCCTCCTTATCAACCGCCACCAGGCTTTTTCCCAGGACCGAGTGCTGCTTTGTGGATCTGGTCGTAATCTTCTTACCTCACTCGAGAACCGCGATGAAACTCCCAGTTTGACTTGCCTCTTCAAAACCTGTTATGGTGAAGCTGTTTTCTGATCTTAATTTGACACGAGCACATTACTGAACCAAGTAACAGCATTTTTTTTAAAGAGTTGTGCGTGTAGCAGTTTGGCCTTCATCTCCTTTTTTTAAAAATATTCATTCTCGGGGTGTGGGCAACGCTGGCAAGGCGATGCCAGGTAAACGTGTCACGCTGTAGTTACAGCCAGTGGGGGCGCTAGGTGTGATTCCAGCGTGACGCGTTTACATAGGCATTTTCCATTTTAAATTTGGAGATAGGAACTTATCATTGGAAATTATTAACTACAGTGGTGTAGTGGTTATATGATTGAACTCGTTACCCAGAGACCTGGACTTAATCATTCGGAGACCGTGAGTTCGAATCCCACCATGGAAGTTTGAGAATTTCAATTCAATTTTAAAAATCTGGGAATAAAAAGCTGGTCTCATTTATCGCCCATCCCTAGTTGCCCTTGAGAAGGTGGTGGTGGGCCGCCTTCAGAATAAGGGGGCACCCATTTAAATCGGAGATGAGGAGGAATTTCTACTCTCGGAGGGTGGTGAATCTTTGGAATTCTCTTCCCCAGAGAGCTGTGGAGGCGGAGTCATTGAATATATTCAAGGCGGAGATTGACAGTGACATGAATCTTGTCATTTATGTGGAAATGACTGATGAAATAATACTGGGCGGCCTGCTGGTGGCGCTGTCCAGGGAGAGTATAAATACTCGGGCATGGGCCCAGCTTGCGCAGGACATTCTTTAACAGGAACTAGTGAAGGACACAACTGGACCTCCATGTTGAAAAACAGTTGATTAAAGCTTTGTTTAACGCTTAGACCAAGTGCCTAGTAGTTTTCTTACATCAGCCAGATTTTTGAACGATAAGGGAGTCGAGGGTTATGGGGAGCGGGCAGGGAAGTGGAGTTGAGGCCAAGATCAGATCAGCAATCATCTTATTGAATGGCGGAGCAGGCTCGAGGGGCCAAATGACCGACTCCTGCTCCTACATCTTATGTTCTTCTTCTTGAACCGCCGGTAGCGGGTTTGATACAACTGCGTGTCTCTCTGGGCCACTTCAGAGTCTGGTTAAGAGTCAGCCAGGTTGGCGTGAGGACTGGAGTCACATATAGGCCCAGACCGGGTAACGGCGGCAGGTTTCCTTCCCGAAAGGACGTTTGTGAACCAGTTGGCTTTTTACGACAATCCAACAGCTTCACTTTTACTGAGACCAGCTTTTTATTCCCAGATTTTTAAAACTGAATTGAAATTCTCAAACTTCCACGGTGGGATTCGAACTCACGGTCTCCGAATTATTAAGTCCTGGTCTCTGGGTAACGAGTTCAATCATATAACCACTACACCACTGTAGTTCATAATTTCCAATGATAAATTCCTATCTCCAAATTTAAAATGGAAAATGCCTATGTAAACGCGTCACGCTGGAATCACACCTAGCGCCACCACTGGTGGGAGGCTGTAACTACAGCGTGACACGTTTACCTGGCAGTTTCCATTATTAACGTGGAAATGAGAGTTTTAGAACAGGTAAGGTTGACAGGAAGTGCGAGCAGGTGTAAGACGTTGAATGTATTATAGATAGTTGTAGACTTATCTTTGATTTAAATATTTTATTTTATGGATGGGAGACACCAGGCAGAGAGAGGGCACCCGTCTCTGGTCCTTCTGATATTGGAACCGACCAGGACGTGCGTGCCGGGAGGATGGGGGGACGTACTTTCGGCAGCGCCGCGAGGCCCAGTCCAGCCACCCCTCGATCCCGGTTGGCAGAGGACCCCTTCCCTCACCCTAACCCCGGACGAGAGTCTCGACTAGCGGCTCCTGTCGAGGGATCAGAATGTTGCAGGAGGCGCTCTCGAGAAAGAGGTTCAGGACGGGGGGTCGCCAAAGCTAGTTGGACGGTTTCCTGCAGGTTCCGTCACATGACCTCCCGCCTCCAATGCCCCCACCCCCCCCCCCCCCCCGTGCTCCTGCCATTGGCCGCCGGACACATCCATCCTCCTTCCACGGCCAATCGGAAGGCGAACAGACTCTTCCTTTACCCGATTGGGTGATTCTCGCCTGTCAGTCAAACCGCCTTTTTTCCCGCCTCCGATATTTCTCTAACTAATGAAGAAAAGTGTTCGAACAAAATGAAAATAAAGACGCAATCTTTTTACTCCCGGGTATCTCACCACACTGCCCCGGAGCCTTGGTCAGACCCCATCTGGATACTGCGTTCAGTCCTGGGCTCCGCACCTCAGGAAGGATAGACTGGCCTCGGAGAGGGAGCAGCGCAGATTCACCAGAACGATACCCGGGGGCTAAAAGGGTTAAATTATGAGGACAGGTTGCACAGACTGGGCTTGTATTCCCTCGAGTTTAGAAGATTAAGGGGTGATCTAATCGAGGTGTTTAAGATGATTAAAGGATTCGAGAGGGTCGATAGAGAGAGAAACTATTTCCTCTGGTGGGGGAGTCCAGAACAAGGGGGCACAACCTTAAAATTAGAGCCAGGCCGTTCAGGGGTGATGTCAGGATGCACTTCTTCACACAAAGGGTGGTGGAATTCTGCAACTCTCTCCCACAAAAAGCTGTTGAGGCTGGGGGTCAATTGGAAATTTCAAAACTGAGATTGATGGATTTTTGCTGGGTAAGGGTATTAAGGGATACTGAACCAAGGCGGGAAGATGGAGTTAAGGTACAGATCAGCCATGATCTGATTGAATGACGGAGCAGGCTCGAGGGACTGAATGGCCTCCTCCTGTTCCTCTGTTCCAGGGCTCTCGCAGGAGAGTTGGTCTCCACTCCTTGGCCAAGGGCGCACTTGATTCTGGGCTGTTACCTTTCCTGGCCCTCGACACCTTGGGAGTCCAGGCCTGGGAGTATCTCGCCTGCTGTCACTCGGTGGGCTTCAGGGGCACCTGCAGGCCCCGCAGGGACTGCTGCCGTGTGCCGGTTGCCAAGGGACAAGTTCTCGCCTTATGTAAGACCTGTCGTGATGAAAATCCTCACTGCATGACTCCTGGGTCCGCCTTTTATCATCAGCCTCGACCTCTTCAATCTCATTCCAATTATCGGAGCGACAGAGTGACGTGGGCTCCAGTCACAAGCTGTAATTGTTGCAATTATTGAATGTTAGAGCCTGCGTGTGTGTGTGGTGTGTGTGAGTAGCTGGGTGAGTGAGTGCGTGTGTCCGTTATTCCACATCTAAAACCCCCGAACCCCTTGATTAGATTCCAGCCTGTAACTCACTCCCGGGTATCCGTTATTCTATATATAAACCCCCCCGAACCCCTCGATTAGATTCCAGCCTGTAACTCATCCCGGGTATCTGTTATTCTATATATAAACCCCCCCGAACCCCTCGATTAGATTCCAGCCTGTAACTCACTCCCGGGTATCTGTTATTCTATATATAAACCCCCCGAACACCTCGATTAGATTCCAGCCTGTAACTCACTCCTGGGTATCCGTTATTCTATATATAAACCCACCGAACCCCTCGATTAGATTCCAGCCTGTAACTCACTCCCGGGTATCCGTTATTCAAATATAAACCCCCCCGAACCCCTCGATTAGATTCCAGCCTGTAACTCACTCCCGGGTATCTGTTATTCTATATATAAACCCCCCGAACCCCTCGATTAGATTCCAGCCTGTAACTCACTCCCGGGTATCTGTTATTCTATATATAAAACCCCCGAACCCCTCGATTAGATTCCAGCCTGTAACTCACTCCTGGGTATCTGTTATTCTATATATAAACCTCCCGAACCCCTCGATTAGATTCCAGCCTGTAACTCACTCCCGGGTATCTGTTATTCTATATATAAACCCCCCGAACCCCTCGATTAGATCCCAGCCTGTAACTCACTCCCGGGTATCTGTTATTTTATATATAAAACCCCCCGAACCCCTCGATTAGATTCCCACCTGTAACTCACTCCCGGGTATCTGTTATTCTATATATAAAGCCCCCCCCCGAACCCCTCGATTAGATTCCAGCCAGTAACTCACTCCCGGGTATCTGTTATTCTATATATAAACCCCCCCGAACCCCTCGATTAGATTCCAGCCTGTGACTCACTCCCGGGTATCTGTTATTCTATATATAAACCCCAGGAACCCCTCGATTAGATTCCAGCCTGTACATCACTCCTGGGTATCTGTTATTCTATATATAAACCCCCCCGAACCCCTTGATTACATTCCAGCCTGTAACTCACTCCCGGGTATCCGTTATTCTGTATATAAACCACCGGAACCCCTCGATTAGATTCCAGCCTGTAACTCACTCCCGGGGTATCTGTTATTATATATATAAACCCCCCGAACCCCTCGATTAGATTCCAGCCTGTAACTCACTCCCGGGTATCCGTTATTCTATATATAAACCCACCGAACCCCTCGATTAGATTCCAGCCTGTAACTCACTCCCGGGTATCCGTTATTCTATATATAAACCCACCGAACCCCTCGATTAGATTCCAGCCTGTAACTCACTCCCGAGTATCTGCTATTCTATATATAAACCCACCGAACCCCTCGATTAGATTCCAGCCTGTAACTCACTCCCGGGTATCTGTTATTCTATATATAAACCCCCCGAACCCCTCGATTAGATTCCAGCCTGTAACTCACTCCCGGGGTATCTGTTATTCTATATATAAACCCCCCGAACCCCTCGATTAGATTCCAGCCTGTAACTCACTCCCGGGTATCTGTTATTCTATATATAAAACCCCCGAACCCCTTGATTAAATTCCAGCCTGTAACTCACTCCTGGGTATCTGTTATTCTATATATAAACCCCCGAACCCCTCGATTAGATTCCAGCCTGTAACTCACTCCCGGGTATCTGTTATTCTATATATAAACCTCCCGAACCCCTCGATTAGATTCCAGCCTGTAACTCACTCCCGGGTATCTGTTATTCTATATATAAACCTCCCGAACCCCTCGATTAGATTCCAGCCTGTAACTCACGCCCGGGTATCTGTTATTCTATATATAAACACCCCGAACCCCTCGATTAGATCCCAGCCTGTAACTCACTCCCGGGTATCTGTTATTCTATATATAAACCCCCCGAACCCCTCGACTAGATTCCAGCCTGTAACTCACTCCCGGGTATCTGTTATTCTATATAAAACCCCCCGAACCCCTCGATTAGATTCCCGCCTGTAACTCACTCCCGGGTATCTGTTATTCTATATATGAACCCCCCCCGAACCCCTCGATTAGATTCCAGCCAGTAACTCACTCCCGGGTATCTGTTATTCTATATATAAACCCCAGGAACCCCTCGATTAGATTCCAGCCTGTAACTCATCCCGGGTATCTGTTATTCTATATATAAACCCCCCGAACCCCTCGATTAGATTCCAGCCTGTAACTCACTCCCGGGTATCTGTTATTCGATATATAAACCCCCCTGAACCTCTCGATTAGATTCCAGCCTGTAACTCACTCCCGGGCATCCGTTATTCTGTATATAAACCACCGGAACCCCTCGATTAGATTCCAGCCTGTAACTCACTCCCGGGTATCTGTTATTCTATATATAAACCCACCGAACCCCTCGATTAGATTCCAGCCTGTAACTCACTCCCGGGTATCCGTTATTCTATATATAAACCCCCCGAACCCCTCGATTAGATTCCAGCCTGTAACTCACTCCCGGGTATCTGTTATTCTATATATAAACCCCCGAACCCCTCGATTAGATTCCAGCCTGTAACTCACTCCCGGGGTATCTGTTATTCTATATATAAACCCCCCGAACCCCTCGATTAGATTCCAGCCTGTAACTCACTCCAGGGTATCTGTTATTCTGTATATAAACCCCCCGAACCCCTCGATTACATTCCAGCCTGTAACTCACTCCCGGGTATCCGTTATTCTATATATAAACCCCCCGAACCCCTCGATTAGATTCCAGCCTGTAACTCACTCCCGGGTATCTGTTATTCTATATATAAACCCCCGAACCCCTCGATTAGATTCCAGCCTGTAACTCACTCCCGGGGTATCTGTTATTCTATATATAAACCCCCCGAACCCCTCGATTAGATTCCAGCCTGTAACTCACTCCCGGGTATCTGTTATTCTGTATATAAACCCCCCGAACCCCTCGATTAGATTCCAGCCTGTAACTCACTCCCGGGTATCTGTTATTCTATATATAAACCCCCGAACCCCTCGATTAGATTCCAGCCTGTAACTCACTCCCGGGTATCTGTTATTCTATATATAAACCCACCGAACCCCTCGATTAGATTCCAGCCTGTAACTCACTCCCGGGTATCTGTTATTCTATATATAAACCCCCCGAAGCCCTCGATTACATTCCAGCCTGTAACTCACTCCCGGGTATCCGTTATTCTATATATAAACCCCCCGAACCCCTCGATTAGATTCCAGCCTGTAACTCACTCCCGGGTATCTGTTATTCTATATATAAACCCCCGAACCCCTCGATTAGATTCCAGCCTGTAACTCACTCCCGGGGTATCTGTTATTCTATATATAAACCCCCCGAACCCCTCGATTAGATTCCAGCCTGTAACTCACTCCCGGGTATCTGTTATTCTATATATAAACCCCCGAACCCCTCGATTAGATTCCAGCCTGTAAATCACTCCCAGAGTATCTGTTATTCTATATATAAACCCCACCGAACCCCTCGATTAGATTCCAGCCTGTAACTCACTCCCGGGTATCTGTTATTCTATGTATAAACCCCGCCCCCCTCCCGGATCCCTCGATTAGATTCCAGCAAGTAACTCACTCCCGGGTATCTGTTATTCTATATATAAACCCCCCGAACCCCTCGATTAGATTCCAGCCTGTAACTCACTCCCGGGTATCTGTTATTCTATATATAAACCTCCCGAACCCCTCGATTAGATCCCAGCCAGTAACTCACTCCTGGATGTCACTGTGTGTCAGAGCCTGAGCGTTCTGCCCATGTGGAGTGGAACGTGGTCCACCTCTGCCCCCTGGTGGTTGCTGAAGGGGAACGTCAATGTGAAAACCAGTTGAGTTTCAGGAGAGTTCTGGTTGGGACAGAACAATCCCGGCCGCGGATACAGAGCAGGAATGCGAGCCAATATTCAGGGAGGAGGCGCTGCTCCCTCCCTCCCCAGGTCTGTGGCTGCTCCTCCTCTCTCGCTCTTTCTCCATTTTCACATCCTGCAGATCATTGAATCATAGACCTTGAACCACAGGAGGCCATTCGGACCTTCACCACTGTTGACGCTACCTGTTCAACTGGTGTCGTCAACTCGGATCCCATTTCCATGCATCAGAGAATCTCACAGCACAGATGGAGGTCATTCGGCCCATCGCGCCGGTGCTGGCTCTGTGAAAGGCCCATCCAAGGTGCTCCCACAGTTCTGTTAGGGAGGGAGTTCCAGGATTTTGACCCAGCGACGATGAAGGAACGGCCGATATATTTCTAAGTCAGGATGGTGTGTGACTTGGAGGGGAACTTGGAGGTGGTGGTGTTCCCATGCGCCTGCTGCCCTTGTCCTTCTAGGTGGAAGAGGTCGCGGGTTTGGGAGGTGCTGTCGAAGAAGCCTTGGCGAGTTGCTGCAGTGCATCTTGTCGATGGTACACACTGCAGCCACGGTGCGCCGGTGGTGGAGGGAGTGAATGTTTAAGGTGGTGGATGGGGTGCCAATCAAGCGGGCTGCTTTGTCCTGGATGGTGTCGAGCTTCTTGAGTGTTGTTGGAGCTGCACTCATCCAGGCAAGTGGAGAGTATTCCATCACACTCCTGACTTGTGCCTTGTAGATGGTGGAAAGGCTTTGGGGAGTCAGGAGGTGAGTCACTCGCCGCAGAATACCCAGCCTCTGACCTGCTCTTGTTGCCACAGTATTTATGTGGCTGGTCCAGTTGAGTTCCTGGTCAATGGTGACCCCCCAGGATGTTGATGGTGGAGGATTCGGCGATGGTAATGCTGTTGAATGTCAAGGGGAGGTGGTTAGACTCTCCCTTGCTGGAGATAGTCATTGCCTGGCACTTGTGTGGCGCAAATGTTTCCTGCCACTTATCAGCCCAATCACAATGGGGGTGAATTTCTGCTGGTCTTCTGTTTGTCTGTTGTACCTTCACACTCTCACACTCACACACTCACACACTCACACACACTCTCACACTCACACACACACTCACACTCACACACACTCACACTCACACACACTCACACTCACACACTCACACAAACACACTCACACACACACACTCACACACTCTCACACTCACACACTCACACAAACACACTCACACACACTCACACAAACACACTCACACACACTCACACACACACACACTCACACACTCTCACACTCACACACACTCACACACACACACACACTCACACTCTCACACACACTCACACACACACACACACACTCACACACACACTCACACACACACTCACACACACTTACACACACACACTCACACACACTCACACACACACACTCACACACACACACACTCACACTCACACAAACACACTCACACACACTCACACTCACACACACTCACACACACACATTCACACTCACACAAACACACTCACACACACTCACACACACACTCACACACACTCACACTCACACACACACACACACATTCGCACTCACACAAACACACTCACACAAACACACTCACACACACTCACACACACTCACACTCACACACACTCACACACACTCACACTCACACACACTCACACACACACACACTCACACTCACACAAACACACTCACACACACTCACACTCACACACTCACACACACTCACACTCACACACACACACACACACACTCACACACACACATTCACACTCACACAAACACACTCACACAAACACACTCACACACACTCACACACACTCACACTCACACACACTCACACACACACACTCACACACACACATTCGCACTCACACAAACACACTCACACACAC
>JASTWF010000677.1:219287-246479 GCA_030390025.1 Squalus acanthias
AGGCTGACTGGAGTCGGACCCAGCTTAGCTACCGTCACCAGCTGAGAATACGGGGGGGGAGGTTGGTGCGGGGCGGGGGAGGGAAACACGGCCCGGCCACAGGTAAAGGGAAATGAGACTGGGAACCGATTGGCGTGGAGAGAGTTTGACAATACTTGGGGAGAGGAGAGGCTGCAATTTCCGTCGCCCTGACCCTAACCCTACCGTGACCCTGGCCCAGCGAGCTGCATCAGGGGTCAATAGCTGGAGGGATCTCTCACAAGCAAGTGGGAGCCTGTCGAAGGCCCTCACCCAGGGCAACTCCAGAGGAGCTGGCAACAGTCTGTGTGTCACACTCCTGGTGTCTCACTCTATGTGTCTCACACCTGGTGTCTCACTCTTGGTGTCTCACTCTATGTGTCTCACTCTTGGTGTCTCACTCTATGTGTCTCACTCTATGTGTCTCACTCTTGGTGTCTCACTCCTGGTGTCTCACTCTATGTGTCTCACTCCTGGTGTCTCACTCTTGGTGTCTCACTCCACGTGTCTCACTCTATGTGTCTCACTCTTGGTGTCTCACTCTAAGTGTCTCACTCTTGGTGTCTCACTCTATGTGTCTCACTCCTGGTGTCTCACTCTATGTGTCTCACTCTATGTGTCTCACTCCACGTGTCTCACTCTATGTGTCTCACTCTTGGTGTCTCACTCTTGGTGTCTCACTCTATGTGTCTCACTCTATGTGACTCACTCTATGTGTCTCACTCTATGTGTCTCACTCTTGGTGTCTCACTCTATGTGTCTCACTCCACGTGTCTCACTCTATGTGTCTCACTCTATGTGTCTCACTCTTGGTGTCTCACTCTATGTGTCTCACTCTTGGTGTCTCACTCTATGTGTCTCACTCTATGTGTCTCACTCTTGGTGTCTCACTCTTGGTGTCTCACTCTATGTGTCTCACTCTATGTGTCTCACTCTTGGTGTCTCACTCTATGTGTCTCACTCTTGGTGTCTCACTCTTGGTGTCTCACTCTATGTGTCTCACTCTATGTGTCTCACTCTTGGTGTCTCACTCGATGTGTCTCACTCTTGGTGTCTCACTCTTCTTCTCTCACTCTTGGTGTCTCACTCTATGTGTCTCACTCTATGTGTCTCACTCATGGTGTCTCACTCTATGTGTCTCACTCTTGGTGTCTCACTCAATGTGTCTCACTCGATGTGTCTCACTCCTGGTGTCTCACTCTATGTGTCTCACTCTATGTGTCTCACTCTTGGTGTCTCACTCTATGTGTCTCACTCTTGGTGTCTCACTCTATGTGTCTCACTCTATGTGTCTCACTCTATGTGTCTCACTCTTGGTGTCTCACTCTATGTGTCTCACTCTATGTGTCTCACTCCTGGTGTCTCACTCTATGTGTCTCACTCTATGTGTCTCACTCTTGGTGTCTCACTCTATGTGTCTCACTCTATGTGTCTCACTCTTGGTGTCTCACTCTTGGTGTCTCACTCTATGTGTCTCACTCTATGTGTCTCACTCGATGTGTCTCACTCCTGGTGTCTCACTCTATGTGTCTCACTCTTGGTGTCTCACTCTATGTGTCTCACTCTATGTGTCTCACTCAGTGTGTCTCACTCTATGTGTCTCACTCTATGTGGCTCACTCTTGGTGTCTCACTCTTGGTGTCTCACTCGATGTGTCTCACTCTTGGTGTCTCACTCTATGTGTCTCACTCTATGTGTCTCACTCTATGTGTCTCACTCTTGGTGTCTCACTCTATGTGTCTCACTCTATGTGTCTCACTCTTGGTGTCTCACTCTATGTGTCTCACTCTATGTGTCTCTCTCTATGTGTCTCACTCTATGTGTCTCACTCTTGGTGTCTCACTCTATGTGTCTCACTCTTTGTGTCTCACTCTTTGTGTCTCACTCTTGGTGTCTCACTCTATGTGTCTCACTCTATGTGTCTCACTCTATGTGTCTCACTCTTGGTGTCTCACTCTATGTGTCTCACTCTTTGTGTCTCACTCTTGGTGTCTCACTCAATGTGTCTCACTCTATGTGTCTCACTCTTGGTGTCTCACTCTACGTGTCTCACTCTATGTGTCTCACTCTTTGTGTCTCACTCTTGTTGTCTCACTCAATGTGTCTCACTCTATGTGTCTCACTCTTGGGGTCTCACTCTATGTGTCTCACTCTATGTGTCTCACTCTTGGTGTCTCACTCTATGTGTCTCACTCTATGTGTCTCACTCATGGGGGTAAAAATTCAGTTGGTTGCGCCTCCCGTTAGCGCCTTAAGAGGGCGCTAATGGGGCGTTAAGGCGCTAACGCCCGGGCGCAGCACTGTTTGCGCCGCTCGAGAACTTAACTTGAGATTGTGCGGCGGCGCTAAAACTTACCGCTGCGACCACCTGCGCGCGCAGATTGTGACGTCATTCCGTGGTGCAACGCCCTTGGGGCGCCCCGGAGCGGAAATTGAGTGGCGCCCCCTGCCTTACCGCCTGGCGCTTCCAACGACCGGAAGACTGGAACGTTATCAATCGGTGTGGGGCTGGGGGGGGCGCTATTTAAAGGGGGCCTCTTCCTGTCTTTTTCTGTGGTCCGACATTTATGCACCACTCGTTCTGAGAGAGAGAGAGAGATTCGGAGAGAGAGAGAGAGAGACTTCTACATTGACTCAATGCTTTGTGAGGTAGTTTTGCCTAGTTCATCCTAACTTTGCTGTTACTTTAGTTGCTGTACCTCATTACTTTTCTGGCAAAGAGAATATGGGGGCTGCAATGATTGGGGGCGTCGTCCTGCTCCAGCTCAATCGGAGGATAGTGAGACGCAGACAGAGAGTGGCAATGATGGCCAGACGGAGGAGGGCCATCAGGCGCATGTACAGGAGAGCTTACCCTCCCAGGGTATATCGTGAACAGCTCTCCTACATCCACATGTCCGAGGAGCTGTGTTTGCGAAGGCTGCGATTCAGCAAGGAGGTGGTCACTGAGCTCTGCCACCTGCTGCAGCCAGATCTGCAGCCTCAGCTGAGGTCCAGGACGTCTCTGTCGGTGGCAGTGAAGGTCACAGTGGCTTTGAACTTCTACGCCACTGGCTCATTCCAAGCTGCTGTTGGGGACCTCGCCAATATCTCCCAGTTTGCGGTGCATCGCTGCATCCGGCAGGTCACCAATGCCCTCTTCAGAAGGAGACGAGACTTCATCTCCTTCCCTATGACCCCAGACAAGCAGCATGACCGTGCTATGGGCTTTGCGAGGGTAGCGGGCTTCCCCATGGTGCAGGGCGCCATTGACTGCACGCATGTGGCTTTGCGTGCTCCGCGAGAGAATGCAGAGGAGTTCCGGAACAGAAAGGGGTTCCATTCCTTGAATGTGCAGTTGGTCTGTGACCACAGACAGGTGATTCTCGCTGTCAATGCCCACTATCCGGGCAGCTGCCACGAAGCTTTCATCCTGCGCCAGAGTACTGTGGCAGAAATTTTCGAGGCACCGCATCAGCCAGTTGGTTGGCTTCTGGGGGACAAGGGGTACGCATTGAGCACCTGGCTGATGACACCGCTCCGTGCGCCAAACACCCCTGCTGAGCTGCGGTACCAGGAAAGCCAACAAGCAACCAGGAACATTATTGAGCGCACAATCGGCGTGCTCAAACAACGATTCCGCTGTCTGGACCATTCCGGAGGAGCCCTGCAGTACTCGCCTGAGCAAGTTTCCAAATTCGTAGTGGTGTGCTGCATGTTGCACAACATGGCAATCCTCAGGACGCAGCCAATGCCACCAGGCCTTGCAGCACCACAAGAGGAGGAGGAGGAAGAGGAGGAACAGGCCGAGGACGATGATCAGCAGCAGCACCAAGGCAGGAGGGCGGCCCACAATGGTCAAACTGCAAGGGCCGTCCGTCAACGACTAATAGCAAGCCGCTTCTAGGGCCCCTGCCATTGCTACAAACACGAATCAACCCAGCACGCAACCCCTAAGCCGGCCAAGGCACCAATAATTCCAACCACCAGCCATGTATATTTTGAATACAGAAACTTATTTATTGTACAAACTCTGTGTGTGTCAATTCCTCATGACAAACTCATAGAAATAAACACAAAAAAACAGTCAATAACATAACTGGTTCTCACAACCTGGAGATAATGTCCAAAACACTAAACAAAAGTTGGGCCATGAACCTCGGCCTTTAATAAAAAAATGACCAGCATTTTGGCACACCTCCTACTTTTTGCCCTTCGAGGGTGATCTCCTTCCCTTGCGCACTTCCCCCCTTCTAACCCTACTGCTCCTCCGTAATGGGACCTCAGTGGCTGCAGCAAGGCTGGTGGAAGGCTGCTGCTTGTCAGACCCTGACACTGCAGATGCCCCTGAAGGACGGCCTCGACCACTTCTGGGCCTGGAGGGCCCGGCTGCAGACTGCACCAACTCTGCATGGGCGGCAGCAGTCTGTCCTACAGGCGGTGGCAAGTGCAGTGGAGAAGTGACAGTGTTGGCAGCAGGAATGCTGTCATCGTGAGAGAGGACAGCAACTCCCTGCTCGCCCGACACACTGGCACTCCCACGGGGCAGCACTTCAGCATCCGGAGCAATTTGCGGGAGAACAGATTGCTGGCCTGCTGCGGCGCGGTGACAGCCCCGGGGACATGTGCACGAACCATCGAGGATGGCAGCAGTCAGTGCTCGCGTGGCCTCAATCTGAGTCTGCATGAGAGCAGTCTCAGATGGGTTCCTGGCAGCCAGTGACTGAATTGCAGCACTAAGCTTTAGTGTGGCATCCGCCTGTGCTACAGCGAAGTGCTCCACACTCCTTGCCAGTGCCTCAATGCATTCGGGCACCCTTCCCACTGCACCCATGAGCTCAGTGTGCATGCCCACCGCCTGGCTGTTCATTTCTGCAATCAGCCGCTCCTCCTCTGCGTCCATTGCATTAGGAGTGTCTGGCATACTCTCCCTCTGGGGAGAAGGCTCCCGTTCTTCCCTCCCCCCCCCATGGCGTTGCTGCAGCCCGCTGGGTCCTGGAGCTTCACCATCATCAGCCCCTTCCCCCCTGCTCCCCAGTTCTTCCCTCCCCCCCCAATGGCGTTGCTGCAGCCCGCTGGGTCCTGGAACTTCACCATCATCAGCCCCTTCCCCCCTGCTCCCCTCCGGGGAAGGCGTGTTCCCAGTGTGGCCATGGGCTTCCTCGGGAGAGGGTGGCACTGATGCTCCGGCTTCCTCTTCCTCCTCAGCTGCAGCATCACTCCCAGTGGCAGCTTCAGGGACCATCTCCTCAGCTGGTGAATCACCATCTGAAAGCAGGGAGGTACAAGAGTGGCTTTAGCGTGAGGACAGGGTGGCAGTAAGGGAGGAATAAGTGCAGCGAGTTAGCAAGTTGGATTGAAAGTGTCAAAGGCTGGTATTGTGAGGGACAAGTGGAAGGACAGAGGACAAAAAGGTGATGACCTTACCATTGCTGTCCACAACGGGGTCGGCGTCCCCAGTGGCGACGGGACCGATCACCCGGCTTGCCACAATCCTGTGGACGCGCTCCACCAGATCGCTGAGGGGTTGCAGCTGAAGCCGCCCTCCACCCGTCCGTTGCTGCTGTCTCCGATTATGAGCCAGCTTAGCCTGCAAGAAAAAGGACAGCATCTGAGTAAATATACAGCCATGGTCTTGCCTGATGTGCCTCCCATAGGTGAATAGCCCTTACTGTATGCAGCCATGGTCTTGCCTGATGTGCCTCCCATAGGTGAATAGCCCTTACTGTATGCAAAGTGTGGAATGTGTGTGTGTGTTTGATGAAAGGGCCATAGGTGTTGCATGAGTGTTGTGCATTGGAGTTTTAAGACCCTCTGGCCATATAGTGAGGTTGAGATGGAGGGATGGAGAGGTATTGAGAAAAAGTCACTCACCCTGACGACCCGAGTGAGGTCGTTGAATTTTTTGCGGCACTGAACATGGGTCCTGGGCACCATGCTCCTGGAGGAGACGCTCTGAGCCACCTCCCTCCACACTCTTCTGAACTCGCGTGGCAAAGGCCTCCTGCCACTCTCCGGGAACAGCATGCATCGTCTGCGCTCCACTGCGCCAACCAGAGCATCCAAGGCCCGCTCGGTGAAGCGATGAGCGCGTTCTCTCACCCTCTCCATGCTTGGCAGCAAAATGGATTACAGGTCTCTCCAGGCTGAGATTCAAGGCTGCAATGAGCAGGGTGTGGCTGGGGAGCAAGTGGCCCCCCCCCCGCTTTAAGAAGTGTCCGGCGCCAGTGTGTCTGTGTTCCCTCGCTAACTGGCAGCAGCTGCGCTGCGCTCGTGCGCTGAGGTAGCGTCTCACTCCTAGGCCTTTGCGCCTTAAGAGAGGTGTGCAGCGCCTAATTTAGCGCTCCACTCACCTCCCGGGGCGGTAAAAGTGAAGTTTCCTGTCAGTGCCGATAATTAGCGCCAGGCGCTAATATTTGCGCGCGGACGATATTTGCGCCCCAAATGGGGCGCGACCTAATTTCTACCCCTATGTGTCTAACTCTTGGTGTCTCACTCTACGTCTCACTCTATGTGTCTCACACTATGTGTCTCACTCTTGGTGTCTCACTCTATGTGTCTCACTCTATGTGTCTCACTCTTGGTGTCTCACTCTATGTGTCTCACTCTTGGTGTCTCACTCTTGGTGTCTCACTCTATGTGTCTCACTCTATGTGTCTCACTCTTGGTGTCTCACTCTATGTGTCTCACTCTTGGTGTCTCACTCTTGGTGTCTCACTCTATGTGTCTCACTCTGTGTGTCTCACTCTTGGTGTCTCACTCTATGTGTCTCACTCTATGTGTCTCACTCTGTGTGTCTCACTCTTGGTGTCTCACTCTATGTGTCTCACTCTATGTGTCTCACTCTGTGTGTCTCACTCTTGGTGTCTCACTCTATGTGTCTCACTCTATGTGTCTCACTCAGTGTGTCTCACTCTTGGTGTCTCACTCTATGTGTCTCACTCTATGTGTCTCAATCTGTGTGTCTCACTCAGTGTGTCTCACTCTTGGTGTCTCACTCTATGTGTCTCACTCTATGTGTCTCAATCTGTGTGTCTCACTCTTGGTGTCTCACTCTATGTGTCTCACTCTTGGTGTCTCACTCCTGGTGTCTCACTCGATGTGTCTCACTCTTGGTGTCTCACTCTGTGTGTCTCACTCTATGTGTCTCACTCTATGTGTCTCAATCTTGGTGTCTCACTCTATGTGTCTCACTCTATGTGTCTCACTGTGTGTGTCTCACTCTGTGTGTCTCACTCTGTATTTCTCACTCTGTGTGTCTCACTCTGTGTCTCTCACTCTATGTGTCTCACTCTATGTGTCTCACTCTTGGTGTCTCACTCTATGTGTCTCACTCTGTGTGTCTCACTCTTGGTGTCTCACTCCTGGTGTCTCACTCTATGTGTCTCACTCTTGGTGTCTCACTCTTGGTGTCTCACTCTTGGTGTCTCACTCCTGGTGTCTCACTCTATGTGTCTCACTCTATGTGTCTCACTCTTGGTGTCTCACTCTGTGTGTATCACTCAATGTGTCTCACTCTTGGTGTCTCACACTTGGTGTCTCACTCTTTGGGGTAAAAATTCAGTTGGTTGCGCCTCCCGTTAGCGCCTTAAGAGGGCGCTAATGGGGCGCAAAGCCGCTAACGCCCGGGCGACCACCTGCGCGCGCAGATTGTGACGTCATTCCATGGTGCAACGCCCTTGTGGCGCCCCGGAGCGGAAATTGAGTGGCGCCCCCTGCCTTACCGCCTGGCGCATCCAACGACCAGAAGACTGGAACGCTATCAATCGCTGTGGGGCTGGGGGGGGCGCTATTTAAAGGGGGCCTCTTCCTGTCTTTTATTGTTGGTGGCATTTTTGAACTACGCATTCTGAGAGAGAGAGGGAGAGACTTCTGGAGAGATTCAACGTTGTGTGAAGGAGTTTTGGGTACTGAGCAGCACTTTGCAGGTTCATTTTGATTTGCCATTCCTTGTATCGATTCAGCAGAGACTGTGGGAGCTGCACTCTGAGCTCTTTGCCTGGTACTCTCCATTGTTCTTTCCAGCACATTTGATGTGCAAGTCTCTCCAGGCTGAGATTCAAGGCTGCAATGAACAGGATGTGGATGGAAAGCAAGATTAACCATCCCCTTTAAGAACTGGCCCGTGCCATTGTGTGTGTGTTCCATTGCTGACTGACATTACATGAGCTTCGCCAGCGCTCTGAGTTAGCGCCTCACTCCTTGGCCTTTGCGCCTTAAGACAGGTGTGCAGCGCCTGATTTAGCACTCCACTCACCTCCCGGGGCGGTAAAAGTGAAGTTTCCAGTCAGTGCCGATAATTAGCGCCAGGCGCTAATATTTGCGTCCAGACGATATTTGCAGCCCAAATGGGGCGCGACCTAATTTTTCCCCCTATGTGTCTCACTCTTGGTGTCTCACTCTTGGTGTCTCACTCTGTGTGTCTCACTCTTGGTGTCTCACTCTTGGTGTCTCACTCTTGGGGTCTCACTCGATGTGTCTCACTCTTGGTGTCTCACTCTTGGTGTCTCACTCTCTGTGTCTCACTCTATGTGTCTCACTCTTGGTGTCTCACTCTATGTGTCTCACTCTATGTGTCTCACTCTTGGTGTCTCACTCTTGGTGTCTCACTCTATGTGTCTCATCTATGTGTCTCACTCCTGGTGTCTCACTCTATGTGTCTCACTCTATGTGTCTCACTCTTGGTGTCTCACTCTTGGTGTCTCACTCTATGTGTCTCACTCTATGTGTCTCACTCTATGTGTCACACTCTTGGCGTCTCACTCTATGTGTCTCACTCTATGTGTCTCATTCTTGGTGTCTCACTCTTGGTGTCTCACTCTATGTGTCTCACTCTATGTGTCTCACTCTATGTGTCTCATTCTTGGTGTCTCACTCTTGGTGTCTCACTCCTGGTGTCTCACTCTATGTGTCTCACTCTATGTGTCTCACTCTATGTGTCTCACTCCTGGTGTCTCACTCTATGTGTCTCACTCTTGGTGTCACACTCTATGTGTCTCACTATATGTGTCTCACTCTAGGTGTCTCACTCTATGTGTCTCACTCTATGTGTCTCGTTCTTGGTGTCTCACTCTTGGTGTCTCACTCTTGGTGTCTCACTCTATGTGTCTCACTCTATGTGTCTCATTCTTGGTGTCTCACTCTATGTGTCTCACTCTATGTGTCTCACTCTTTGTGTCTCACTCTTTGTGTCTCACTCTTGGTGTCTCATTCTTGGTGTCTCACTCTATGTGTCTCACTCTATGTGTCTCACTCTTTGTGTCTCACTCTTTGTGTCTCACTCTTGGTGTCTCACTCTATGTGTCTCACTCTATGTGTCTCACTCTATGTGTCTCACTCTTGGTGTCTCACTCTTGGTGTCTCACTCTTTGTGTCTCACTCTTGGTGTCTCACTCAATGTGTCTCACTCTATGTGTCTCACTCTTGGTGTCTCACTCTATGTGTCTCACTCTATGTGTCTCACTCTTTGTGGCTCACTCTTGGTGTCTCACTCAATGTGTCTCACTCTATGTGTCTCACTCTTGGTGTCTCACTCTTGGTGTCTGACTCTATGTGTCTCACTCTATGTGTCTCACTCTATGTGTCTAACTCTTGGTGTCTCACTCTATGTGTCTCACTCTATGTGTCTCACACAATGTGTCTCACTCTTGGTGTCTCACTCTATGTGTCTCACTCTATGTGTCTCACTCTTGGTGTCTCACTCTATGTGTCTCACTCTTGGTGTCTCACTCTATGTGTCTCACTCTATGTGTCTCACTCTTGGTGTCTCACTCGATGTGTCTCACTCTTGGTGTCTCACTCTTCTTCTCTCACTCTTGGTGTCTCACTCTATGTGTCTCACTCTATGTGTCTCACTCATGGTGTCTCACTCTATGTGTCTCACTCTTGGTGTCTCACTCAATGTGTCTCACTCTATGTGTCTCACTCTATGTGTCTCACTCGATGTGTCTCACTCCTGGTGTCTCACTCTATGTGTCTCACTCTATGTGTCTCACTCTTGGTGTCTCACTCTATGTGTCTCACTCTTGGTGTCTCACTCTATGTGTCTCACTCTATGTGTCTCACTCTATGTGTCTCACTCTTGGTGTCTCACTCTATGTGTCTCACTCTATGTGTCTCACTCCTGGTGTCTCACTCTATGTGTCTCACTCTATGTGTCTCACTCTTGGTGTCTCACTCTATGTGTCTCACTCTATGTGTCTCACTCTTGGTGTCTCACTCTATGTGTCTCACTCTGTGTGTCTCACTCTTGGTGTCTCACTCTTGGTGTCTCACTCTTGGGGTCTCACTCTATGTGTCTCACTCTTGGTGTCTCACTCTTGGTGTCTCACTCTATGTGTCTCACTCTTGGTGTCTCACTCTCTGTGTCTCACTCTATGTGTCTCACTCTTGGTGTCTCACTCTATGTGTCTCACTCTATGTGTCTCACTCTTGGTGTCTCACTCTTGGTGTCTCACTCTATGTGTCTCACTCTATGTGTCTCACTCCTGGTGTCTCACTCTATGTGTCTCACTCTATGTGTCTCACTCTTGGTGTCTCACTCTATGTGTCTCACTCTATGTGTCTCACTCTATGTGTCTCACTCTATGTGTCACACTCTATGTGTCTCACTCTATGTGTCTCACTCAATGTGTCTCATTCTTGGTGTCTCACTCTTGGTGTCTCACTCTATGTGTCTCACTCTATGTGTCTCACTCTATGTGTCTCATTCTTGGTGTCTCACTCTTGGTGTCTCACTCCTGGTGTCTCACTCTATGTGTCTCACTCTATGTGTCTCACTCTATGTGTCTCACTCCTGGTGTCTCACTCTATGTGTCTCACTCTATGTGTCTCACTCTATGTGTCTCACTCTTGGTGTCTCACTCTATGTGTCTCACTCTATGTGTCTCACTCCTGGTGTCTCACTCTATGTGTCTCACTCTATGTGTCTCACTCTTGGTGTCTCACTCTATGTGTCTCACTCTATGTGTCTCACTCTTGGTGTCTCACTCTATGTGTCTCACTCTGTGTGTCTCACTCTTGGTGTCTCACTCTTGGTGTCTCACTCTTGGGGTCTCACTCTATGTGTCTCACTCTTGGTGTCTCACTCTTGGTGTCTCACTCTATGTGTCTCACTCTTGGTGTCTCACTCTCTGTGTCTCACTCTATGTGTCTCACTCTTGGTGTCTCACTCTATGTGTCTCACTCTATGTGTCTCACTCTTGGTGTCTCACTCTTGGTGTCTCACTCTATGTGTCTCACTCTATGTGTCTCACTCCTGGTGTCTCACTCTATGTGTCTCACTCTATGTGTCTCACTCTTGGTGTCTCACTCTATGTGTCTCACTCTATGTGTCTCACTCTATGTGTCTCACTCTATGTGTCACACTCTATGTGTCTCACTCTATGTGTCTCACTCAATGTGTCTCATTCTTGGTGTCTCACTCTTGGTGTCTCACTCTATGTGTCTCACTCTATGTGTCTCACTCTATGTGTCTCATTCTTGGTGTCTCACTCTTGGTGTCTCACTCCTGGTGTCTCACTCTATGTGTCTCACTCTATGTGTCTCACTCTATGTGTCTCACTCCTGGTGTCTCACTCTATGTGTCTCACTCTTGGTGTCACACTCTATGTGTCTCACTCTATGTGTCTCACTCTTGGTGTCTCACTCTATGTGTCTCACTCTATGTGTCTCGTTCTTGGTGTCTCACTCTTGGTGTCTCACTCTTGGTGTCTCACTCTATGTGTCTCACTCTATGTGTCTCACTCTATGTGTCTCACTCTTTGTGTCTCACTCTTGGTGTCTCACTCTTGGTGTCTCACTCTATGTGTCTCACTCTTGGTGTCTCACTCTATGTGTCTCACTCTTTGTGTCTCACTCTTGGTGTCTCACTCAATGTGTCTCACTCTATGTGTCTCACTCTTGGTGTCTCACTCTATGTGTCTCACTCTATGTGTCTCACTCTTTGTGTCTCACTCTTGGTGTCTCACTCAATGTGTCTCACTCTATGTGTCTCACTCTTGGTGTCTCACTCTTGGTGTCTCACTCTCTGTGTCTCACTCTATGTGTCTCACTCTTGGTGTCTCACTCTATGTGTCTCACTCTATGTGTCTCACTCTATGTGTCTAACTCTTGGTGTCTCACTCTATGTGTCTCACTCTATGTGTCTCACACTATGTGTCTCACTCTTGGTGTCTCACTCTATGTGTCTCACTCTATGTGTCTCATTCTTGGTGTCTCACTCTATGTGTCTCACTCTATGTGTCTCATTCTTGGTGTCTCACTCTATGTGTCTCACTCTATGTGTCTCACTCTTGGTGTCTCACTTTATGTGTCTCACTCTATGTGTCTCATTCTTGGTGTCTCACTCTATGTGTCTCACTCTATGTGTCTCACTCTTGGTGTCTCACTCTATGTGTCTCACTCTTGGTGTCTCACTCTTGGTGTCTCACTTTATGTGTCTCACTCTTGGTGTCTCACTCTATGTGTCTCACTCTGTGTGTCTCACTCTTGGTGTCTCACACTTGGTGTCTCACTCTATGTGTCTCACTCTTGGTGTCTCACTCTTGGTGTCTCACTCTTGGTATCTCACTCTATGTGCTTCACTCTATGTGTCTCACTCTGTGTGTCTCACTCTATGTGTCTCACTCTATGTGTCTCACTCTTGGTGTCTCACTCTTGGTGTCTCACTCTATGTGTCTCACTCTATGTGTCTCACTCTGTGTGTCTCACTCTTGGTGTCTCACTCTATGTTTCTCACTCTATGTGTCTCACTCAGTGTGTCTCACTCTTGGTGTCTCACTCTATGTGTCTCACTCTATGTGTCTCATTCTGTGTGTCTCACTCTTGGTGTCTCACTCTATGTGTCTCACTCTTGGTGTCTCACTCCTGGTGTCTCACTCTATGTGTCTCACTCTTGGTGTCTCACTCTGTGTGTCTCACTCTATGTGTCTCACTCTATGTGTCTCAATCTTGGTGTCTCACTCTATGTGACTCACTCTATGTGTCTCACTCTGTGTGTCTCACTCTGTGTGTCTCACTCTGTATTTTTCACTCTGTGTGTCTCACTCTATGTGTCTCACTCTATGTGTCTCACTCTTGGTGTCTCACTCTTGGTGTCTCACTCTTGGTATCTCACTCTATGTGCTTCACTCTATGTGTCTCACTCTGTGTGTCTCACTCTATGTGTCTCACTCTATGTGTCTCACTCTTGGTGTCTCACTCTTGGTGTCTCACTCTATGTGTCTCACTCTATGTGTCTCACTCTGTGTGTCTCACTCTTGGTGTCTCACTCTATGTTTCTCACTCTATGTGTCTCACTCAGTGTGTCTCACTCTTGGTGTCTCACTCTATGTGTCTCACTCTATGTGTCTCATTCTGTGTGTCTCACTCTTGGTGTCTCACTCTATGTGTCTCACTCTTGGTGTCTCACTCCTGGTGTCTCACTCTATGTGTCTCACTCTTGGTGTCTCACTCTGTGTGTCTCACTCTATGTGTCTCACTCTATGTGTCTCAATCTTGGTGTCTCACTCTATGTGTCTCACTCTATGTGTCTCACTCTGTGTGTCTCACTCTGTGTGTCTCACTCTGTATTTTTCACTCTGTGTGTCTCACTCTATGTGTCTCACTCTATGTGTCTCACTCTTGGTGTCTCACTCTTGGTGTCTCACACTTGGTGTCTCACTCTATGGGGTAAAAATTCAGTTGGTTGCGCCTCCCGATAGCGCCTTAAGAGGGCGCTAATGTGGCGCAAAGCCGCTAACGCCCGGGCGCAGCGATGTTTGCGCCGCTCGGGAACTTAACTAGAGATTGTGCGGCGGCGCTAAAACTTACCGCTGCGACCACCTGCGCGCGCAGATTGTGACGTCATTCCATGGTGCAACGCCCTTGTGGCGCCCCGGAGCGGAAATTGAGTGGCGCCCCCTGCCTTACCGCCTGACGCATCCAACGACCAGAAGACTGGAACTCTATCAATCGCTGTGGGGCTGGGGGGGGGGGGCGCTATTTAAAGGGGGCCTCTTCCTGTCTTTTATTGTTGGTGGCATTTTTGAACTACGCATTCTGAGAGAGAGAGGGAGAGACTTCTGGAGAGATTCAACGTTGTGTGAAGGAGTTTTGGGTACTGAGCAGCACTTTGCAGGTTCATTTTGATTTGCCATTCCTTGTATCGATTTAGCAGAGACTGTGGGAGCTGCACTCTGAGCTCTTTGCCTGGTACTCTCCATTGTTCTTTCCAGCACATTTGATGTGCAAGTCTCTCCAGGCCGAGATTCAAGGCTGCAATGAACAGGATGTGGATGGAAAGCAAGATTAACCATCCCCTTTAAGAACTGGCCCGTGCCATTGTGTGTGTGTTCCATTGCTGACTGACATTACATGAGCTTCGCCAGCACTCCGAGTTAGCGCCTCACTGCTCGGCCTTTGTGCCTTAAGAGAGGTGTGCAGCGCCTGCTTTAGCGCTCCACTCACCTCCCGGGGCGGTAAAAGTGAAGTTTCCTGCCAGTGCCGATAATTAGCGCCGGGCGCTAATATTTGCGTCCGGACGATATTTGCGGCCCAAATGGGGCGCGACCTAATTTCTACCCCTATGTTTCTCACTCTTGGTGTCTCACTCTATGTGTCTCACTCTATGTGTCTCACTCTATGTGTCTCACTCTATGTGTCTCACTCTATGTGTTTCACTCTTGGTGTCTCACTCTATGTGTCTCACTCTATGTGTCTCACTCTATGTGTCTCACTCTGTGTGTCTCACTCTTGGTGTCTCACTCTATGTGTCTCACTCTTGGTGTCTCACTCTATGTGTCTCACTCTATGTGTCTCACTCTTGGTATCTCACTCTATGTGTCTCACTCTATGTGCCTCACTCTTGGTGTCTCACTCTATGTGTCTCACTCTATGTGTCTCACTCTTGGTATCTCACTCTATGTGTCTCACTCTATGTGTCTCACTCTCGGTGTCTCACTCTCGGTGTCTCACTCTATGTTTCTCACTCTATGTGTCTCACTCTATGTGTCTCACTCTATGTGTCTCACTCTTGGTGTCTCACTCTTGGTGTCTCACTCCATGTGTCTCACTCTATGTGTCTCACTCTCGGTGTCTCACTCTATGTGTCTCAATCTATGTGTCTCACTCTTGGTGTCTCACTCTTGGTGTCTCACTCCTGGTGTCTCACTCTATGTGTCTCACTCTATGTGTCTCACTCTTGGTGTCTCACTCTTGGTGTCTCACTCTATGTCTCTCAATCTATGTGTCTCACTCTATGTGTCTCACTCTATGTGTCTCACTCTATGTGTCTCACTCCTGGTGTCTCACTCTATGTGTCTCACTCTATGTGTCTCACTCTATGTGTCTCACTCCTGGTGTCTCACTCCTGGTGTCTCACTCTGTGTGTCTCACTCTATGTGTCTCACTCCTGGTGTCTCACTCTATGTGTCTCACTCCTGGTGTCTCACTCTATGTGTCTCACTCTATGTGTCTCACTCTATGTGTCTCACTCCTGGTGTCTCACTCTATGTGTCTCAATCTATGTGTCTCACTCTCGGTGTCTCACTCTATGTGTCTCACTCTTGGTGTCTCACTCTTGGTGTCTCACTCTATGTGTCTCACTCCCGGTATCTCACTCTATGTGTCTCACTCTATGTGTCTCACTCTTGGTGTCTCACTCTATGTGTCTCACTCTTGGTGTCTCACTCTATGTGTCTCACTCTTGGTGTCTCACTCTATGTGTCTCACTCTAGGTGTCTCACTCTTGGTGTCTCACTCTTGGTGTCTCACTCTATGTGTCTCACTCTATGTGTCTCACTCTCTGTGTCTCACTCTATGTGTCTCACTCTATGTGTCACACTGTTGGTGTCTCACTCTTGGTGTTTCACTCTATGTGTCTCACTCTTGGTGTCTCACTCTTGGTGTCTCACTCTATGTGTCTCACTCCCGGTATCTCACTCTATGTGTCTCACTCTATGTGTCTCACTCTTGGTGTCTCACTCTATGTGTCTCACTCTTGGTGTCTCACTCTATGTGTCTCACTCTAGGTGTCTCACTCTTGGTGTCTCACTCTTGGTGTCTCACTCTATGTGTCTCACTCTATGTGTCTCACTCTCTGTGTCTCACTCTATGTGTCTCACTCTATGTGTCACACTGTTGGTGTCTCACTCTTGGTGTCTCACTCTATGTGTCTCACTCTTGGTGTCTCACTCTTGGTGTCTCACTCTATGTGTCTCACTCTTGGTGTCTCACTCTATGTGTCTCACTCTTGGTGTCTCACTCTTGGTGTCTCACTCTATGTGTCTCACTCTTGGTGTCTCACTCTATGTGTCTCACTCTATGTGTCTCACTCTTTGTGTCTCACTCTTGGTGTCTCACTCTATGTGTCTCCCTCTATTTGTCTCACTCTATGTGTCTCACTCTATGTGTCTCACTCTCTGTGTCTCACTCTTGGTGTCTCACTCTATGTGTCTCACTCTATGTGTCTCACTCTTGGTGTCTCACTCTATGTGTCTCACTCTATTTGTCTCACTCTATGTGTCTCACTCTATGTGTCTCACTCTATGTGTCTCACTCTTGGTGTCTCACTCTATGTGTCTCACTCTATGTGTCTCACTCCTGGTGTCTCACTCTATGTGTCTCACTCTATGTGTCTCACTCTTGGTGTCTCACTCTATGTGTCTCACTCTATTTGTCTCACTCTATGTGTCTCACTCTATGTGTCTCACTCTATGTGTCTCACTCTTGGTGTCTCACTCTATGTGTCTCACTCTATGTGTCTCACTCTTGGTGTCTCACTCTATGTGTCTCACTCTATGTGTCTCACTCTTGGTGTCTCACTCTATGTGTCTCACTCTATGTGTCTCACTCTTGGTGTCTCACTCTATGTGTCTCACTCTATGTGTCTCACTCCTGGTGTCTCACTCTGTGTGTCTCACTCTTGGTCTCTCACTCTATGTGTCTCACTCTTGGTGTCTCACTCTTGGTGTCTCACTCTATGGGGTAAAAATTCACTTGGTTGCGCCTCCCGTTAGCGCCTTAAGAGGGCGCTAATGGGGCGCAAAGCCGCTAACGCCCGGGCGCAGCGATGTTTGCGCCGCTCGAGAACTTAACTTGAGATTGTGCGGCGGCGCTAAAACTTACCGCTGCGACCACCTGCGCGCGCAGATTGTGACGTCATTCCATGGTGCAACGCCCTTCTGGCGCCCCGTAGCGGAAATTGAGTGGCGCCCCCTGCCTTACCGCCTGGCGCTTCCAACGACCAGAAGACTGGAACGCTATCAATCGCTGTGGGGCTGGGGGGGCGCTATTTAAAGGGGGCCTCTTCCTGTCTTTTATTGTTGGTGGCATTTTTGAACTACGCATTCTGAGAGAGAGAGGGAGAGACTTCTGGAGAGATTCAACGTTGTGTGAAGGAGTTTTGGGTACTGAGCAGCACTTTGCAGGTTCATTTTGATTTGCCATTCCTTGTATCGATTTAGCAGAGACTGTGGGAGCTGCACTCTGAGCTCTTTGCCTGGTACTCTCCATTGTTCTTTCCAGCATATTTGATGTGCAAGTCTCTCCAGGCCGAGATTCAAGGCTGCAATGAACAGGATGTGGATGGAAAGCAAGATTAACCATCCCCTTTAAGAACTGGCCCGTGCCATTGTGTGTGTGTTCCATTGCTGACTGACATTACATGAGCTTCGCCAGCACTCCGAGTTAGCGCCTCACTGCTCGGCCTTTGTGCCTTAAGAGAGGTGTGCAGCGCCTGCTTTAGCGCTCCACTCACCTCCCGGGGCGGTAAAAGTGAAGTTTCCTGTCAGTGCCGATAATTAGCGCCGGGCGCTAATATTTGCGTCCGGACGATATTTGCGGCCCAAATGGGGCGCGACCTAATTTCTACCCCTATGTTTCTCACTCTTGGTGTCTCACTCTATGTGTCTCACTCTATGTGTCTCACTCTATGTGTTTCACTCTTGGTGTCTCACTCTATGTGTCTCACTCTATGTGTCTCACTCTATGTGTCTCACTCTTGGTGTCTCACTCTATGTGTCTCACTCTTGGTGTCTCACTCTATGTGTCTCACTCTATGTGTCTCACTCTATGTGTCTCACTCTTGGTATCTCACTCTATGTGTCTCACTCTATGTGCCTCACTCTTGGTGTCTCACTCTATGTGTCTCACGCTATGTGTCTCACTCTATGTGTCTCACTCTTGGTATCTCACTCTATGTGTCTCACTCTATGTGTCTCACTCTCGGTGTCTCACTCTCGGTGTCTCACTCTCGGTGTCTCACTCTATGTTTCTCACTCTATGTGTCTCACTCTATGTGTCTCACTCTATGTGTCTCACTCTATGTGTCTCACTCTTGGTGTCTCACTCTTGGTGTCTCACTCTATGTGTCTCACTCTATGTGTCTCACTCTCGGTGTCTCACTCTATGTGTCTCACTCTATGTGTCTCACTCTTGGTGTCTCACTCTTGGTGTCTCACTCCTGGTGTCTCACTCTATGTGTCTCACTCTATGTGTCTCACTCTTGGTGTCTCACTCTTGGTGTCTCACTCTATGTGTCTCAATCTATGTGTCTCACTCTATGTGTCTCACTCTATGTGTCTCACTCTATGTGTCTCACTCTTGGTGTCTCACTCCTGGTGTCTCACTCTATGTGTCTCACTCTATGTGTCTCACTCTTGGTGTCTCACTCTTGGTGTCTCACTCTATGTGTCTCAATCTATGTGTCTCACTCTATGTGTCTCACTCTATGTGTCTCACTCTATGTGTCTCACTCTTGGTGTCTCACTCTTGGTGTCTCACTCCTGGTGTCTCACTCTATGTGTCTCACTCTATGTGTCTCACTCCTGGTGTCTCACTCTATGTGTCTCACTCTATGTGTCTCACTCTATGTGTCTCACTCTTGGTGTCTCACTCCTGGTGTCTCACTCCTGGTGTCTCACTCTGTGTGTCTCACTCTATGTGTCTCACTCCTGGTGTCTCACTCTATGTGTCTCACTCCTGGTGTCTCACTCTATGTGTCTCACTCTATGTGTCTCACTCTATGTGTCTCACTCCTGGTGTCTCACTCTATGTGTCTCAATCTATGTGTCTCACTCTTGGTGTCTCACTCTTGGTGTCTCACTCTTGGTGTCTCACTCTATGTGTCTCACTCTCGGTGTCTCACTCTCGGTGTCTCACTCTATGTGTCTCACTCTAGGTGTCTCACTCTTGGTGTCTCACTCTTGGTGTCTCACTCTATGTGTCTCACTCTATGTGTCTCACTCTCGGTGTCTCACTCTATGTGTCTCACTCTATGTGTCACACTCTTGGTGTCTCACTCTTGGTGTTTCACTCTATGTGTCTCACTCTTGGTGTCTCACTCTATGTGTCTCACTCTTGGTGTCTCACTCTTGGTGTCTCACTCTATGTGTCTCACTCTTGGTGTCTCACTCTATGTGTCTCACTCTTGGTGTCTCACTCTTGGTGTCTCACTCTATGTGTCTCACTCTTGGTGTCTCACTCTATGTGTCTCACTCTATGTGTCTCACTCTTGGTGTCTCACTCTTGGTGTCTCACTCTATGTGTCTCACTCTATTTGTCTCACTCTATGTGTCTCACTCTATGTGTCTCACTCTATGTGTCTCACTCTTGGTGTCTCACTCTATGTGTCTCACTCTATGTGTCTCACTCTTGGTGTCTCACTCTATGTGTCTCACTCTATTTGTCTCACTCTATGTGTCTCACTCTATGTGTCTCACTCTATTTGTCTCACTCTTGGTGTCTCACTCTATGTGTCTCACTCTATGTGTCTCACTCCTGGTGTCTCACTCTATGTGTCTCACTCTATGTGTCTCACTCTATGTGTCTCACTCTTGGTGTCTCACTCTATGTGTCTCACTCTATGTGTCTCACTCTTTGTGTCTCACTCTTGGTGTCTCACTCTATGTGTCTCCCTCTATTTGTCTCACTCTATGTGTCTCACTCTATGTGTCTCACTCTTGGTGTCTCACTCTATGTGTCTCACTCTATGTGTCTCACTCTTGGTGTCTCACTCTATGTGTCTCACTCTATTTGTCTCACTCTATGTTTCTCACTCTATGTGTCTCACTCTTGGTGTCTCACTCTATGTGTCTCACTCTATGTGTCTCACTCCTGGTGTCTCACTCTATGTGTCTCACTCTATGTGTCTCACTCTATGTGTCTCACTCTTGGTGTCTCACTCCTGGTGTCTCACTCCTGGTGTCTCACTCTGTGTGTCTCACTCTATGTGTCTCACTCCTGGTGTCTCACTCTATGTGTCTCACTCCTGGTGTCTCACTCTATGTGTCTCACTCTATGTGTCTCACTCTATGTGTCTCACTCCTGGTGTCTCACTCTATGTGTCTCAATCTATGTGTCTCACTCTCGGTGTCTCACTCTATGTGTCTCACTCTTGGTGTCTCACTCTTGGTGTCTCACTCTTGGTGTCTCACTCTCGGTGTCTCACTCTCGGTGTCTCACTCTATGTGTCTCACTCTAGGTGTCTCACTCTTGGTGTCTCACTCTTGGTGTCTCACTCTATGTGTCTCACTCTATGTGTCTCACTCTCGGTGTCTCACTCTATGTGTCTCACTCTATGTGTCACACTCTTGGTGTCTCACTCTTGGTGTTTCACTCTATGTGTCTCACTCTTGGTGTCTCACTCTATGTGTCTCACTCTTGGTGTCTCACTCTTGGTGTCTCACTCTATGTGTCTCACTCTTGGTGTCTCACTCTATGTGTCTCACTCTTGGTGTCTCACTCTTGGTGTCTCACTCTATGTGTCTCACTCTTGGTGTCTCACTCTATGTGTCTCACTCTATGTGTCTCACTCTTGGTGTCTCACTCTTGGTGTCTCACTCTATGTGTCTCACTCTATTTGTCTCACTCTATGTGTCTCACTCTATGTGTCTCACTCTATGTGTCTCACTCTATGTGTCTCACTCTATGTGTCTCACTCTTGGTGTCTCACTCTATGTGTCTCACTCTATTTGTCTCACTCTATGTGTCTCACTCTATGTGTCTCACTCTATTTGTATCACTCTTGGTGTCTCACTCTATGTGTCTCACTCTATGTGTCTCACTCCTGGTGTCTCACTCTATGTGTCTCACTCTATGTGTCTCACTCTATGTGTCTCACTCTTGGTGTCTCACTCTATGTGTCTCACTCTATGTGTCTCACTCTTTGTGTCTCACTCTTGGTGTCTCACTCTATGTGTCTCCCTCTATTTGTCTCACTCTATGTGTCTCACTCTATGTGTCTCACTCTATGTGTCTCACTCTTGGTGTCTCACTCTATGTGTCTCACTCTATGTGTCTCACTCTTGGTGTCTCACTCTATGTGTCTCACTCTATTTGTCTCACTCTATGTGTCTCACTCTATGTGTCTCACTCTGTGTGTCTCACTCTTGGTCTCTCACTCTATGTGTCTCACTCTTGGTGTCTCACTCTTGATGTCTCACTCTATGGGGTAAAAATTCACTTGGTTGCGCCTCCCGTTAGCGCCTTAAGAGGGCGCTAATGGGGCGCAAAGCCGCTAACGCCCGGGCGCAGCGATGTTTGCGCCGCTCGAGAACTTAACTTGAGATTGTGCGGCGGCGCTAAAACTTACCGCTGCGACCACCTGCGCGCGCAGATTGTGACGTCATTCCATGGTGCAACGCCCTTCTGGCGCCCCGTAGCGGAAATTGAGTGGCGCCCCCTGCCTTACCGCCTGGCGCTTCCAACGACCAGAAGACTGGAACGCTATCAATCGCTGTGGGGCTGTGGGGGCGCTATTTAAAGGGGGCCTCTTCCTGTCTTTTATTGTTGGTGGCATTTTTGAACTACGCATTCTGAGAGAGAGAGGGAGAGACTTCTGGAGAGATTCAACGTTGTGTGAAGGAGTTTTGGGTACTGAGCAGCACTTTGCAGGTTCATTTTGATTTGCCATTCCTTGTATCGATTTAGCAGAGACTGTGGGAGCTGCACTCTGAGCTCTTTGCCTGGTACTCTCCATTGTTCTTTCCAGCACATTTGATGTGCAAGTCTCTCCAGGCCGAGATTCAAGGCTGCAATGAACAGGATGTGGATGGAAAGCAAGATTAACCATCCCCTTTAAGAACTGGCCCGTGCCATTGTGTGTGTGTTCCATTGCTGACTGACATTACATGAGCTTCGCCAGCACTCCGAGTTAGCGCCTCACTGCTCGGCCTTTGCGCCTTAAGAGAGGTGTGCAGCGCCTGCTTTAGCGCTCCACTCACCTCCCGGGGCGGTAAAAGTGAAGTTTCCTGTCAGTGCCGATAATTAGCGCCGGGCGCTAATATTTGCGTCCGGACGATATTTGCGGCCCAAATGGGGCGCGACCTAATTTCTACCCCTATGTTTCTCACTCTTGGTGTCTCACTCTATGTGTCTCACTCTATGTGTCTCACTCTATGTGTTTCACTCTTGGTGTCTCACTCTATGTGTCTCACTCTATGTGTCTCACTCTATGTGTCTCACTCTGTGTGTCTCACTCTTGGTGTCTCACTCTATGTGTCTCACTCTTGGTGTCTCACTCTATGTGTCTCACTCTATGTGTCTCACTCTTGGTATCTCACTCTATGTGTGTCACTCTATGTGCCTCACTCTTGGTGTCTCACTCTATGTGTCTCACTCTATGTGTCTCACTCTTGGTGTCTCACTCTTGGTGTCTCACTCCATGTGTCTCACTCTATGTGTCTCACTCTCGGTGTCTCACTCTATGTGTCTCACTCTATGTGTCTCACTCTTGGTGTCTCACTCTTGGTGTCTCACTCCTGGTGTCTCACTCTATGTGTCTCACTCTATGTGTCTCACTCTTGGTGTCTCACTCTATGTGTCTCAATCTATGTGTCTCACTCTATGTGTCTCACTCTTGGTGTCTCACTCTATGTGTCTCACTCTATGTGTCTCACTCTTGGTGTCTCACTCTTGGTGTCTCACTCCTGGTGTCTCACTCTATGTGTCTCACTCTATGTGTCTCACTCCTGGTGTCTCACTCTATGTGTCTCACTCTATGTGTCTCACTCTTGGTGTCTCACTCCTGGTGTCTCACTCCTGGTGTCTCACTCTGTGTGTCTCACTCTATGTGTCTCACTCCTGGTGTCTCACTCTATGTGTCTAACTCCTGGTGTCTCACTCTATGTGTCTCACTCTATGTGTCTCACTCTATGTGTCTCACTCCTGGTGTCTCACTCTATGTGTCTCACTCTTGGTGTCTCACTCTATGTGTCTCACTCTTGGTGTCTCACTCTTGGTGTCTCACTCTATGTGTCTCACTCTCGGTGTCTCACTCTCGGTGTCTCACTCTATGTGTCTCACTCTAGGTGTCTCACTCTTGGTGTCTCACTCTTGGTGTCTCACTCTATGTGTCTCACTCTATGTGTCTCACTCTCGGTGTCTCACTCTATGTGTCTCACTCTATGTGTCACACTCTTGGTGTCTCACTCTTGGTGTTTCACTCTATGTGTCTCACTCTTGGTGTCTCACTCTATGTGTCTCACTCTTGGTGTCTCACTCTTGGTGTCTCACTCTATGTGTCTCACTCTTGGTGTCTCACTCTATGTGTCTCACTCTTGGTGTCTCACTCTTGGTGTCTCACTCTATGTGTCTCACTCTTGGTGTCTCACTCTATGTGTCTCACTCTTGGTGTCTCACTCTTGGTGTCTCACTCTATGTGTCTCACTCTTGGTGTCTCACTCTATGTGTCTCACTCTATGTGTCTCACTCTTGGTGTCTCACTCTATGTGTCTCACTCTTTATGTCTCACTCTATGTGTCTCACTCTTGGTGTCTCACTCTATGTGTCTCACTCTATGTGTCTCACTCTTGGTGTCTCACTCTTGGTGTCTCACTCTATGTGTCTCACTCTATTTGTCTCACTCTATGTGTCTCACTCTATGTGTCTCACTCTATGTCTCTCACTCTTGGTGTCTCACTCTATGTGTCTCACTCTATGTGTCTCACTCTTGGTGTCTCACTCTATGTGTCTCACTCTATGTGTCTCACTCTTTGTGTCTCACTCTATGTGTCTCATGTTTGACAAATTTGCTGGAGTTCTTTGAGGAAGTAACATATAGAGTGGATAAAGGGGAACCAGTGGACGTAGTGTATTTAGACTTCCAAAAGGCATTTGACAAGGTGCCACACAAAAGATTATTGCTTAAGGTAAAAAATCACGGGATTGGGGGTAATATTCTGGCATGGATAGAGGATTGGCTATCTAACAGAAAGCAAAGAGTTGGGATAAATGGTTCATTCTCAGACTGGCAATCAGTAACTAGTGGTGTTCCACAGGGGTCAGTGCTGGGTCCCCAACTCTTCACAATCTATATTAACGATTTGGAGGAAGGGACCAAGTGTAACATATCAAAATTTGCAGATGATACAAAGATGGGAGGGAAAGTAGTGAGTGAGGAGGACATAAAAAACCTGCAAGGGGACATAGACAGGCTAAGTAAGTGGGCAGAGATTTGGCAGATGGAATACAACACTGGAAAGTGTGAGGTGATGCACTTTGGCAGGAAAAATCCTAGAGCAATTTATTATCTTAATGGCAAGAAACTGGAGAGTACTGAAGTGCAAAGGGATCTGGGGGTCCTGGTGCACGAAACTCAAAAGGTTAGTATGCAGGTGCAGCAAGTGATTAAGAAGGCAAATGGAATGTTGGCTTTCATTGCTAGGGGGATAGAATATAAAAATAGGGAGGTATTGCTTCAGTTGTACAAGGTATTGGTGAGACCGCACCTGGAATACTGCATACAGTTTTGGTGTCCTTACTTAAGGAAAGACATCCTTGCTCTCGAGGCAGTGCAAAAAAGGTTCACTCGGTTAATCCCGGGGATGAGGGGGTGGTCATATGAGGAGAGGTTGGGTAGATTGGGACTCTACTCTTGGAGTTCAGAAGAATGAGAGGCGATCTTATTGAAACATATAAGATTGTGAAGGGGTTGGATCGGGTGGATGCGGGGAGGATGTTCCCGATGACGGGTGAGACGAGAACTAGGGGACATAGTCTTAGAATAAGGGGCTGCTCTTTCAAAACTGAGATGAGGAGGAACTACTTCACTCAGAGGGTGGTAGGTCCATGGAATATGCTGCCACAAAAAGCTGTAGAAGCTACAACATTAATTAAATTTAAAACAGAAATAGACAGTTTCCTAGAAGTAAAGGGCATTAAGGGTTACGGGGAGCGGGCAGGAATTTGGACATGAGTCTAGGTTCGGATCGGTCATGGCCCTGTGGGTAGTGGAGCGGGCCCAGGGACTGTGTAGCCTGATTCTGCTCCTATTTCGTGTGTGCAATTCTGTTAGATGCAGGAGATGGTTCTGTGATAGATAGTAGATTGGCGGTTAGGATCAGATCAGCCATGATCTTATTGAATGGCGGAGCAGGCTCGAGGGGCCGATTGGCTTACTCCTGCTCCTATTTCTTATGTTCTTATGTTCTTATGTTCTTATGTTCTTATGTCTCACTCTTGGTGTCTCACTCTATGTGTCTCACTCTATGTGTCTCACTCTATGTGTCTCACTCTATGTGTCTCACTCTGTGTGTCTCACTCTTGGTCTCTCACTCTATGGGGTAAAAATTCACTTGCTTGCGCCTCCCGTTAGCGCCTTAAGAGGGCGCTAATGGGCCGCAAAGCCGCTAACGCCCGGGCGCAGCGATGTTTGCGCCGCTCGAGAACTTAACTTGAGATTGTGCGGCGGCGCTAAAACTTACCGCTGCGACCACCTGCGCGCGCAGATTGTGACGTCATTCCATGGTGCAACGCCCTTCTGGCGCCCCGTAGCGGAAATTGAGTGGCGCCCCCTGCCTTACCGCCTGGCGCTTCCAACGACCAGAAGACTGGAACGCTATCAATCGCTGTGGGGCTGGGGGGGCGCTATTTAAGGGGGGCCTCTTCCTGTCTTTTATTGTTGGTGGCATTTTTGAACTACGCATTCTGAGAGAGAGAGGGAGAGACTTCTGGAGAGATTCAACGTTGTGTGAAGGAGTTTTGGGTACTGAGCAGCACTTTGCAGGTTCATTTTGATTTGCCATTTCTTGTATCGATTTAGCAGAGACTGTGGGAGCTGCACTCTGAGCTCTTTGCCTGGTACTCTCCATTGTTCTTTCCAGCACATTTGATGTGCAAGTCTCTCCAGGCCGAGATTCAAGGCTGCAATGAACAGGATGTGGATGGAAAGCAAGATTAACCATCCCCTTTAAGAACTGGCCCGTGCCATTGTGTGTGTGTTCCATTGCTGACTGACATTACATGAGCTTCGCCAGCACTCCGAGTTAGCGCCTCACTGCTCGGCCTTTGCGCCATAAGAGAGGTGTTCAGCGCCTGCTTTAGCGCTCCACTCACCTCCCGGGGCGGTAAAAGTGAAGTTTCCTGTCAGTGCCGATAATTAGCGCCGGGCGCTAATATTTGCGTCCGGACGATATTTGCGGCCCAAATGGGGCGCGACCTAATTTCTACCCCTATGTTTCTCACTCTTGGTGTCTCACTCTATGTGTCTCACTCTATGTGTCTCACTCTATGTGTTTCACTCTTGGTGTCTCACTCTATGTGTCTCACTCTATGTGTCTCACTCTATGTGTCTCACTCTGTGTGTCTCATTCTATGTGTCTCATTCTATGTGTCTCACTCTATGTGTCTCACTCCTGGTGTCTCACTCTATGTGTCTCACTCTATGTGTCTCACTCTATGTGTCTCACTCTTGGTGTCTCACTCTATGTGTCTCACTCTATGTGTCTCACTCTTGGTGTCTCACTCTCGGTGTCTCACTCTTGGTGTCTCACTCTATGTGTCTCACTCTTGGTGTCTCACTCTATGTGTCTCACTCTGTGTGTCTCACTCTTGGTGTCTCACTCTTGGTGTCTCACTCTATGTATCTCAATCTATGTGTCTCACTCTATGTGTCTCACTCTCTGTGTCTCACTCTATGTGTCTCACTCTTGGTGTCTCACTCTATGTGTCTCACTCTTGGTGTCTCACTCTTGGTGTCTCACTCTATGTGTCTCACTCTTGGTGTCTCACTCTATGTATCTCACTCTATGTGTCTCACTCTATGTGTCTCACTCTTGGTGTCTCACTCTTGGTGTCTCACTCTTGGTGTCTCACTCTATGTATCTCACTCCTGGTGTCTCACTCTATGTGTCTCACTCTATGTGTCTCACTCTTGGTGTCTCACTCTATGTGTCTCACTCTTGGTGTCTCACTCTATGTGTCTACTCTTGAGGTCTC
>JASTWF010000678.1:0-81803 GCA_030390025.1 Squalus acanthias
ACTACGGCTGCCCTGTCACTCAATTTAGCTCATATCACTTTATAAAGATCCTTAAATTAAAATCCTGTTGCTATATTGAGACACAAACTATCAATTTAGATAGGCTTGCGCTTTTGAGAACCAAATGCAGCACTGAGTTCCTGTCACTCTATTGAGATCCTATCATGCTATGATCATTCTATGACCTCAGACCCGGCAGTAAGCTCCTGGTCTACAGAGCAGCAGTGATACCCGCCCTCCTGTAGGCCTCAGAGACATGGACCATGTACAGCAGGCAACTCAAAGCACTGGACAGGTACTACCAACGCTGCCTCCGCAAGATCCTGCAAATTCATTTGCAGGATAGGTGCACCAACGTCAGTGTTCTTGCTCAGGTCAACATCCTCAGCATCGAAGCTTTGACCCCGCTCGATCAGCTCCGATGGACAGACACATTGTCCGAATGCCCGATACGAGACTCCCAAAACAAGCGCTATACCTGGTTCTCCGACTTGGCAAGAGAGCCCCAGGTGGGCAGAGGAAACGTTCCAAGGACACCCTCAAAGCCTCCTTGAAAAAGTGTAACATCCTCACCGACACCTGGGAATCCCTGGCCCAAGACTGCACAAAGTGGAGGAGAAGCATCCAGAAAGGCGCCAAACACCTCGAGTCTATTCGCCGGGAGCAAGCGGAAGCCAAGCACAGGCAGCGCAAGGAGCGCACGTCAACCCAAGCACCCCACAAATTCGCGCCTTCAACCATCGTCTGCCCCAGCTGTGACAGAGACTGTAGGTCCCGCATTGGAATGATCAGTCATCTGCGAACTCATTTTTAACGTGGAAGGCGGTCCTCCTCGGTTCCGAGGGACTGCCTAAGAAAGAGAGAAGATCATTATATTGATAACCTATCACTCTATTGAGATCCTACCGCTCTAATGATATCTTATCATTCTATCGAGATTCTATCACTCTATCGAGATCCTATCACTCTATTGAGATTTTATCACTCTATTGTTATCCTATCTCTCTTTTGAGATCTTATAACTCTATTGTGATCCTATCACACTATTGGGATCCTATCACTCCATTGAGATCCTATCACTCTATTGAGATCCTATAACTCTATTGAGATCCTATCAATCTTTTGAGATCCTATCACTCTATTGAGATCCTATCCCTCATAGAAACATAGAAACATAGAAGATAGGAGCAGAAGTAGGCCATTCGGCCCCTCGAGCCTGCTCCGCCATTCGATGAGATCATGGCTGATCATCCAAACTTAGTACTCTGTACCTGCCTTCTCCCCATAACCCTTGATACCTTTAGCTTTAAGAAATATACCTAACTCATTCTTGAATATATTTAATGACTTGGCCTCAACTACCTTCTGTGGTAGAGAATTCTACAGGTTCACCACTCTCTGGGTGAAGAAATTCTTCCTCATTTCTGTCCTAAATGGCATACCCCTTACCCTTAGATTATGACCCCTGATTCTGGACTCTGCGACCATCGGGAACATTCTTCGTGCATCTAGTTTTTCCAGACCTGTCAGAATTTTATATGTTTCGATGAGATCCCCTTCATTCTTCTATACTCCAGCGAGTATAAGCCCAATCGACCCAATCTCTCCTCATATGTCATTCCTGCCATCCCAGGTATCAGCCTTTTGAATCTTCGCTGAACTCCCTCCATGGCAAGAACATCCTTCCTCAGATAAGGCGACCAAAACTGCACACAATACTCAAGGTGTGGTCTCACCAAGGCCCTGTACAACTGCAGCAGGACATCCCTGTTCCTATACTCAAACCCTTTCGCTATGAAGGCCAACATACCATTTGCCTTCTTCACCGCCTGCTGCACCTGCATGCTTACCTTCAGCGACTGGTGCACAAGGACAACCAGGTCTCGTTGCACTTCCACTTCTCCAATCTATTGCCATTCAGATAATAGTCTGCCTTTCTGTTTTTGACACGAAAGTGGATAACCTCGCATTTATCCACGTTATATTGCATCTGCCACGCTTCTGCCCACTCACCCAACCTGTCCAAATCATCCTGGAGTTTCTCGGTATCCTCCTCGCAGCACACACTCCCACCCAGCTTTGTGTCATCTGCAAACTTGGATATATTATATTTAGTTCCATTATCTAGATCATTAATGTAAATTGTGAATAGCTGGGGTCCAAGGACCGATCCCTGCAGTACCCCACTTTTCACTGCTTGCCACTCTGAAAAATACCCATTCATTCCTACGCTTTGCTTTCTGTCCACCAACCAGTTCTCTATCCAAGTCAATACCTTGACCCCAATCCCATGTGCCTTAACTTTACACGCTAATCTCTTATGCGGGAGCTTATCGAAAGCCTTTCGAAAGTCCAAATACACAACATCTACTGGTTCTCCCTTATCTATTTTCCCAGTTACATCCTCAAAAAATTCCAGTAGATTAGTCAAGCACGATTTACCTTTTGAAAATCCATGTTGACTTTGTCCGATCCTGTCACTGCTTTTCAAGTGCTCAGCTATTACATCCTCTATTGAGATCCTATCACTCTACTGAGATCCTATCACTCTATTGAGATCCTATCACTCTATTGAGATCATTTCACTCTATTCATATCCTTTCACTCTATTGAGATCCTATCGCTCTATTGAGATCCTATCACTTATTGAGATTCTATCACTCTATTGAGAATCTATCACTCTGTTGATATCCTATCACTCTATTAAGATCCTAACGCTCTATTGAGATCCTATCACTCTATTGATATCCTATCGCTCTATTGAGATCCTAACGCTCTATTGAGATCCTATCACTCTATTGAGTTTCCTGTCGCTTTACTTAGTTCCCATTCATCTACTTCGATCCTAATCCTAAGTGCAAGGATGCAAAGCGATGCCCCGGCAACATTGTCTCTCGATTAACATCACCAAGAATTGATTAACTGGTCATCCATTTTCTGGATGTGAGCAAACAGTATGCTGTCTCTATAACAACAAATATATTACACCGCTTATAAATTCTACTGGTCTGTGCAGTGGACATGGGAAGCTGTTATTTAGACACAGACCTCTTTCTTTCCTGTCATTTGAGTCAGGTTCCTGGGGAATACCAGTTATCTTTGCATTATGCCCTTGATATATGTATATTGAATACACTGACAGTCAATGAATTGCATAGTGTATACATTATCTTCTTATCTCTATTCTACTGTCGGGGAATCCAACAGTCACTAATAAATCCAATCCGGGAATTAGGATCAACTTCTATACACAGAGAGCTTTTGGAATATGAAACTTGCTACCACAATGAAGTATTGAGACGATTAGCATAGATGCATTTAAGGGGAAGCTAGATATTTACATGAGGGAGAACGGAATAGAAGGTTATGCTGTTAGGGTTAGACGAAGTCTGGTGGGAGGAGGCTCGTGTGGAACATAAACACCGGCACAGACCTGTTGGCGCGAATGGCCTATTTCTGTGCTGTAAATCGCATGTGGTGCTGCATAACACCGGTTGTTGCTATCAAATACCGCCTTAATGTTCTTCCTTCTGCTGCGGACTGTACCTTAATCCGCTTGGGGTGAGGTGGTGGGGGGGGGGGGGGGGGGCGGTGGGGTAGCGTTTCCACCAGCGCCGACAGATTCCAGCGCCTCACGAATTGCTTATTCTTCATGCCTGATTGGAGGAGGTGAAGGTGAAAATAACCTTTTCTTCCGCCAGTGGCGCTTTACTCTGTTTACCAACTGCAATCACAGGGTAGCGGCGGCAGGAGGCAGCAAAGTGCAGCTTGTCCTCATCAGCCAAAGGCTCCAAAGCCCATTGGAGCGGTTCCACCGTCATTCCATCCAGTGAGCACAGGCGGGGCAGCCGTGAATGATCCGTAACTACAGTCCCGGACAACAAGAAACACGGTAAAAAAACAACGTTCATGCATGTTGTTGCGCCGAATAAATGATCACAACCTTACCGCAGAGAATTGTGAAATGTTACTCTGTAAATTTTAAAATCTTATCGCATCGCTCGCGGATCTACTGTTCCCGGCTCAGTGCAGGCGTTTCCGTGTTGTGGCCTGGGGCTGGTGTTGTTCACCAAGAGTAGGAAACATCATAATAATAATAAATATAAATGATGTGGCACTGATTCAGAGAATGGGAAAGGCAAGTGGCCGTTCTATTGGGAAGCTACCAGCCAGATTGTTAAATCACAAAGGGTGAAATTCTCTTCAAGGTTCAGGCGGTGTTTGGATCTCGTGCTGTGTGGTTTACATTGAATGTTATGATTGAACTCCAGTCTTGGACAGGTCTGTCTTTGTGCCTCCACTAATATATGGTATAAGGGTGTGTGGCGTTTAATGTGTTGAAACACAGAGCAGTCAGTGTGACATTTCCGGACAGAAGGAATATGTTGGGTAAAGCGGTGACCTGCTTTGCCTCTGGTCACCCCAGTGCAGAGCACACCCCACACTGAGTAAAGACAGTGAACTAGACAAGGGAGCAATGATTCAGGAAAGAAAAAGCCAGATTGTGCGAGGTGCAGCATTGGAATATATTGGGGATAGCGGGGCTCTACAGGGACGTTTAAATTGCACATATTTTGTAATAATATGGAGTTAAATTCACATCGTCCGCATTTCTCAGGACCGATTTTATGAAACCTTTTCTGACTCACTGTTATCGTGCACATTGTGGCCGTTAAATGTCAGAGACTTGCAGAGAATGATAAATCGTTTCCTTGTTGGTACTGCGAGTTCTTGATGAAGCCCCCGACACTGCTCAGGAAAGCTGACTGCTGCTGATAGCGCTGGTGAACGGTTTCCATGGGAACTCACTGTTCAGCAAAACAGGAAACTGACTGAGAAACTATTAATTACCGCCGACATGTACCGAAATTCAACGGCGCACAGTAATGTTATTTCTGCTACTCACTACAGCGAAAAACATTTCTACATGACATTTTAAAATAGCGTCTGCCCCGCTCCCTGCCCATAGCCCTGTATCATTCCCAAACTAATCAAATTACCCCTCTCCTTGGAGGTAGGCCTGTATCATTCCCAAACTAATCGCCTTACGCCACTCCCTGCCATTAGACCTGTAACATTCCCAAACAGATCCTCTGCTGTACTCGCTGCGCATAGCCCTATTTAAACAACCCACAGTTGAAAACAGTCTTCTCATTCCCCCTCTCGTTCTTTCGCGAATCATTTTAAATCTATGACCTCCGATTATCGACGTACATCAGAGGGGTAAATGTTTCTCCCTGTTTGCTCTATCAAAACGCTTCATAATTTTGGATATCTCTATTAGCTCTCCCCTTAACCTACTCTACTATAAGGAGAACAATCCCAGCTAATTGAACTCCCCCATCCCTTGCATTATCCTGGTGAACCTCCTCTGTACCCTCTACAAGGCCTTGACATCCTTCCTAAAGTGCGGGGCCCAGAATTGTAGACAATACTCCAGCAGAGGCCTACCCAGACATATATAAATGTTTAGCACGACATCCCTGTTTTTTGTATTCAGTACCACTATTTATAAAGCCAATTATCCCTTACACTGTATTAACCGCCTGTTGAACTTACCCTGCCACCTTCAAGGATTTGTGAATATGCATCCCCAGTTCCCTCTGTTCCTGAACCCCACAAAAATTAGCACCATTTAGATTATACCGCCTCTCCAAGTTGTTTCTCCTAAAGTGAATCACTTCACCCTTATCAGCATAAAATTGCATCTTAGGAGTCTGCTCATTTCCCCAGTCTGTCCATGTCCTTCTGATGTCTGCTACTATCATGCTCACTATTTACTACGTTGCCAAGTTTTGCATTGTCGGCAAGCTTCCAAATTGTATGCCCTATACCCAAATCCAGGTCATTTAAAATAACAAAAAAAGCAATTGTCCTGGTACCGACGCTTGGGGACCCCTCTGCATAATTCTCTTCAGTCAGAAATATGTGCTCTCTAAATACAGATTGGGGTAATATTACAATTTAAAATAAGGAAATGGCAGAATTGTTGAATTATTACATTGTATCAGTCTTCACAGTAGAGGAAGAGGAAAATATACCTGATAATCCAGGGTCGCTAATAATGAATCAAAGACTGGAACTCACCAAATTTAACGTAAGCAAGACAACGATATCAGAAAAATTAATGGCACTAAAGATTGACAAATGGCGAGGATCTGATGGTTTCTGAACCTGTTGTTTTAAAGAAGTAGGTGAGGCAATTGTAGATTCTCTAGCCATAATCTTTCATACCTCTCTCGATTCATGAATTGACCCTTTAGATTGGAAAATTGTAAATGTAACTCCATTATTTAACACAGGTGAGAGAGAGAGGTCCCACAAGTTATTGACCTGTAAGCCTAACAGCTGTTGTGTTGAAGTTACTGGAATCTATGATTAAGGACAGAGTGACTGAGCACTTAGAGAAATTTGAGCTGATTAGAAAGAGCCAACATGGATTTGTAAAGTTTAGGTCATGTCTAACAAACCTACCTGAATTTTTTAGTAAGTAACTAAATTAGTAGACAGGGGAATGTCAATGGATGTAGTTATTATGGACTTTCAGAAGCCTTCGTAAAGGATCCCCATAAGAGACTGTTAGCTAAAAATAAAGCTCCTTGAAAGGAAGGCGCATTATGGAGCTGGTTAAGAGATTGGGTCGTCATCAGAAGACAGAGAGTAGGGATACTCGCTTTGGAATGAACTAACTATTTGTGTCCCACAAGATTCTGTTGTGGTGCCTCAGCTATTCACTATATTTATTCAGGACGTGGATAAAACAGTTGTGAGCTATATATCCAAGTTTTCCTATCACACAGGATTGGTGGTATAAGAAGTAGAATAGACAGGACGATAAAATTACAAAGAGACTTTGATAGATTAAGTAAGTGAGTGAAACTGTGGCCGATGGGTTTCAACGGAGGTAAGAGTGAGGTCATCCATTTTCGACAAAAACGAATACATCCAAGTATTATTGTAATGGTGAAAAGCTGGGAAAAGTGGGAGTCCAAAGAGGTGTTGGGATCCATGCATACAGTTCACTAAAATGCATTAGACATGTACAAAAATAATAACAACGGGCAATGGAATGTTATCCTTTATAACCAGAGGGCTATAATATAAAGCGTGGAAGTTTTGCTACAGCTATACAAACCCTGGTAAGACGCAATCTAAGTTATTATGTACAGTTCTGGTCACCAAACCTTACAAAGGATGTATTAGCCTTGGAAGGAGTGCAGCGTAGATTTACCAGAATCTTTACCCGCGCTGCAACGATTAGATTATGAGGAGAGATTATAGATTATAGGTTTATATTCCTGGAATATAAAAGTTTACGAAATGATTTGATTGAGGTTTTTAGGATTTTGAAAGGAATTGATAGGGTAGAAGGAAATAATGTTTTTCTGCTGGAGAGGGAGTCTAGAACAAGGGAACAGAACCTTAAAATCAGAGACAGGCCTTTCAGTAGAAAGGTTAGAAAACACTTCATGACGCAAAGGGTGGTAGAATTATGGAACTGTCTCCCATAAAAAGCAGTACATGCTAGCTCAATGAATAATTTGAAAACTGAGATCGATTGATTTATTGATTTATACAGGAGGGTAGTAAAGGAAAATGAGCCAAGGTGAGTGAATGGAGTTAAGATACAAATCAGCCATGATCTCATTGCATGGCGGCACAGGCTCAAGGGGCTGAATGACCTACACTTGTTCCTTTGTCCCTATGCATTAATCGAAAACTAATCCCGCAGGCCTGCTCTCTCCATACAATCCAGTATCAATCCCAAACTACTCTCACTGACTTACTCTCTATCCATAGCCCTGTATCAATCCTAAACTAAACACATTTCTCTGCTCCCTCCTATAGCTCTGTATCAATAACTACCTAATACCACTGTCACACCTTTAACGCTTAATTCAATATCAGTCTCAGACTAATCCCAATGCCACGCACTCTCCATATCGCTGTATCAATCCGAAACTAATCCTACTGACTTGAACTCGGCCCATAGGCCTTTATCAAGCGAAAATAATCCCGCAACTCAGCGCTCCCCAATGGCCCTGTATCAATCCTAAACTAATCCCATTGACCTGCTCTCGCCCCATAGTCACATATCAATCCAAAAATAAATGCACTCCATCTCTCTCTCAACATGGCCCTGTATCAATCCAAAATAAACTCCCTGTCACGCTCTCTCCCTATAGTCCAGTATCAATCACAAACTAATCCCACTGCCCCGCTTTAACCTATAGATCGGCATCAATGCCATACTAATCTCACTGCCCTGCTTTCTCCCCATAGGGGTGTATCAATCTAAAGCTAAACACATTGCCATGCTATCTGGAATGAATTGCTATCAATTGCAAATCAGTAACGCGCTGTCCCCATAGTTCCGCCTCAATCCCAATCTTATCCCACCACCCGACATCTCCCCATGGCCCGATATGGATCCAAAACAAATCCATTCCCTCTCCATTGCCCTCCATCAATCCCAAACAGATCCCACTGCGCAGCGCTTCTCCCATATCCCTGAAACATTCCCAAACTAATTCCGCTGGCCCACTCTCTCCCCATAGCCCTGTTTAATTGTATTAAGACTTCCTTACTCTTGTATTCCAACCCCTTGGAATAATGACCAACATGCCATTTACCTTCCTAATTGTTTGCTGTACCTGCCTGCTAACTCTCTGTGTTTCTTGTACTAGGACACCCAAATCTCTCTGAACACCAACATTTAATATTTCCTCTCCATTTAAAAAATATTTTGTTTGTCAATTCTTCCTAGCAAAATGAATAACCTCACATTTCCCCACATTATACTCCATCTCCCAACTTATTGCCCACTCACATAACCTGTCTACACCACTTTGCTGCCTCTTTCTGTCCACCTCACATCTTTTTTTTCCACCTAGCTTGATATCGTCCGAAAACTTGGATACATTGCACTCGGTCCCATCATCTAAGTCACTGATATAGATTGTAAGTAGCTCGGGCCCAAGCACTGATCCTTGCGGCAACCAACAATTACAGCTTGCCAATGTGAAAATAACCGTTTATATGAACATAAGGAGCATGAGTAGGTCATTCCGCCCCTCGAGCCTGCTCCGCCATTCAATAAGATAATGGCTGATCTTGTACCTCATCTCCACTCTCCTGCATTATTGAAATATCCCTTGATTTCCGTAATATCCAAAAATCTATCGATCTTTGTCTTGAATATACTCAAAGACTGAGCCTCCACAGCCCTCTGGGTCGAGCATTCCTAAGTGTTACCACCCTCTGAGTGAAGAAATTTCACCTCATCTCAGTCCTAAAAAGCCAACCGCTTATTCTGAGACTGTGACTCCTGGTTCTAGACTCCCCAGCCAGGGAAATCAACCTCCCTGCATCTACCCTGGCAAGCCCTGTAAGAATTTTGTATATTTCAATGAGATCACCTCTCATTCTTCTAAACTCCAGAGAATATAGGCCTAGTTTACTCAATCTCTCCTCATAGGACAATCCCCCCATCCAAGGAATCAATTTGGTGTACCTTCGTTGCACTCCGTCTATGGCAAGTATATGTTTCCTTAGGTAAGGAGACAAAAACTCTACTCTCTGTTTTCTGTCCGTTAACCAATCCTCTATCCATGCTAATATATTACCCCCAACCCCATATGCCTTTATCTTGCGTAACAACCTTTTATGTGGCACCTTATCGAATGCCTTTTGAAAATCCAAATATACTGCATCCACTGGTTCTGTATTATCTACCCTTCTAGTTACATCGCAAAAGAGCACTAATAAATGTGTCAAACACGATTTCCCTTTCACTCCAAGCTCTTCTCCAGCTGCGAGGTGTTATCCTTAACCCTGGCGCCGACCAGGCGACACAACCTTCGAAACTCCTGGTCATGGCTGCAGAGGACAGTGTCCATCCCCGTTCCGATACAATCCCTACCACTCCCACATTCCTTTTCAACACCACCAACCCCAAAGTTAATGGCCTCCTGTACCAAGGTGCAGTGATCAGTTTGATCATTCACCCTGCAGACTTTGCCCTCATCCACACAGGCAGATAAAAGCTCGTACCTTTTGGATAAGGGCAAAGGCCGAGGCTCCTCCAGCATTGCACCTAGGGTCCCCTTTCCTGCGTGACTCGAAATCGCACCCTCCTATCTCTGACCACTAACCAGACCTGTACCACTACCGAACGCACGGGGTGTGACTGCCTTCTAGTTGAAAGTGTCCAGATAAATCTCCCCCTCCCTGATGCTTCACAATGTCTGCGCCTCGGACTCCAGCTCAACAACTCTGAGCCGAAGTTCTCGAGATGCAGACACTTACTGCAGGCTTAGTTATCTGGGATCGCGATGTTCTCCACAAAATCCCACATGCTGCAGTTGAGGCATACCTCCTGCAATGCCATCCCTATATTAGCTTGTTTTACATATTTAATTAATTAAGTTGTATGTATTTAATCAACTTAGCTTTCATTTTTAGTTTATTTTAACAACTTATTGATCTAATTTAAGTTACGGGTAGATTAAATTACATATTTACCTGTAATTTAACACGCCGCCCCTCCTTGTGCTGTGACGTTACTGCGATTGTTCTCCCGCTCCTCTCAAAGAATCACAGAATCACAGACCGCCCTTTTCAACACTTATACACTCGGTGCGCTCTTCCTCTCTCTCGATGCTTTATATTGTATGCCTATCTTTAAGTTAGTGCCAAACTAATTCCACAAGCACGCCCTCTGCCCAGATACCTGTATCCAACGATAAAAAACTCCATTGTACCCATCTCTCCCCAGAGCCCAGTTGCATTCCAAAGCGAATCTGCTAGCCTGCTCTCCCCTTAGCCCTGTAACAATTTCAAAATAATCGCACTGCCCGCTCGCTCTCCGTAGCCGTTATGAATCCAAAACTAATCAAAGTTACCGTCTGTCTTTCCATTTGCTATGTATCAATTTCGCACCAATCCCACGGCCCCACTCTCTCCAAATGTCCCTGTGCCAATCCTAAAATAATCACACTGCCAAGCTCGCTCCCTATTGCCATGTATCAATCACAATCGAATACTACTGTCTGGTTCTTTCACATAGTACTGTATCATCACAAACTAATCCCACTGCCCCATTCTCTCCCCATTACCCGGTATTAATTCTAAACTAATCCCACTGCCCCATTTTCTTCCAATATTACTGTATCACCACAAGCTAATCTCATTACCCCTTTCTCTCCCCATAGTCCGGTATTACTCATATAGTAATGCCTCTGCCAAAACCTCGCCCCATTAACTTATATCATCACAAACTAATCGCATTGCCCCATTCTCTCCCAATGTTGCTACATCATCACAAACTATTCCCATTGCTCCATTCTCTCTCTATAGCCCTGAATCAAGCCTAAACTAATCCCACTGCACTGCTCTCTCCCCAAAATCCTGTACCATTCCAAACAAATCCCTCTTCCTCACTCTACTTCCCATTACCCCGTATTAGCTCTAAAGGAATCCCACTGCTCAGCCATCGGCCCTTAGATCTTCATCAATCTAACACTAATCAGGCTGCTCTGCCCGCTTTACAGAGCCCTGTAGCAATCCGATAATAATCCCTCTGTCACACTCTCTCCACATAGCCTTACAACAATCCAATGCAAACAAATTCTGCCGCTCTCTCCCCATAGTCCTGTATCAAGGTCAAACTAATCCCACGTCCCAGCTTTCTTCACATGGTCCTGTATCAATTCAAAACTAACCACAGTACCGCGCTTTCTCCCATTGCTCTGTATCCATCGAATACTAACCCACAGCCCTGTATCAATCCCAAACTGATGCATCTTCCCGTTCGCTCCCCATTGCCCTGCATCAATTGAAAACAAATCCCACTCTCCCACTCTCTTCAAAAAAAACGTGTATTAATCCGAAACCAATCCCGCTCTCCCCCATAGCACGTACCTTCCACTTTTAATAGTAATCAAGTATTCCCCTAAAAGATGTAATGGACTCTGCCACAACAATGTCCCGTGTAAAAGCTTGCTCCAATAATGTTATTGCAAGGGGGTTGGTGTATAAAAGCAGGGAAATCATGTTACAACTGTACAGGGCATTGGTGAGACCACAACCGGAGTACTGCGTACAGTTTTATTATCCTAATTTGAGGAGGGATATATTTGCATTGGAGGCAGTTCAGAGAAGGTATACGAGGTTGATTCCTGAGATGAAGGGCTTGTCTTCAGAAGAAAGTTTGAGCAGGTTGGGCCCATACTCATTGTAGTTTAGAAGAATGAGAGGTGATCTTATTGAAACATATAAGATACTGGGGGGGGTTCGACAAGGTAGATGCAGAGAAGATGTTTCCCCTCATGGGGGAATCTAGAACTAGGAGGCATAGTTTCAGAATAAGGTGTCGCCCATTTAAAACTGAGATGAGGAGGAATTTCTTCTCTCAGAGGGTCATAAATCTGTGGAATTCTCTGCCCTAGAGAGCTGTGAAGGCTGGGTCATTGAATATATTTAAGGTGGAGTTAGACAGATTTTTGAACAATAAAGGAGTGAAGGGTTATGGGCAGGGAAATGGAGCTGAGCACAAGATCAGATCAGCCATGATCACATTAAATGGTGGAGCAGGCTCGAGGGGGCAAATGGCCTACTCCAGCTCCTTCTTCTTTTGTTCTTATGTAAAGGAATTTCACCGAACCTCTCTCCCGACTGACTTAATAACTATCTTAAATTGATGACCCCTCACCATTGACTCCCCAACCATGGGGTATAGAATTCCCTCTTCATCCTAACAAAACCCTTCATGTTTCTGAAAACCACTATAAATCTCCTCTTCGTCTTCTCTGCTCCACTCCAACAATCCCATCTCTTTCAGTGAATTCGTTTCCATTCCTGGCATTGCCCTGGTGAATCTACATTGCCCACGCTCTATGACTATTATGTCCTTTCTATAGAGGAGCGGCTAAAACTGCACACGTCGTTGTAACCGTGCAGTAACCATTGCCCTGGTGAAATTCATCATTACCTCTGAGACTGTGGTATATTTAACTGTAGCAAATGTGAAGTAATCCATATTGGCTGAACAAAATTATGGACGAAAGCACAATGAAGAGACTGATAATTGCAACCCGAAGCAAGGACTCAGGAGTAAGGACAGAAAAGTCACTGTTTTTTTTGAGATTGTGTAGGTAAAAAAGGAAATAACATGTTGGGACACATCGCAAGAGCAGTTCATGTATACAGAGGGCATTCTGAGGATTTAGAATTAATTGATCAGATCCATGTAGTTTTAGACACACTTTTGCTCAGGGCCCTTCAGAAAAGATCTACATGCATAGAAATTTAAAGGGGTTGAGATAAGTTGAAATTCAGCCTTAATGCCCAGCGAGAAGAAGTATAACAAGCATCTCATTCAGCCATGTAAAGCATTAAATGTTACGGAACAAGCTGAGCTCATCAAATGACGTCAAGGAAAGTAAGGTCCTACCTTGAAGATCATGAATGTAAGTTCATGCAAAGTAAATCTAAAACATGCACTTTGCTCTTGCAATTACGGCGCGCAACGATTGCATATCGACGCTTAGCAACATTCGTCTGAAATGACTCCCTCCAACATACTGTCAGACCAAATAATCGATTACGGATCACAATCATGGTGGACGAAGGCTGAACACGTGTGAATGATGTACCTCTCCCCCAATATGTCAAACCAGACATTACCCAATCAAAACAAATTATTCCTCCGCAATTATCTCAAACAATGGACCTGAATTTACTTTCGGAGCCTTCCCGCGGGCGAAGGCCTCCGAACCGCAATTAAAATGCGTACTTAACTGATGGCGCTGGACCTACCAAGAGTCGCGCTCCTGGGCCTGCAGTCCTTCGCCTGCCGAAAGGCCCACGGATCCCAGGGGCGCATGCGCTTCACAACCGTCCCTGGGATTCCGTGGGCCAACCCATGTTATCAAAAAGGGGGATTCCCATTATGCTTATGAAGACTCCATTTACGTATGGAATCCTACTGAGCATATTATGAACCACGTAAAAAATACATTTCCACTCAACCGAAATGAAAATCAATTATCACATGTTAAAAATTATTTAAAATGCAATTTAATTAAACATATAATACAAAAATTTAAGTTTTTGAAAAATAAATTTTAACATCTTTAAAAGGACCAAAAATAACCTGAACTAATTTTAAAGGATTTTTAATGCTTAAATCAGTTGAAAACATTTACTTTAATATTTGGTAGGGAGTTCCAGGGTTTTGACCCAGTGACGATGAAGCATCGGCGATATACTTCTAAGTCAGGAAGGTGTGTGACTTGGAGGGGAACCTGGAGGTGGTGGTGTTCCCATGTGCCTGCTGCCCTTGTCCTTCTAGGTGGAAGAGGGCGCGGGTTTGGGAGGTGCTACCGAAGAAGCCTTGGCGACTTGCTGCTCTGCATCTTGTAGATGGTACACACTGCAGCCACGGTGCGCCGGTGGTGGAGGGAGTGAATGTTTAAGGTGGTGGTTGGGGTGTCAATCAAACGGGCTGCTTTATCCTGGATGGTGTCGAGCTTCTTGAGTGTTGTTGCAGCTGCACTCATCCAGGCAAGTGAAGAGTATTACGACGCACTCCTTACTTGTGCCTTGAAAATGGTGGAAAGGCTTTGGGTAGTCAGGAGGCGAGTCACTCGCCGCAGAATACCCAGCCTCTGACCTGCTCTTGTTGCCACAGTATTTATGTGGCTGGTCCAGTTAAGTTTATGGTCAATGATGTTGATGGTGGGGGATTCGGCGATGGTAATGCCGTTGAATGTCAAGGGGCGGTGGTTAGACTCTTGCTTGTTGGAGATAGTCATTGCTTGGCACTTCTGTGGCGTGAATGTTCCCTGCCACTTATCAGCCCAAGCCTGAACGTCGTCCAGGTCTTGTTGCATGCGGGCATGGATTGCTTCATTATCTGAGGAGTTGTGATGGCGCTGAACACTGTGCAGTCATCAGAGGACATCCCAATTTCTGACCTTTTGTTGGAGGGAAGATCATTGATGAAGCAGCTGAAATGGTTGGGCCTAGAACACTGCCCTGAGGATCTCCTGCAGCGATGTCCTGGGGCTGTGATGATTGACCTTCAATCACCACAACCATCTTCCTTTGTGCTAGGTATGACTCCAGTTAGTGGAGCGTTTTCCCCCTGATTCCCATTGACTTGAGTTTTTCTAGTGCTCCTTGATGCCAGACTCGGTCAAATGCTGCCTTGATGTCAAGGGCAGTCACTCTCACCTCACCTCTGGAATTCAGTTCCTATTTCCATGCTTGGATTTACGACCGCATAGGCACTGGATAATCCGTGCCAATCATTTCAGTATATCGAATAAATTGGTAATTGTGTACTCTGGGTTAACGGGCTGAGGAAATTCACACGGACCCTTGAAGCCTTGACATGCAATTATCCCTGTGTGGAATTGTGAGCCCCATGGAAATATCTTGATCACGTTTTCCGTCGGATGCAAAGCCTGATTTTCGTAATCTTAATTCAATCAATTAAAAGTCGGAACAGTAATGCATGATCGAACTTCCCAGCCTGATTTTCCATTCGGCGCAAGAGCCAGGGGATGTTTTACATCCAGGAGGTAGAATCTTAGAATTATAGAAACTTACAGCACAGGAGGAGGCCATTCGGCCCGCCGTGCCTGTGCTGGCTCTTTGAAAGCGCAGTCGGTCTGAGTCCCGCATTCCCGCTTTTTTTCCGTGATCCTCTCGGATTCTCATCCTCAAGAACCCGCCCAACTGCTTTTTCAAATTGTTCATTTAATCAACTTCCAACACCTTTTCAGGTAGAGCCTTCCAGATCCTGACAACTCTGTGAGTGAACAAGGTTCTCCTCATCTCCCCTCTAGACCTTTCTCCAATGATTTGGAAACTATGATCTCCAGATATTGACCCCATTCGCCAGAGGGATTTTTTTTTCGCTATTTACTCTATCAAAACCTCTCATCATCTTGAAACCCTCCATTAGATCACCACTTAACCTTCTCTGTTCCAAGGGGGAAAATCCTAACGTTTCCAACCTCTTCATACAACTGAATTACCCCATGGTAAGATCCTGCTCAACCCGCTCTGCACCCTTTCTTAGGCCTTTACATATTTCCTGAAGTTTGCTGCCCAGAATTGTCCAAAATACTCGAACTGAGGCCTTGCCAGTGATTTATAAATTTCGAGTATGATCTTGTTGATTTATATTCTACTCCTCTATTTATAAACCCAAGTAACGCATATGCTTTTTTAACGGCCTTATCAAAAAGCCCATTAAGGATTTGTGCATATGGAAACCAAGGTCTCTCTGCTCATCTGTACTTTTCAAATTTGGGCTATTATAGTTTACTGTCTTTCCATAATAATCCTCCACAATTGCATCACTTCACACTTCTCCACATTGGACTCCATGTGCCGTGCTACTGCCCATTTCACCATTGCAATGTCTATAACTATTCTCATCACTAACTAGTACTTTGCCAAGTTTCGTCTCATCTATAAACTTTATAATGCTGCTTCCTACACACGAGCTTAGGTCTTTCTAAAAAATGGAAATACTGATGGACCTGAAACTGACCCTTGGGGAACAACATTGCAAACCTCCTCCCAGTCTGAAAATCATCCATCCACCCCGCACTTTGCTTCCTGTCACTGAGCCACTTTTGTAACCATAACGCCACTTTCCTCTTAATTCCATGGGCTTCCATCTTCGTAATACGCCTCCTGTGTGCTACTTGGTCGAATGCCTTCCGAAAATCCTTATATACAACATCTACTGCATTGCCTTGATCAACCTTCGCTGTTAACTCATCAAAGAATTCAATCAAGCTAGTCAGACACGATTTAGCTTTAACAAATCCATACTGGCTCTCCTTGATTAACCCAAGACTTTCCAAATGAAAGTGTATTTTGTCCCTGATAATGGTTACCAATAACTTCCCCACCACCGCTGTTAGTCTGACTGGCCTGTAGTTTGCTGGTTCAGCCCTCTCCCATCCAAAGTACAAACTACAATCTACCTCGTTGAGTTAATGTGTAATAGTCTGTGAAATATTGAAAGATGCTGAAGTAATTTGACATATTGGCAATTACTGTGCTGGATGACGTGAGAACGAAAGCGATGGCCTGCGAAGGCTGAAAGGCCTCTGATCGCCGTTTATTTGTGTGGTCTTGCATGAAGAAACAGGAGTAGCGAGCGAACGAGCTGTATTATCTCCATGGGGACCTGACTATTCAGTCAAGAGAAGCAATCAGGAAACGGATACAAACACGAGCAACATTATCTCGAACGCACTACATGCGCGAGCCTACACTCACACTAACTGCAGCAACTTGTTCGACGGTCTGGTGAGAAAGATTCCTTGGATTAAAAGTCAGTCGGGAAGCTGGAAGCTGGAGAATCCTGTCATTTATTTTGATGTTGCATTTTTCTTGAATTATGATGAGTGTTGCTTGGCAGTGGAGCAATGCTACTTCATGTCAGCCCTTAAAGCTGTATTCACAGAACAATCCTTGGGCCTTTCCTCGGAGTCTGTAAAGAATCCAGTGCCTTGTGCTGTCAGCAGGCTCAGGCATTTGCGTTCAAGGGAAGTGGGATCATTATCGGGGAAGGAAAGAGTAACAATATGTGATATAAAGTTTCAATGTCATTTATTAAACATACTGACCAATCGTTTCCTGGACCCCATGAATTAAAGGAGGACAAAGAAGGAAAATTGGAATCAAAGTGAGAGTGGAAACGACAGGCAGCGGGAGACAGGCAGAGATAGGATCTGTGAGAAGACCCGAAATTACCCAAATATAGAACAAGATGGAAAGGCCGAGGCAAGATCTCTGTGTGTTAGTGAAAGCGGAAGGTGCGCACGCGGCAGGGTGAGCGACACAGCGAGGTCGCTGCAAAGCTCTGGCGCGCCATCATGTGGCCAGGCGCGGGATAAACAAACTATTTTGCAGCATCATTATTTTATTAACTATTTCATTCCCTCGTTAGCAGGCACAGAAAGTTGTGCAGATGGGAGCTGGAGGTTGAAAAGGAACAGCGACAGACTGAGTGAGTGGCAAAACTTTGGCAGATGGAGTTTAACGTGTGATTGTATGCACTGTGGATTGGAGAAAGGCAAATATGAACATCTTCTCAACAGCGAGAAATTAGGAACTGTAGAGCAGCAAAGAGATTGAGCTGTCAATGGACAAAAAACAATAAATCAACAATTAGTGGACAGGTACAAAAAATAATCAATAAGCCACAAAAATGTTGGCCTTTTTCTCAGGGGAGCTTAAATACAATGGGGAGGATGATATGTTTCAGTTGTATAGAGCCTTGCTCAGGCACAATCTGGAGCACTGCGATCAGTTCTAGGCACCGCACCTGAGCAAGGATATATTGACCTTGGAGGGGTTACCATGCAGATATAACAGAATAATACCAGGCCTTCAAGGGATAAATTACGAGGGCAAGTTCCACCAACTTGGGTTGTATTCCCTTAAGTTTAGAAGGATGAGTAGTGATGTGATCGCAGTGTTTAAAATGATAAAGGATTCGATAGCAAATACATGGAGAAACTGTTTCCTCGGGCGGGGTATTCAGAACAAGGCGACAGCATCAGCAAATGAGAGTTAGTTCATTCCGGACTGAAATTAGGAAACAGTTTTTCACACAAAGGGTAGTGAAAATCTGGAACTCTCCTTAAAAGTTAGTGACGCTGGGAAAATTGAATTTGGAAAGACTGAGATCGATAAGGTGTCAAATAAAAGGTTGCTAAGAAAGAAAAGGGCTCATGGTGTTGGGGGGAATATACTAGCATGGATAGAGGATTGGTTAACGGACAGAAAACAGAAAGTAAGAAAGAAAGACTTGCATTTATATAGCGCCTTTCACGACCACTGGATGGCTCAAAGCGCTTTACAGCCAATGAAGTACTTTTTGAAGTGTAGTCACTGTTGCAATGTAGGAAACACGGCAGACAATTTGCGCACAGCAAGATACCACAAACAGTAATGTGATAATGACCTGATAACCTGTTTTACTGATGTTGATTGAGTGATAAATATTGGTCAGGACACCGAGGATAATTCCCCTGCTCTTCTTCGAAATAGTGCTATGGGAACTTTTAAGTGCACCTGAGAGAGCAAACGTGGCTTTGGTTTAAAGTCTCATTTGAAAGAGGGGGCCAAACGGGTCATTTTCATGTTGGCAGGCTGGAATTAGTGGGGTGCCGCAAGTATCAGTGCTTGGACCTTAGCTATTTACAATCTATATTGTTAACTTTGATGAAGTAACCGACTGTAATATATCCAAGCTTGTTGACGAAACAAATCTAAGTGGGAAAGTAAGCTGTGAGGAGGACGCAAAGAGTCTGCAACGGGATGTAGACAGGATGAGTGAGCTGGCAATAAGGTGGCAGGTGGAGTATAATTTGGTGATACATGAGGTTATTCATTTTGGTAGGAAGAATAGAAAAGCAGAATATTTTTTAAATAGTGAGAAAGTACTACATTTTGTTCTTCAGAGAGATTTAAGTGTCCTCAGGTACAGCAAGCAATAAGGAAGGAAAATGGCATGTTGGCCTTTATTGCAAGGAGGTTAGAGTACAAGAGTAAGGAAGTCTTACTACAGTTGTCCAGGACCTTGGTGAGACCACACCTGGAGTACTGTGCAAAGCTTTGGTCTCCTTATCTGAGGAAAATAAATTATAAAAAGGAAGACTTGCATTTATATAGCGCCTCTCACGACCCCAGGACGTTCCAAAACGCTTTACAGACACATGCTTTTGATGCACTGTCACTGTTATACTGTAAGAAGTGCGGCAGCCAAATTGCGCACAGCAAACTCCCACAAATGATCAAATAATCTGTTATAGTGATGTTGTTTGAGGGTTGCAACGAAGGTTCACTAGATTGATACCTGGGATGAGAGGGTTGTCCTATGAAAATAGATTGTGTAGAATGGGCCTATATTCTCTGGATTTTAGAAGAATGAGAGGTGATCTCATTGAAACATACAATATTCTGAAGGGAATTGACAGGGTAGATGTTGAGAGGTTGTTTCCCCTGGCTGGAGTGTCTCGAACTAGGGTGCATAGTCTCAGGATATGGGGTAGGCCATTTAAGACTGAGATGAGGAGGAATTTCTTCACTAAGAGGGTTAAGAGTCTTTGGAATTCTCTGCCCCAAAGGGCTGTGGATGCTGAATCGCTGAATATATTCAAGGCTGAGATAGAAAAATGATTGGACTCTGTGATAATCAAGGAATATGGGGATAGGGCGAGAAAGTGAAGTTGAGGTCGAAGATCAGCCATGATCATGTTGAATGGCGGAGCAGGCTCCAGGGGCAGCATGGCCTACTCCTGCTCATAATTCTTAAGTTCTAATGTACTTATGATAGATTTTTCTTTGGTAAGGTTATCAAAGGACGTGCAGTTAAGGCGGGTAAATGGAGTTGAGATAGAGATCAGTCATGATCTCACTGAATGGAGGAACAAGCTGTGTGATCTGAATGACCGACTCCAATTCCTACACTCCGAATTACAATAGCAGCAATTAGTCACTAGATGGCGCGCAATGCCGTCACACAATCTGAAGCGGCGGTAAAAGGCGGCAGCGACCAGGTAGGGCGGCGGCGGTAAAAGGCGGCAGCGACCAGGTAGGCTTTCACCAAGCCGAGAGCAGGAGAGAGGTAAAAAATAATCGAAGTGTGACGTCACCAGAAAGCAGGTAAGTGATTGGTTGGTGAGTAATTCTCTTTTTTTTATACAAAACTTCAATTTTATTGTTTCTCGGGTATCTGTGGTGTAGCAGAGACTGCTGGCATAAATTAACTGAAGGGTAAATAATAAATTTTTAATTAATTACATAGAATGGGAGAGCAGGTGATGTGTTACTGCTGCAATATGTGGGAGCTGGTGGACACCATTGATGTTCACGGTGAACACATTTGCAGTAAGTGTTGGCTGCTCGAGGAACTCCGGCTCCGTGTTGATGAGCTGGAGTCCGAGCTTCAAACACTGCGACACATCAGGGAGGGGGAGAGTTACCTGGACTCCGTGTTTCAGGAGGTAGTCACACCAATTAGAGTAACTAATTCAGAAGTAGCCCGTGGTCAGGGACAGGAAGGTGTGACTACGAGTGAGGCAGGTACAGGGATCCAGGAGGTACTGTTGGAGGAGCCGCAGCCCTTGCTCCTGTCCAACAGGTTCGAGGCTCGTACTCCCTGTGTGGATAGGAGCGGGGACTGCAGGGAGGATGAGCAACCTGGCCACAGCACCGTGGTAAGGGGGGCCATTCAAGTGGGGGGAGTAAAAAGAAATGTTGTAGTGGTAGGGGATAGTATCATTAGGGGGATAGATAGGGTTCTTTGCAGCCAAGAGCGAGAGTCCCGAAGGCTGTGTTGCCTGCCCGGTGCCAGGGTTAAGGACATCTCCTCTGGGCTGGAGAGAAACTTGGAGTGGGAGGGGGAGGATCCAGTTGTCGTGGTCCATGTTGGTACCAATGACATAGATAGGAGAAGGAAAGAGGTTCTGCTGAGGGAGTTTGAGCAGCTAGGGGCCAAATTAAAAAGCAGAACCTCGAGAGTAATAATCTCTGGATTACTACCTGAGCCACGAGCAAATTTGGCTAGGGTAAATAAAATCAGGGAGTTGAATGCGTGGCTCAAAGACTGGTGTGGGAAAAATGGGTTTTGCTTCTTGGGACACTGGCACCAGTACTGGGGCAGGAGAGAGCTGTTCCGTTGGGACGGACTTCACTTGGCCAGTGCTGGGACTAGTGTCCTGGCGAATCGAATAACTAGGGCTGTGGAGAGGACTTTAAACTAATTAGTGGGGGGGAGGTTTCAAGAGAGCAAAAAATAAAAATGACAACAGAGAGGGTCATAGACATAGGTAGCACTAGGGGAATCACTAATCAGAGCGTGGCAGGAAGGGACAGAGTGTGTGGAGTAAAAGGTAAAGTGGTAAAAAGTGAAAAAGCTGGAACTAAGTGCCACAAAGCATATTTGAAAGTTCTCTATCTGAATGCACGTAGCATTCGTAACAAAATAGACGAGTTAATGGCACAAATAACTACATATTGTTATGATATTGTGGCCATTACAGAAACATGGCTGCAGGGTGACAATGCCTGGGAATTCAACATACCAGGTTATTTAACGATCAGGAAGGACAGGCAGGAAGGAAGGGGAGGTGGGGTGGCTATGTTAATAAAGGAAGGAATCACTGTAATACAGAGTAATGATATTGGGTCAAAAAATCATGATAATGAAACAGTTTGGGTGGAGATAAGGAATAATAAGGGGAAAAAAACACTAGTGGGCGTAGTCTATAGGCCTCCGAACAGTTGCAACTCTGTTGGACGGAGTATCAATCAGGAAATAGTTGAGGCATGTAATAAGGGAACATCTATAATTATGGGGGATTTTAACTATCATATTAATTGGACAAATCAAATGGGGCAGGGCTGCCTTGAGGATGAGTTCATTGAGTGTATTAGGGATGGGTTTCTTGAGCAGTATGTAACTGAACCGACCAGGGGGCAAGCAACCTTAGATCTGGTCCTGTGTAACGAGACAGGATTAATTAAAAATGTCCTAGTAAAGGATCCCCTTGGAATGAGTGACCATAACATGGTTGAATTCCATATTCAATTAGAGGGTGAGAAGGTTGGATCTCAAACAAGCGTGCTAAGCTTGAATAAAGGAGACTATGAAGGTATGCGAGCGGAATTGAGTAGAGTGGATTGGGAAAATAGATTAAAGGGTAAGACGACACATGATCAGTGGTGTACATTCAAGGAGTTATTTTACAACTTCCAAAAAAAATATATTCCACTGAAAAGAAAAGGGTGTAAAAGAAAGGACAGTCATCCGTGGCTAAGTAAAGAAATTAAGGATAGTATTCGACTAAAAACAAGGGCATATAAGGTAGCGAAATCTAGTGGGAGGACAGAGGATTGGGAAAACTTTAAAAGGCAGCAAAAAATAACAAAAAGATTGATTAAGAAAGGGAAGATAGATTATGAAAGTAAATTAGCAAAAAATATAAAAACAGATAGTAAGAGTTTTTATAGTTATATAAAAAGAAAAAGGGTGGCTAAAGTAAATGTTGGTACCTTAGAGGATGAGACCGGGAAATTAATGTTGGGAAATATGGAGATGGCAAAAACACTGAATGAATATTTTGTATCAGTCTTTACAGTAGAGGACACTAAGAATATCCCAACACTGGACAAACAGGGGGCTATAGGGGGAGAGGAGCTAAACACGATCAAAATCACTAAGGAAGTGGTACTCGGTAAAATAATGGGACTCAAGGCGGATAAATCACCTGGACCTGATGGCTTACATCCTAGAGTCTTGAAGGAAGTGGCGGTAGGGATTGTAGATGCATTGGTAATAATTTTTCAAAACTCCCTGGATTCCGCTAAGGTCCCGGCAGACTGGAAAACTGCTAATGTAACACCCTTATTTAAAAAGGGCAGTAGACAGAAGGCTGGTAACTATAGACCGGTTAGCCTAACATCTGTGGTAGGTAAAATTTTGGAGTCCATTATTAAGGAAACAGTAACAGGACATTTGGATAATCATAATTTAATAGGACAAAGTCAGCATGGTTTTACGAAGGGGAAGTCATGTTTGACAAATTTGCTGGAGTTCTTTGAGGAAGTAACATATAGAGTGGATAAAGGGGAACCAGTGGCCGTAGTGTATTTAGACTTCCAAAAGGCATTTGACAAGGTGCCACACAAAAGATTATTGCTTAAGGTAAAAAATCACGGGATTGGGGGTAATATTCTGGCATGGATAGAGGATTGGCTATCCAACAGAAAGCAAAGAGTTGGGATAAATGGTTCATTCTCAGACTGGCAATCAGTAACTAGTGGTGTTCCACAGGGGTCAGTGCTGGGTCCCCAACTCTTTACAATCTATATTAACGATTTGGAGGAAGGGACCAAGTGTAACATATCAAAATTTGCAGATGATACAAAGATGGGAGGGAAAGTAGTGAGTGAGGAGGACATAAAAAACCTGCAAGGGGACATAGACAGGCTCAGTAAGTGGGCAGAGATTTGGCAGATGGAATACAACACTGGAAAGTGTGAGGTGATGCACTTTGGCAGGAAAAATCCTAGAGCAATTTATTATCTTAATGGCAAGAAACTGGAGAGTACTGAAGTGCAAAGGGATCTGGGGGTCCTGGTGCACGAAACTCAAAAGGTTAGTATGCAGGTGCAGCAAGTGATTAAGAAGGCAAATGGAATGTTGGCTTTCATTGCTAGGGGGATAGAATATAAAAATAGGGAGGTATTGCTTCAGTTGTACAAGGTATTGGTGAGACCGCACCTGGAATACTGCATACAGTTTTGGTGTCCTTACTTAAGGAAAGACATCCTTGCTCTCGAGGCAGTGCAAAAAAGGTTCACTCGGTTAATCCCGGGGATGAGGGGGTGGTCATATGAGGAGAGGTTGGGTAGATTGGGACTCTACTCATTGGAGTTCAGAAGAATGAGAGGCGATCTTATTGAAACATATAAGATTGTGAAGGGGTTGGATCGGGTGGATGCGGGGAGGATGTTCCCGATGACAGGTGAGACTAGAACTAGGGGACATAGTCTTAGAATAAGGGGCTGCTCTTTCAAAACTGAGATGAGGAGGAACTACTTCACTCAGAGGGTGGTAGGTCCATGGAATATGCTGCCACAAAAAGCTGTAGAAGCTACAACATTAATTAAATTTAAAACAGAAATAGACAGTTTCCTAGAAGTAAAGGGCATTAAGGGTTACGGGGAGCGGGCAGGAATTTGGACATGAGTCTAGGTTCGGATCGGTCATGGCCCTGTGGGTAGTGGAGCGGGCCCAGGGACCGTGTAGCCTGATTCTGCTCCTATTTCGTGTGTGCAATTCTGTTAGATGCAGGAGATGGTTCTGTGATAGATAGTAGATTGGCGGTTAGGATCAGATCAGCCATGATCTTATTGAATGGCGGAGCAGGCTCGAGGGGCCGATTGGCCTACTCCTGCTCCTATTTCTTATGTTTTTATGTTCTTATGTTCCTTGGCACCAACACACCAATAACCAGAGATTGTAAATTGAGCTCTGGTGACACTACGCCACGTCACCATTTAAGCTGGATATTCATTTACTTTACTTTAGTTTTATTTGAAGGGCATGGGTTGAAATTGTGTGGTGGTATAATAGCTAAAGAAGTTCTCCTGAATTCCCTTTCTGTGATATTTTATTCTTTCATTAACTTCACCATCTGAAACAGGTACTTTCAGCCGGTCCAAACTAGCGCAGGTACTAATGGGTGGGAATTGCTTGGACGATAGTTCAGATCAAGTGAATGAGAAGCAGGAGATTGGTGAAACCGGGCAAAGGTTAATATCTTCAGATGATAGCATCAATCTGAGGCATGTTTTAGTGGTTTCCATACCACTCCTGGAATTGAATTACATTCCCATCAGGCTATTAGATTTAATTTGACACGTGTATTTTGTTTCCTGTGTCTTGATTTATTCTGCGGGATAATAACTTCCCGCTGCTTTCTCAGTGTGCTTGACATTCCAATTTTAGATAACATGTTAACCTATTTATGTTTAACAGGGCAGTGTCTCCGCCAATATAGAACACAGGCAAAATGCCACCAAAATGCTGAAGATGCTTTACACCGGGAATTTATTTGGAACACCATCTGGCTCCATCACCGTAACTTCAGAGGTTCCGCAAAGTTACCCTGCAAAGCGGGAGAAGCTCCGAGTAAATTCCAATTTCGGTGAGCTGTGGAATTAAACTTTCGCCAGTATCTGCTGTGCATCGTTTCCCAAAATCACCTTCTGTGGCTCAGTGTCAGATGTTGTTTATAACACTCCTGTGAAGCGCCTTGGGACGTTTTACTAGGTTAAAGGCGCTGTATAAAAGTTGGTTGTTGTAATAAAATGATATTAGGAAGGCAAATGGCATGATGGCCTTTATTGCAAGGGGTTGGCGTACAAGACGAAGGACGACTTGCTGCAATTGTACAGGACTTTGGTGAGACCACACCTGGGGGCTGTGCACAGCTTTGGTCTCCTTAACTGAGGTAAAGAATGAAAAATAAAGACTTGCAATTATATAGCATATTTCACGAGCTTAGGACGTCCCAAAGCGCATTACAGCCAAATATGTTTGATTGGCTTTCACTGTTGTACTGTAGGAAATGCGGCAGACAAATTGTGATAATGACCAAATAATCTGTATTAGTGATGTCGGTTGAGGGGTGCAACGAAAGTTCACTAGATTGATCCCTGGGCTGAGAGAATTGTCCTATGAGGAGAGATTGACTAGATTGGGCCGATACTCTGTGGAGTTTAGAAGAATGAGAGGTGATCTCATTGAAACGTGTAAGATTCCGAGGGGACTGACAAGGTAGATGCTAAGAGGTTGTTTCCCGTGACTGGAGAGTCTAGAACCAGGGGGCATAGTCTCAGGATAAGGGGACAGCCACTTAAGACTGAGATGAGGATGAATTTCTTCACTCAGAGGGTTGTGAATCTTTGGAATTCTCTACCCCAAAGAGCTGTGGATGTTGAATCCTTGAATATATTGAAGGCTGAGATCGATAGATTTTTTGACTCTAGGGGAGTCAAGGGATATGGAGATCGGGCGGGAAAGTGGAGTTGAGGTCGGTGATCAGCCATGAGCTTATTGAATGGCGGAGCAGGCTCGAAGGCCGTATGGGATACTCCTGCTCCTAATTCTAAAGTTCTTATGTTCTTATGATAGATTTTTGTTAGGTAAGGGTTCCAAGGGACATCCACCAAATGGAGTTGAGATAGAGATCAGTCATGATCTAATTGAATGGAGGAACAGGCTCTGGGATCTGAATGACCTGCTCCCGTTCCTACAATCCTATATTACTGCAATAGTAGCAAATAGTCAATAGATGGCGCGTAATACCGTCACACAATCTGAAGCCTCTTGGCCTTAACACACCAATTACCAGAGATCGCAAATTGAGCTCTGGTCACACGACGACACTTCGCCCTTTCTGCTAGTCATCCAGTTAATTTGCTTCAGTTTATATTTTAAGGGCGTCAGTTTAAAATTGGGTCGTGAGATAATAGCTTAAGAATTTCGCCTGAATTCTCTTTCTGTATTACTTAATTGCTGTGTTAACTCCTCTTGTCCTCTTCAGAACTGGAGAATTTATACGGTAATAGGTCTAAAATGAACGCGTTCCCGCCTGCCTTAAACAGGGACGAGGGGGAATCATGGGAACATAAGAACATAAGAACACAAGAAATAGGAACAGGATTAGAACAATCGGCCCCTCGAGCCCGCTCCGCCATTCAATGAGATCATGGCTGATCTGATCCAACCTCAACTCTAAAGAACATAAGAAGTAGGAGCAGGACCCGGCCACTCAGCCCCTGGGCACGCTCCGCCACCCACAGGGCCTTGACCGATCCGAACTCAAACTCATGTACAATTTCCAGCCCGCTCCCCGTAACCCCTGATTCCCTTTACTTCTAGGAAACGGTCTATTTCTGTTTTAAATTTATTTAATGATGTAGCTTCCACAGCTTCCTGGGGCACCAAATTCCACAGACCCACTACCCTCTGAGTGAAAAAGTTTCTCCTCATCTCAGTTTTGAAAGAGGAGCCCCTTATTCTAAGATTATGTCCCCTAGTTCTAGTTTCACCCATCATTGGGAACATCCTCACCGCGTCCACCCGATCAAGCCCCTTCACAATCTATTATGTTTCAATAAGATCGCCTCTCATTCTTCTGAACTAAAATGAGTAGAGTCCCAATCTACTCAACCTCTCCTCGTATGTCCACCCCCTCATCCCCGGAATTAACCGAGTGAACCTTCTTTGTACTGCCTCGAGAGCAAGTATGTCTTTTCTTAAGTATGGACACCAAAACTGTATGCAGTACTCCAGGTGCGGTCTCACCAATACCCTATACAACTGCAGCAATACCTCCCTGTTTTTATATTCTATCCCCCTAGCAATAAAAGCCAACATTCCATTGGCTTTCTTGATCACCTGCTGTACCTGCATACTAACTTTTTGGTTTTCTTGCACCAAGACCCCCAGATCCCTTTGTACTGCAGTACTTTCCAGTTTCTCACCATTAAGATAATAACTTGCTCTCTGATTTTTCCTGCCAAAGTGCATAACCTCACATTTTCCAATATTGTATTGCATCTGCCAAATCTCTGCCCACTCACCCAGCCTGTCTATATCCCCTTGCAGGTTTTTTATGTCCTCCTCACTCTCTACTTTCCCTCCCATCTTTGTATCATCTGCAAACGTTGATATGTTACACTCGGTCCCCTCCTCCAAATCGTTAATATAGATTGTAAAGAGTTGGGGACCCAGCACCGACCCCTGCGGAACACCACTGGCTACTGGTTGCCAGTCCGAGAATGAACCATTTATCCCAACTCTCTGCTTCCTGTTAGATAACCAATCCGACACCCATGCCAGAATACTACCCCCAATCCAGTGATTTTTTATCTTGAGTAATAATCTTTTATGTGGCACCTTGTCGAATGCCTTCTGGAAGTCTAAATACACTACATCCACCGGTTCCCCTTTATCCACCCTGTACGTTATGTCCTCAAAGAACTCGAGCAAATTTGTCAGACATGACTTCCCCTTCATAAAGCCATGCTGACTTTGTCCTATTAAATTATGTTTATCTAAATGTTCCGTTACTGTCTCCTTAATAATAGACTCCAAAATTTTACCCACCACAGATGTTAGGTTAACTGGTCTATAATTTCCAGCCTTCTGCCTACAACCCTTTTTAAATAAGGGTGTTACATTAGCAGTTTTCCAATCTGCCGGGACCTTTGCTGAGTTCAGGGAGTTTTGGAATTTTTTTACCAAAGCATCCATAATTCCTACTGCCACTTCCGTCAAGACCCTAGGATGTAAGCCATCAGGTCCAGGGGATTTATCCGCCTTGAGTCCCATTATTTTACTGAGTACCAATTCCTTAGTGATTTTAATCGTATTTAGCTCCTCCCCCACTAGAGCCCCCTGTTTGTCCAGTGTTGGGATATTCTTAGTGTCCTCTACCGTAAAGACTGAAACAAAATATTTGTTCAGCATTTTTGCCAGCAGTTATGCAGCATTTCCCCATGTATAAGACCAAGTAATTTTAGACTTTGTGTCCTTCTGGTCATTTTAAGGATGTGTCACTGGAAATTGCCGATTGTTTTATTAGTGCAGCAATAATTTGGTGTGACATCACTTTAATATTCTTTCAATGGAGGAACAACCTGTTTAATTCAAGCAGCTTAAATTTCAAGTCATGGAACAGGGGAGAGCCACAGAAAGCCGCTAAACCTGTGCAGCGGAATATCACAGCCAGCCTTTAGTTCCCGGCAGTTCACTACAGAACGGATTCACTCAATTTAGCTGCATTGAATTGAACGCGTCGCTTCGGTCAATTGATGATTGGATTTCTGGGATATTAATGAATGAATCAATTCGTGCAAATAATGACCAGAACGTTTATGCTAAGACTGAATACTCAATGTCTTAGATGGTCTGAACCTTGTTGTACTAATGATCATATTGATTAGAACTTGTAATTGTGCGGGTTATTTCCAATGTCCCAACCCTCCAGATGCTGCGGTCCATTCAATATCGTTCCTGAATTAATGGGATTCAGGGTGCCGGTTTCCAGACTCAATTTCATTCGTACATTTTTTTTTTTTTCAAGGTGTAGCTTTTATGATGTTTATTGGTGAGTTTTATTAATTTAATTATTGGCGCAAACTAAAAGGTGAATAAACACCTACACAAAAATTAAGTGTTATATTTAAACCCAGAACTTTGAGTAAAATCATTGACTAACAGCATGGAACAGATTATTTTTTATTATATTCTGAAAATATTCGTTGACAGAGTCAAAAATAACTTAATAAAAATAATAAACCAACAATAACATTCAAAACAAAGCTGAACAATAATCTATTGATGAGAGCATTTCATTTCCACACGATTAGGGAACGGACACATTTTCCCATTGTTTCTGACACTTTATTTAGGCAAATCACTGCAAACACATTCATGTCAGGAAAGGGTATCATGGGATCTGGTGCATAGGCAGGGAGCTGGAGTTAAGGGACAGATCAACCATGATGTAATTGAATGGCGGAGCAGTATCGAGGGGCTGAATGGCCTATTCCTTTTCCTAATGTCCCGATGTCACATTAAAACAAATTGATCTTACTATCACAGTTTCCCTCCAATTACAATGTAATTGCTGACGAATTCGGATTCCATCGTTTGTAGCTGAAATTAGATACAGGGGAGAATCCATCTCTAGCTATGGGCAGTGACCTTGCACAGGCTCTGATGTAGTTTCTCTCTGCTCGATATTTCTTGGCAAGTAGTTAACGGATCCTCTTAAAATACGTTAAATATTTGGCCAGAAATAGGGCATCAGGTAATTTGATTAGAAGGCAGCCATGATCTGACTGCAACACACTTGCAGAAAAATTCTGAACCAGGGGTTGTAACAAAGCGTCAGATCTGGCCCACCTTTCCGGATATAAGTGTCGTCAATGGGCATTCACGGCGGTATTTATTTTCTACTGGGTTTCTGCAAGGATGTAAGGCCCTGAGACTGGGTCAGAAATCAATGCGGATGTTACACACATTACACTGGTAAGGGTAGATGCGCCTCTGTGCTCCTCTGGGCGCTGTATGTAACGATATCAGATAAAGCTTGGTGAAGATTTCCTCTGTTACGTATCGCTAACCAAATTTTAACACATTCAGCTACCACCTGTTCACGATTCCACAAGAAATGACGAAAAGAGGGGATCTTCACTGTCACAATTGAGCTATCAATGTAAACAGCGAGCAGAGGAATGGTAGCTTTTACTGGTAGATCTTCTGTTCAATCTGTTCAACCATGTAATATGCAGATTGCTTCAATACACCTCTGTGCCCACAGGGAATCCCTGGACCCTCTGTATCGTCTATGGGCCTTGACTATTGCAAGATAGACGGGGAATATTCACACTACTGGCTGTGTGTCTACGACCTCGAAAATGGGGTAGGAAAGTTTCCCTGATTACCATTCCCAGCGACACTGTGATTATATCGTTCATTAATGGCGACATAGGAAACACTCCTGTTGTTTCAAGATTCTGCTAACAAAAAGCGACACCATCACAGTTTCTCCACCAGACCCTGCTGACAGCCCAGTGATGTCAGTTTTCTGTCATGTGATATAACAAGGGTGGGGTGTTTCAGTGCTGTATGTTTGCCCTCACCAGCCCCTGCCCCTATAAAACACATGTAAATCTCATCTACTCTTTATCCCCTGTCATGGGCCTTTCTAACATCCATCCTGCGCCACAATTACTTGCAGATTCAATTAATTAGACAATGACTAAATCCTCCATAATTCATCCAAACATTTAGTAATCGATTTTAAAAATCCCAGTTCATAATTGGAGCCTAGAAATTTCAGCTAGGACGTGATGCTGGAGTGGCACTTGAACCCACCGCCTGATTGTCCCAAAGTCAAGGGAGCGACCAATCAGCTAATCTGACAGGAGATCATTGAACTGACAAAGGTTAAACCATTTTGGCTAATTTGTTGGCTGATCAATCAAAAAGCATTCGGAAAATTATAGAGATATTTTAGTAAAAGATGTTAAAACAAACGCTCAGTAATTCGGAAGGTGACCTGGTTCTGGTCTATTGAATATTGGGAGAGGGCACCACTCATTAATGTCTTGATAAATCGAGCCTTTATTCAACGTGCGGCATTTAAATGCAATATTACATCGATTCATAGAATTTCGCTCCAGTTGCAGTAAATTCCAACCTTTCCCTCCTGGAAATTCCATTATTTCACCTCAGCTTATTTTAATTGATTTTGTGGGATTTTCCCAGCTCACTGTTTTGCTACAGTTACGCAGAATTCTCTTGAACAATGACACTTACTGATGCAAAATAAGAATTGAGCTAATGAAAGAACAGGAAGCAAACCGTTTTTATGCTTTGGGTGAGACTATATAGGAATACGAGATGAAGTGGTGCCGTGCGCCAGCCAATAACGATAAGCGAGTGAGGTCATCTAAATACAAACCAAATTAGCAATAATACTGTGCAGGATGAATTCCTGGAGTGTGTACGAGATGGTTCTTTAGACCAGTACGTTGAGGAGCCAACTAGGGAACAGGCTATCCTAGATTGGGTATTGTGGTCGTAGAAGGGGTTAATTAATAATCTTGTTGTGCGGGGTCCTTTAGGGAAGAGTGACGAGAACATGATAGAATTCTTCATTAAGATGGACAGTGAAGTAGTCCAATCCGAAACTAGGCTCCTAAATCTAAACAAAGGAAACTACGCAGGTATGAGGAGTGAGTTGGCTATGATAGATTTGGGAGCTTCATTAAAATGCATGATGGTGGATGGGCTATCGCTAACATTTAAGGAACGAATGCATGAATTGCAACAGTTATACATTCCTTTCTGGCGCGAAATTACAAAAGGAAAAACGGCCCAACCATGGCTAACAAAAGAAATTAAGGATATTATTAGATCCAAAGAGGAGTCATATAAAGTTGCCAGAAAAAGCAGCAAGCCTGAGGATTGGGAGCAGTTTAGACTTCAGCAAAAAAGGACCAGGCGATTGATTAAGAGGGGAAAAATAGAATATGAGAGTAAACTTGCAAGGAACATAAAAGCGGACTTTAAAAGCTTCTACAAGTATGTAAAAAGAAAAAGAGTAGTGAAGACAAATGAAGATCCCTTACAGTCAGAAATGGGAGAATTTATAATGGAGAACAAGGAAATTGCATGGCAATTAAAAAAAGAATTGGTTCTGACTTCACGGTAGAGGACACAAATAACTTCCCAGAAATGCGAGGGAACCAAGGGTCTAGTGAGAAGGAGGAATTAAAGGAAATTAGTATTCGTAATAAAAATAGTGCTGGAGAAATTAACGGGACTGAAAGTCGATCAATCCCCAGGACCTGAGAATTTGCATCCCAGTGTAATAAAAGAGCTAGCAATGGAAATATTGGATGCACTACAGTGATATAGGGCCTTGGTGAGACCAACCTGGAGTACTGTGTGCAGTATTGGTCTCCTTACCGAAGATAGGATATACTTGCCATAGAGGGAGGTCAGCGAAGGTTCACCAGACTGATTCCTGGGATGGCAGGACTGTCCTATGAGGAGAGATTGTGTCGACTAGCCCTGTATTCACTCGAGTTTAGAAGAATGAGAGGAGATCTCATTGAAACGTATAACATTCTGACAGGGCTAAACAGACTAGATGCAGGGAGCGTGTTTCACCTGGCTGGTGGGTCTAGAACGAGGTGGCAAAGTCTCAGGATACGGGATAGGATATTTAGGACTGAGATGAGCAGAAATTTATTCACTCAAAGGGTGGTGAAACTGTGGAATTATCTACCACAGAAGGCTGTGGAGGTCAAGTCACTAAATATATTTAAGAAGGTGATACATAGATTTCTAAACACAAAAGGCGTCAAAGAGTATGGGGAGAGAGTGGGAATATGGTATTGAGATAGAGGATCAGCCATGATCATATTGAATGGCGGAGCAGGTTCAAAGGGCCGAATCGCCTACTCCTGCTCCTATTTTTCGATGTTATTTTTTCTATTTTTCTATGTCCTGTCTGTGGTCAACATCCGACGGAGGTTTCCGTAATAACCCTAATTATAACCCGGAAGTGCCTTCTGGCCAAGCGGGCGCTAGTGCACCTGCAATGGAAACAATAGAATAATAGTCAAAGTGTGCAATAAAAGACAGGATGATGGACTATTGCTCTGAAATGTGAGGTGGTTTCTGGGTTTGGACAGTTATCCTCCAGAAATGAATGGCCTCACCCCTAAGACCAGGCAGCGTCACGAGTCGCGTGACTCCGCGAGTGTATCAATGACAAGGGAAGGATTTTTTATCCTTGATTATATATACAGCAATAATTATACAATTTTCAGAAAAATGTGACCATCCATGTGAATTGTCGATGGACTCCTAGCAAACCAAAGATAGTCTCTATAATTTTCCTAAAAACTGATAATGATATTCCAAATGAGGTGCGATTGGCGGACTGTTTAACCTGCTGTTTATTCTATACCTCTTGATCTGTAACCCGGAAACCCATTAATACTTTTGATCGTTCGTTAGTATTCTGTAACATATTGACCTGTACAACGACATCGCTTGTATATCTCCCGAGAACTTCGCCATTTCCACATTATTCCCAGCTACCATTCTTAAATGCAAAGTGCACAACCTCACACGTTGTTGCAGTGAACAGCATCTGTCATCCATCTATCCACACGTTTATTGCATAGATCTTCTTGTGCAATTTTCTGTCGCATGTACCTCGTAGGTTCGTACTATCAGTAATCTTGTGTACGCTCCCCTCTGCTCCTTAGTCTTCTGGTGAAGAGTTTAGAGGTATAAATCTCACATGATGAGTAAGTGTGTTCATTTTCCATGTTAATGTCATGCTTCATGCCCTTGGTTTTAGATAATACTTTGATTTTGCATTAGCAATACTATAACTAAACAGCAAAACCTATGGCAATTTCGGTAGCAGAGAAGTGGATTTGTTTGAAGCATAGAACATTCCCTGTAGTACAATCAGCTGCGCTGGGGAGATGATAAAATGCACTACAGCATTACTACTGGCTGGAATGTGTAATTACAGTATGATAATTGTCAAAGTAAATTACAGATGTGGAGGTAGGAATTTATATGTGTGTGCATGAGAGAGATAGAATTAGATATGTAGATAGATAGATAGTTGGATAGATAGATAGATAGATAGATAGATAGATAGATAGATAGATAGATAGATAGATAGATAGATAGATAGATAGATAGATAGATAGATAGATAGATAGATAGATAGATAGATAGATAGATAGATAGATAGATAGATAGATACATAGATAGATAGATAGATAGATAGAGAGATAGAGAGAGAGATAAATAGAAAGAAATAAAGAAAGAAAGAAAGAAAGAAAGAAAGAAAGAAAGAAAGAAAGAAAGAAAGAAAGAAAGAAAGAAAGAAAGAAAGAAAGAAAGAAAGAAAGAAAGAAAGAATGAATGCAGATTGAGAGTTGGATGTATTGGCTAAAGGGAGTGGCATTAAAAATAGAAGGAAACGCAACTCTAAAAATGTACCCTAACTCGAGTGTGGCCAAGTGTTACTAAATACAGAAAGCATTGGCAAGTAGTGTGCGATGACTACAGATAGTGCATTGTTACCAACCGGAAAATTACCCTAGTTTTATTACTTTAAAATTGACTTTAAAACTGCAAGTCGGTGGCAGTTAGCAGTCAGTCAGCTGTAAGTGGGTCCCTGACTAGGCACTAATCGTTGCGCATGGCTGTTGACTAACTAGGTGTAACTAGTGTGTTTCTAAAAGGTATATCTTAGAGGGATAGCTGCTGAAGCGCAGTGCTGTGCACACCGACTTGGGAGAGAGTGATAATGGGATTTTGTTGAGAGTGGGAATTCGTTGGAAAGGGGAAAAGGTGCTAAGTATTTCGAACCAAGCGGCAACAGTACATCAATAATAACATAGGCCCAGATATTCCAATCCCTACGGGTGTGTATGCGCTGTGTACCCACCCGTAGGCACAGCGGAAATGCCGGTTTCAGGCATGCACAGCGTATGCGTTGAAAACCGGCATTTCCGATCTGTCAGGAATGGTCTTGACAGATCCTCCGGCTGCCCTGGGAGAAGGGCCTCTGCGGCCGTATAGTTCCGCTTTTTGGAAACTCTCCGCCTGCAGGAAATCCTTGCAATTCTTCCACCTGGTAAAAGCAGGCGTAAGGCCTGCTTTTCACAGGATAAGAATTGAAAAAAGTAATATATATATATATATATATATATATTGGCTGATTTATCATTTAAAAATCCTTTAAAAAAGGTAAGTTTATTTTTAGCCGCGTAAAAAACTTTAATTTTTTTTTTCAAAAAATTAAATTTTTGTTTAAAATACCTAATTTATTGGAATTTCAAGTCATTTTAAAAATGTGAGTTTTTTTAATCTATTTAAAGTTTTACTATATTTTTTCATTGATCTCCATTCATATATTTGACAGGTCTTCCTGTCAAATGTATGAAGGGAGATTCCTTTCTGTGATTGGCTCCCCATGGCCCACGTGATCCCAGGAATGCAGCGGACTACATGCGCCTCTGGGATACGTGGGCCCTGCGAACTTCAAGTTTGGTGAGGCCCAGGGGCGGAAGCCAGTGAGTCCCGGGAGCCCTCAGATAATGGCGCAGATTTATCCAGATAGTAGGTCTCCGCCCGCGGGAGGACTCCGATCGGAAAATACGGGCCAAAATAAATAGGAGTACGGGGCTACTCAACTAAAACATAGTAAATAGGAGAACGGGGGTTCGGGAATAAAACATTGTAAATAGGACTACCGGGGTACGAGACTAAAATATATATTTAGTACCCTAGTACTCCTATTTACTATGTTATTATTGATGTATACCAGATTTTATTTAATGCAAATAGGAATCATTTAATTTTGGTATCCTCTATTTAGTTAATTTTAATTTATCATTCTTAGATCTAATTAATTACTCTGGATATATATATATATATGTCATAAATAGATAGAACTTTAAGAAACATTTTTGGACAGCTGATACCCATTGCCTGCAATAACTGTGCCTTGTGGGAACTCCAGGACGATTCATGTGTCCTGGATAAACACGTGTGCAGGAAGTGCCTCCAGTAGGTTAACTAGTGCTGTGGGGGAGGGTTTACACTATATGGCAGGGGAGGGGCATCAGGGTAAAGCACTAGAGAGTAGCTATAATGTGCACGGAGGACTTGAAGAGCCAAACAACATTGGAATAAAGAGTACTTTAGAAGTAGGAGGGTTCAGACAGGGTGAAAGAGAAGCAGTCTAAGGAGCCTTTAGAGTGCATGTGTGTAATTTCCTGTAAGCTGGTAAATAAGGTTGGTGCGCTGCAGGCACAAGTAGCCACATTATATTGCTGGCTACTTTGCATTGAGAAAAGATAGGGAATGACAAACGAAGGGAGGGTGGCAATATTGATCAAAGATACTGTTACAGCGCTAGAAAGGGATGATGAACTTCAGGGTTCAAAGTCAGAATCGATTTGGTTAGAATTAAGGAACAATTGAGGAGCTATTGCGCTGCTGGGCGTTCACTATAGGCCACCAAATAGTGGGAAGGAGAGAGAGGAGCGAATTTTCAGGCAACAACTTTAGAGTAGTGATAATAGGGGGCTTACATTATCCTGATATAGACTGGAATAGTATCAGTGTAAAGGGCACAGAGTGGAGAAATTCCAGAAAAACGTACAAGAGAATTTTATTGATCAGTATGTTTCCAACCGAACGAGGAAGGAAGCAGTGCTGCACTTAGTTCTGGGGAATGAAGTATGATTCAGATGGATAGCATTTAGGAAACAAAGATCACAATATCATTAGGTTTGAACTAGTTATGGAAAGGAGAAGGAAGAATCAAATGTGGAAATATTTAACTGGAGGAGGGCTGATTTCAATGAGTTGTAAAGGGATCTGGGCCAGTTGGATTGGAATGAAAGATTGGAACGTAAAGACATAAATGAGCAATGGGAGGCCTTAAAGATGAGATGGTTTGAGTTCAGACTAGACACATTTCCACGAGGGGGAAAGGAAGGACTTCCAAAGCTGGAGCTCCTTTAGCGACTAAAGTTATAGAGATTAAAATGAAACACAAAAATGAGGCTTATGATAAATGTCGGGTTCATGATTCAGTAAAGAAACAACATGAATATATAGAGTACTGGGGAGAACTGAGAAAGGAAATGTGAGGGCAAGGCGACTGTATGAGAATAGATTAGTGGCTAATGTGAAACCGATCCGTAAAGTCGGTTATAAACATATATATTAGTAAAATGGCAGTCAAAGGAAGCGTGGGGCTGATTAGAGACAACAATGGAAATCTTCTTCTGGAGGCGGAGGGCATGGCTGAGGTACTCAAATAATACATTGCATTTGATTTTACTGAGGAAGAGGATGCTGCCAATTTCATAGTAAAGGAGAATGTAGTAGATAAATTGGATCGGATAAAAATAGATAAAGAGGAGGTACTTAAAATGTTGGCAGTGCTCAAAGTGGAAACGTCATCCGGTCCCGATGGGATGCTTCCTAGTTTACTGAGAGATGTAAGGATGGAAATTGCAGAGCCTCTGGCCACAATCTTCCAATGCTACTTAGAGTTTCAAAACACGTTTGATCAATACCCAATAATAGATTTGTTAGCAAAATTGGAGCCCTTGAAATTAAAGAGGCAATGACTACATGGATACGGAATTGGCTAATGGACAGGAAGCAGAGAGTAGTGGTGAACGGCTGTTTTTAAGACTGGAGGGAAGCGTGCAGTAGTGTCCCCAGGGGTCGGTGATGGGACTACTGCTCTTTTTTCATATGTATTAATGACCTGGAATTGGTTATACAAAGCATAATTTCAAAGTTTGCAGATGACACGAAACTTGGAAATGTAATAAACGGTGAGGAGGATAGTAACAGATTTCAGGAAGATATAGACAGTTTGGTGAAATGATCAGACACATGGCAGATGAAATTCAAGACAGTGTTGTGTGAAGTGATATATTTTGATTGGAAGCATGAGAAGAGGCAATATAAACTAAATAGTTCAATTTTAAAGGTGTTGCAGGAGCAGAGAGACCTGGGGTGTACTTTCACAATTCTTTGAATGTGGCAGGACCAGTGGAGAAGCCTATTAAAAGGCAGACGGAATCCTTGCCTTTATAAATAGAGGCTCAGAGTACAAAAAGAAGTACGTTACGCTAAACTTTTATGGAACACTGCTTAGGCCCCAGCTGGAGTATTGTGGCTAACTTTGGGCACGCTGCTTTAGGATCGATGTCAAGGCCTTTGAAAGGGTGGCAAGGAGATTTACTAGAATGGGACCCGGAATGAAAGACGTCAGATATGTGGAAAGACTGGGAAACTGCGGTTGTTCTCCTTAGGGCAGAGAAGATTGAGGGGAGATTGATAGAGGAGTAAACCAGGAGAAACTGTTTCCAATGGTAGAATTGTCGGGAAGCAGAGTACACAGATTTAAAGTACTTAGCTAAAGAATCAGGGACGACATGTTAAAACGTGTTTTCTGCAGCGATTTATCATGATCTAGATTGAACTGCCTGAAAGTGTGGCAGAAACATATTCACTAATAACTTTCAAAATGGATGTGATAAATATTTGAAAAAGTAATGCAGGGTTATGGGGAAAGAGCAGAGGAGTGGAACAAGTTATATAGCTCTTTAAAAGCTCGGGTATAGGCACAAAGGGCTGAATGACGTCCTTCTTTGCTGTATAATTCTACCATTCTATGATTTTAGGACACACAATAATTGTACAAAAGTATGTTAACATTCCAAACTCCATTTTAAGGCATGCAGTCTGTCCTTCTGTTTATATAATACTTTGATTTTATGTCACCAGTCATTGTTAAATAGAACAATCTAACAATAATTTGGGAAGCAGAGAACTAGCGTTGTTTGGAATTGATCTGCAGCACAGGCTGATTTACTGTTAGAGGCAGTGCTCAGCTTCTACAGCTCCCCCAGTGACTGGAGGGTGTCATTACAGCTTGGCCAGTTTACAGAGACAGTTTCAATTATAAATGTGTGCAGAGAGATTAATAATGAAAACATACATCACACAGGAGCTGTTTGCAGGCATAAGGTATTAACCTATTCAATATCAAACATCAAAATTCTTATGCAGGTCTAGAGTGTTGGTGGTCGGGTTCGTGCAGATTCCCCAGAGATGGCGCTCGTGAATCTACCAATTTCCAATTGCTTTGCTTTGTATGAGTTAGAAATATCCTTTTTTATCCTGTCTGAAACATTAATTATTGTCTCGTGGAAATCCATGTTTCTGACATTCACGGCCAGTGCAGCGGCTGTAAGAGAAAAATCTATAAGGTAAGTTACATAAAGCCTTAGAGACTCTCCTTAATCAGCTTATTCTTTCCCAGTGCTCCATGTCCTTGCTCAAAGTTCCAAACACTCTGCATTGCTGTGGTTACACTCACTGTCCATTAGTTAGATATATTTTTGACTAATGGTGTAACGGTTACTGTCTCTCTGTTCCGTGAAATGACTCCTGAATTCAGCGAGCCTCGGGAGGCTGTAACTAATTCATAGCCAGTTCACAGATCTAGTTAATTTAATGCATTCAGGTGAAACCCGTCTTCATCTGGTGATTTTGACTGGTTTCGATTCCAATAGTTTATCTTTGGCTCTGTTTTTTTGGCATTAAAAGCAATTTCTAATCAATAATGCTCCAAGTAGCTTCAGGTAATGTGTGGTCCATTTTCATTTTAAGGCTGTAGCAAAATATTACTTTCGTTTTGGTTTTTCTCATTGTCCATAGTCGCCATTATTATTGTCCCTCAGTCTTTTAAAAATGAAAATGAGAGTGTATAGCATTGGATGCAACCTTTTGACTTAGATAGGACATTATTAAAGCGATCAGAGACAGAGAATAGAGACAATGGGAATGTGCTCCAATTGGTAGGATGTACTAGCGGTGTCCCGAGGGATTTGCGTTGGGACCTCAGTTTTTAACTATATTATCAATGACTTAGATTAAGGACTAGTGAGCCGAATATCCAAGTTTGCTACGACAGTAAGTTAGCTGGCACTTTAAATAGTGTAGATGGGAGCAGAAAGTTGCAAAGCGATATTGAGAGATTAATTGAGTGGTCAAAACTGTGGCAGGTGGAGTTCCGTGTGCGAAGTGCGAGGTCATCCATTGTGGAGCGAAGGAAGCTGGATCAGAGTTGTTTCTGAATGATGAGAAGCTGGCAGCTGTGGATGAGCAGAGAGAATTAGTGATCCAAGTAGGTCAATCACTAAAAGCTAGTGGACTGGTACAGAAATAATTAAAACGGCAAATGGAATTGGCTTTGCTCTCAAGGGGGCTGGAACACAAATGAGTGGAAGTTGTGCTGTAGATGTATAAGGCTCTGGTTAGACTGCATTCTGAAGCACTGCCTTCAGTTCTGGGCACCGCACCTCAGGATGGAATAATTGGCCTTGGAGGGGGAACCACGCAGATTCACCAGAATGGCACCGGTGCTAAAAGGGTTACAATTAGGAGGGCAGTTTGCGTAGATTAAGCTGGCATTCCCTTGAGTATAGAAGATTAAGGGGTGGTCTAATTGAGATGTTTAAGACGATGAAATAATTTGAAAGGGTAGATAAATATAAACTAATTCTACAGGCGGGGGATACCACATCAAGGGGGAATAAGGATAAAATATAGATAGTCCGTTCAGGGGTGATGTCAGGAGGCACTTCTTCACACAAAGGGTAGTGAAAATCTGAAACTTTCTTCTCTAAAATGCTGTTGAGGCTGGGGGTCAATTGAACATTTCAAAACTGAGATTGATTGGTTTTGGTTAGGTAAGGATATTAAGAGACATGGAACCAAGGTGTGCATCTTAGGTTAAGATACAGAGCAGCAATGATCTAATTGAGCGGCGGACCAGGCTGGTGGAGCTGAATGGCCTTCCTATATTCCTATGCAATAACCTCACCTGCACTTACACCATTCTCTTATGTTTTATGATTTTCTATAAACCGTGTAATATTATCCTTCATATCCCCAGTAATTGTTTTCAAACGCACGTTGCAATCTATCATTAATGATGTGTTGTTTGCTCTTACAATATTCCCGGTTGTCAAACTTGCCATTGTCTTCGCCTTGACATAACCTTCCCGCTTTTGTTTAATACTGACCCTAACTGTTCTCTTTCACCAATAATTTAGTCCTGATTTAGGCTTTCTATTTCTGGGATTGTTTACTTTTGTGCTCGCTGATAACCTTCTTGAATAAATTTCATCGTGTGTCCATCGATTTCCCAACTGAGATGTTCTCCCACTATTCCGTAGTCAAGGTTTTCCACATCTCTTCACAGTGATCCAGGTTTACGTGCAGAGCCTTTGTTTGCGGTTCCCCCTTTCACTCTCTCAAAGCTGATGGTGACTTCAAACAGTATTTCCGCTCTTTCCTTTTTAGTGTGCTTCTAACGACCCAGAATCTAGATGCAAAATTAATACTTTCCATTATTGAAATATATATATCTGGTTCTTATATGTCCCATTAAATCTCATATACACGCATTCCTCTGTTACGTCATCATATTCAGGAGGTTTATTAAATGTGCCTGTTAATCACATGGGAACGACTAATTAAGTCCCATATAATCCTGGGGGGACGGTAAGAATTATGCTTATATTGAAATATTGAATTCACCATTTGCACCATTGCTATATCTAAGATGTAAACTCAACTTTCTAATGTCACTTAGCTGTTGAAGGCCAGCATTACCTTAAGGACGGTTACAAATGTGCTGTACAGGATACTGAGAATAATCAGGATCAGAGAGCGATCACTCTTGATGCAATGCCGGCATCCTCATCTAGGTTTTCTAATATTTCATCCTCTACCTCGTGGTCTTCTGGATCTTCCCTTATTTGAGGGGTTTCTAGAATCAATGGCCCAAAAATTAGTGCCGCTACGCGAGAGTACGCACTGTGAACTCTCGCGTATTCTGTCTCCAATTGCCGGTTTTCTGCATGCACTGCGCATGCGCTGAAAACCGGCACTTGGTGAATTCAAAAGGGGGCGTTTCCTAGGTGAACCGCGTGCGCGCTACAGGCTGCGCGCGCGCAGTGCACTTAGTGCTTTGGACGCGCAGGTAAGCATGGAAGATTTTAGACATAAAGAAAGGAGGTGTAAGACCCTCTTTTAACAAGGTAAGTACTTAATTAAGTATTATTTTGAATTTTTTTTAAGAGGTATATTTTTTTAGAGACTTTAAAGACAGGTAAGTTTATTTTTAGAACTTTTTAAAAGATTTTAAATTTTTTAAAAAGTTAAATTTTTTGTTTAAAATGGTTAATTTATTTAACTATACTTATTTTATTAATGTGTTGGTTTTTATTTTAAATTTAATTGAGGTTTAGCTGTTCTTTTGGGGGGTATAGTATTCATAGCTTTCACAGCTGTGCTGTGCAGTGAAAGCTATGAATGAAAGATGGTGTGCTGCCATTGGCTCTAACTGAGTCACGTGATCCCACAGCTCGCACGAATTAACTACGCCTGTGGGATACGAAAGCCCTGCACAGCTGCTGTCCAGAACATCAAGTTCGTGCGAGCTCGGACTGAAAAAGCCAGTGCGCAGTGAGAGATCGCGGGGAGGCCTTACCCTCGCACGAAGGCTCACTCACTAATTTTTGGGCCACTAGTTGTTATAAATGGGTTCGTGTTGAAAGCAGAATAGATACAAAGACGCTGTAATAACACGAAACTGAGGGCTATAAATTGGTCTCGGGTGGTGGTGTAAACCTGGCGGTATTGGATCGGCCGCCTGTTATACGGAGCGCCTGATATTCAGTTCCATTGACTGCAGAAAGAGCGGGTGAGTGGAAGTAATTGGGAGCTCCTACAAGAGCTTGTCCAGGCACGATGCAGCAAAGGACCTATTTCTGTGCTGTATCATTATATGAGCATCTTAAATAGCAGGGCAGGGCGATAATTAACCTATCATTCCTTTGAGATCCCAGAGATCCTTTGATATTGTATCATTCTATTTTGATACTGTCGCTCTATGCAGATGCTATCATTCTATTGTGATTATATCACACTATTGAGCCCCGATCGCTACATTGAGACTCTGTCATTCTACTGAGATTATGTCAGCTTTGTGAGATCCAATCGCTCTATTGATATCCTATCGCTCTATTGCGATCCTGTATCTCTATTGAGAACCTATATCTTTATTCAGATCCTATCTCACTATTGAGATCCTATCACTCTATTGATATCCTTTGACTCTATTGCGATCCTATCAATCTATTGAAATCCTATCACTCTATTGCGATCCTATCAATCTATTGAGATCCTATCGCTCTATTGAGATTCTATCACTCTATTGTGATCCTATCACTCTGTTGAGATACTATCGCACTATTGTGATCCTATCGCTGTATTGTGATCCTATCAATCTATTGATATCCTTTCACTCTTTTGAGATCCTATCGCTCTATTGAGATCCTATCAGTCTATTGGGATCTTATCGCTCTATTGAGATCCTATCTCTCTATTGAGATACTATCGCTCTATTGTGATCCTATCGCTCTATTGAGATCCTATCAATCTATTGATATCCTTTCAATCTATTGAGATCCTATCGCTCTATTGAGATCATATCATTCTATTGAGATCTTATCGCTCTATTGAGATGCTATCTCTCTATTGAGATCCTATCGCTCTATTGTGATCCTATCGCTCTATTGAGATCTTATCACTCTATTGAGATCCTATCCCTCTATTGAGATCCTATCACTCTGTTGAGATCCTATCGCTCTATTGAGATCATATCGCTCTATTGAGATATTATCGCTCTATTGAGATCCTATGATTCTATTGAGATCCTATCACTCTATTGAGATCCTATCGCTCTATTGTGATCCTATCGCTCTATTGAGATCCTATCGCTCTATTCAGATCCTATCGCTCTGTTGAGATTCTATCACTCTATTGAGATCCTCTCGCTCTATTAAGATCCTATCTCTCTGTTGAGATCCTATCGCTCTATTATTATCCTATCACTCTATTGAGATCCTATCCCGCTATTGAGATCCTATCTCTCTATTGAGATCATATCACTCTGTTGAGATCCTATCACTCTTTTGAGATCCTATCACTCTATTGAGATCCTATCACACTGTTGAGATACTATCACTCTGTTGAGATCCTATCACTCTATTGAGATCCTATCGCACTCTTGAGATCCTATCACTCTATTGAGATCCTATCACTCTATTGAGATCCTATCTCTCTATTGAGATCCTATCCCTCTATTGAGATCCTATCACATTCTTGAGATACTATCACTCTATTGAGATCCTATCGCTCTATTGAGATCCTATCCCTCTATTGTGATCCTATCGCTCTATTGAGATCCTATCATTCTATTGAGATCCTATCCCTCTATAGGGATCCTATTGCTCTAATGAGATCATATTGCTCTATTGAGATCCTATCGCTCTCTTGAGATCCTATCAATCTATTGCTATCCTATCTCTCTATTGTGATCCTATCGCTCTATTGAAATCCTATCCCTCTATTGAGATCCTATCACTCTATTGAGATCCTATCGCTCTTTTGAGTTCCGATCGCTCTATTGAAATCCTATCGCTCTATTGAGATCCTATCGCTCTATTGAGATCCTATCACTCTATTGAGATCCTATCGCTCTATTGAGATCCTATCACTCTATTGAGATCCTATCAATCTATTGATATCCTTTCACTCTATTGAGATCCTATCGCTCTATTGAGATCCTATCACTCTATTGAGAACCTATCGCTCTATTGAGATCCTATCTCTCTATAGAGATCCTATCGCTCTATTGTGAACCTATCGCTCTGTTGAGATCCTATCCCTCTATTGAGATCCTATCCCTCTATTGAGATCCTATCGCTCTATTGAGATCCTATCACTCTATTGAGATCCTATCAATCTATTGATATCCTTTCACTCTATTGAGATCCTATCGCTCTATTGAGATCCTATCACTCTATTGAGAACCTATCGCTCTATTGAGATCCTATCTCTCTATAGAGATCCTATCGCTCTATTGTGAACCTATCGCTCTTTTGAGATCCTATCCCTCTATTGAGATCCTATCCCTCTATTGAGATCCTATCGCTCTATTGAGATCCTATCACTCTATTGAGATCCTATCCCTCTATTGAGATCCTATCACTCTATTGAGATCCTATCGCTCTATTGAGATCCTATCATTCTATTGAGATCCTATCACTCTATTGAGATCCTATCGCTCTACTGTGATCCTATCGCTCTATTGAGATCCTATCGCTCTATTCAGATCCTATCGCTCTGTTGAGATTATATCACTCTATTGAGATCCTCTCGCTCTATTAAGATCCTATCTCTCTGTTGAGATCCTATCGCTCTATTATTATCCTATCACTCTATTGAGATCCTATCCCGCTATTGAGATCCTATCTCTCTATTGAGATCATATCACTCTGTTGAGATCCTATCACTCTTTTGAGATCCTATCACTCTATTGAGATCCTATCACACTGTTGAGATACTATCACTCTGTTGAGATCCTATCACTCTATTGAGATCCTATCGCACTCTTGAGATCCTATCACTCTATTGAGATCCTATCTCTCTATTGAGATCCTATCCCTCTATTGAGATCCTATCACATTGTTGAGATACTATCACTCTATTGAGATCCTATCGCTCTATTGAGATCCTATCACTCTATTGAGTTCCTATCACTCTATTGAGAACCTTTCACTCTATTGAGATCCTATCAATCTATTGTGATCCTGTCGCTCTATTGATATCCTATCGCTCTATTCAGATCCTATCACTCTATTGAGATCCTATCCCTCTATTGTGATCCTATCGCTCTTTTGAGATCCTATCATTCTATTGAGATCCTATCCCTCTATAGGGATCCTATTGCTCTAATGAGATCATATTGCTCTATTGAGATCCTATCGCTCTCTTGAGATCCTATCAATCTATTGCTATCCTATCTCTCTATTGTGATCCTATCGCTCTATTGAAATCCTATCCCTCTATTGAGATCCTATCACTCTATTGAGATCCTATCGCTCTTTTGAGTTCCGATCGCTCTATTGAAATCCTATCGCTCTATTGAGATCCTATCGCTCTATTGAGATCCTATCACTCTATTGAGATCCTATCGCTCTATTGAGATCCTATCACTCTATTGAGATCCTATCAATCTATTGATATCCTTTCACTCTATTGAGATCCTATCGCTCTATTGAGATCCTATCACTCTATTGAGAACCTATCGCTCTATTGAGATCCTATCTCTCTATAGAGATCCTATCGCTCTATTGTGAACCTATCGCTCTGTTGAGATCCTATCCCTCTATTGAGATCCTATCCCTCTATTGAGATCCTATCGCTCTATTGAGATCCTATCACTCTATTGAGATCCTATCCCTCTATTGAGATCCTATCACTCTATTGAGATCCTATCGCTCTATTGAGATCCTATCATTCTATTGAGAGCCTACCGCTCTATTGAGATCCTATCGCTCTATTGAGATCCTATCAATCTATTGATATCCTTTCACTCTATTGAGATCCTATCGCTCTATTGAGATCCTATCACTCTATTGAGAACCTATCGCTCTATTGAGATCCTATCTCTCTATTGAGATCCTATCGCTCTATTGTGAACCTATCGCTCTATTGAGATCCTATCCCTCTATTGAGATCCTATCCCTCTATTGAGATCCTATCGCTCTATTGAGATACTATCGCTCTATTGAGATACTATCACTCTATTGACATCCTATCGCTCTATTGAGATCCTATCCCTCTATTGAGATCCTCTATATCTATTGAGATCTTATCTCTATTGAGATCCTGTCGCACTATTGAAATCCTATCATTCTATTGAAATCCTATCATTCTATTGGAATCCTATCATTCTATTGAAATCCTATCATTCTATTGAATTCCTATTATTCTATTGAAATACTATCACTCTATTGACATCCTATCACTTTATTGAGCTCCAATCACCCTATTGCGTTCCTCTCGCTCTATTGAGATCATATCATTCTATTGCGTTCCTGTCACTGTATTGAGATCCTATCCTATCGCTCTATTGAAAGGAGACAAGACCTTCAAACTGTGTCACAGCAAACATTCTTCCTCGAATAATACCGCCATAAAAAATATTATCCAGCCAGCCATTCACTGGCTGCGGGCAAACAGCATACTCTCTCTATAACAACAGATATTACTCCGGTTATAAAGCCTACTTTCCTATCATTAGAGTCAGGTTCCTGGCTCATACCATTCATCTTTACATTTTGCCCTCAATGTGGTAATATTGAATACACTGGAAAGCATTGAATTACATTTTTTATTTCCCTTCCTTTTATATTCAACTCTCACTGAATTCATCTGTTTATGCATTTGTGGATCGCTATCTTACATCAATTCTGGACAGACTGGGACACCGTGCTCTAGAACAGAGGAGACAGTGAGGTGACCTGATAGAGATCTTTCAAACTATGAAGGGTTCGAGTGGGTAGATGTTGAGAAGATGTTTCCACTTGTGGGGATTCCAAAACTACACGCCATAAATATTAGATAGTCACTAATAAATCCAGCAGGGAATTCAGAGGTAACTTCGTTACCCAGAGAGTCACAGAGTCATAGAGTCATAACGGCACAGAAGGAGGCCTTTCGGCCCATCGTTTCAGCGCCAGGTCTCTGCAGAGCAATCCAGTCAGTCCCATTCCCCGTAGCCCTGCAAGTTTATTTCCCTCAAGTGTCTATCCAGTCTCCCCTTCAAAACATTGAGTGTTTCCGCTTCCAACACTTCCATCGGCAGCGAGTTCCAGATCCTCACCACTCACTGCGTAAAAAACGTTTGAGAATGTGGAACTCGCTACAAGGAGTGGTTGAGGTGAATAGCATAGATATATTTAAGATGATGCTAGATAAGTACATGAAGGAGAAAGAAATAGAAGGATATGTTGATAGGTTGAGGTGAAATAAGGTGGGAGGATCCCCGTGTGGAGCATAAACACTAGAATAGACCTGTTGGCCCGAATGGCCTGTTTTTGTGCTGTAAATCGGTTGTAATACTGTGGAATGCCGCTTGTTCCTATCAAATGCCGACTTGACGTTCTCCCTTTTTCGGCTGAAGGTACCTTGCCCCGCTGGGGTGCGATTCCACAAGCTCCGACAGATTCCGGATTCTCACGATTTGCCTATTCTTCAGTCCTGATTGGAGGAGGTGAAGGTGAACAATATTCCCATCCGCCAGAGGCGCTGTAATCTGATTACCAACTGCAATCACAGGGTGCCGGCGGCAGGAGGCAGCAAAGAGCAGCTAATCCTCAACAGCCAAAGGTTCCATGGCCCATTGGAGCGGTTCCACCGTCATTGAATCCAGTCAGCACAGGCGGGGCAGCCGTGAATGACCCGCAACTACAGACCCGGACAACAAGTAACACGGTAAAAAAACAACTTTCATACATGTTGGTGCGCTGAATAAATAATCACAACCTTACCGCAGATAATTGTGAAATGTTACTCTGCAAAGTTTAAAATCTTATCGCGTCGCTCGTGGAGCTCGGGTTCCCGGCTCGCTGCGGGCGTTTCCGTGTTGTGGTCGGGGCTGGTGTTGTTCACCAAGACTAGGAAACATAATAATAAATATAAATGATGTGGCACTGATTCAGAGAATGGGAAAGGCCAATGGCCGTTCTAATGGGAAGCAACATTCCAGATTGTAAAATCACAAAGGGTGAAATTCACTTCAAGGTTCAGGCGGTGTTTGGATCTCGTGCTGTGTGGTTTACATTGAATAATATGATTGAACTCCAGTCTTGGACAGGTCTGTCTTTGTGCCTCCACTAATATATGGTATAAGGCAGTGGGCCGGTTAACGTGTTGGAACACAGAGCAGCCAGTGTGACATTTCTGGACAGAAGGAATGTGTAGCGCAAAGCGGTGACCTGCTGTGTGTCTGGTCTCCCCAGTGTAGAGCACACCCCACACTGAGTAAAGACAGTGAACTAGACAGGGGAGCAATGATTCAGGAAAGGAAAAGCCAGACTATGCGAGGTGCAGCATTGGAATGTATTGGGGATAGCGAGGCTCTATAGGGACGGATAAATTGCACATATTTTTTCATTATATGTAGTTAAATTCACATCGTCCACATTTCTCAGGGCCGATTTTATGAAAGCTTTTCTGACCCACTGTTATCGTGCACATTGTGGCCGTTAAATGTCAGGGATTTGCAGAGAATGATGAATCGTTTCCTTGTTGGTACTGAGAGTTCTTGATGAAGCTCCCGACACTGCTCAGGAAAACTGACTGCTGCTGATAGCGCTGGTGAACGGTTTCCATGGGAACTCACTGTTCAGCAAAACAGTAAACTGACTGAGAAACCATCAATTACCGCCGAGATGTACCGAAACTCAGCGGTGCACAGAAATATTATTGATGCTACTCACTGCAGTGAAAAAAAATTACACATGACATTTTAAAATTGAGTTTGCCCCGCTCCCTGTCCATAGTCCTGTATCAATTACAAACTGATCAAATTATTCCTCTCCTTGTAGGTCGGCCCGTATCATTCCCAAACTGGTCCACTGCAGTACTCGCTCCCCATAGCCCTGTTTCAGCAACCCACAGTGTGAAGCAAGGTCTTCTCATTCCCCCTCTAGTTCTATCGCTAATTATTTTAAATCTATGACGTCCGATTATCGACCTACATGCCAGAGGAAATAGTTTCTCCCTGTTTGCTCTATCAAAACCCCTCATAATTTTGGATATCTCTATTAGCTCTCCCCTTATCCTACTCTGCTCGAAGGTGAACAATCTCAACTAATTGAACTCCCTCATCCCTTGCATTATCCTGGTGAACCTCCTCTGTAACCTCTACAAGGCCTTGACATCCTTCCTAAAGTGCGGGGCCCAGAATTCTCCAGCAGAGGCCTAACCAGACATATATAAATGTTTAGCACGACATCCTTGTTTTTGTATTCAGTACCACTATTTATAAAGCCAATTATCCCTTACACTTTATTAACCGCCTGTTGAACTTACCCCGCCACCTTCAAGGATTTGTGAATATGCATCCCCAGTTCCCTCTGTTCCTGAACCCCACAAAAATTTGCACCATTTAGATTATACCGCCTCTCCAAGTTGTTTCTCCTAAAGTGAATCACTTCACCCTTATCAGCATAAAATTGCATCTTAGGAGTCTGCTCATTTCCCCAGTCTGTCCATGTCCTTCTGATGTCTGCTACTATCATGCTCACTATTTACTACGTTGCCAAGTTTTGCATTGTCGGCAAGCTTCCAAATTGTATGCCCTATACCCAAATACAGGTCATTTAAAACAACAAGAAAAGCAATTGTCCTGGTACCGACGCTTGGGGACCCCTCTGCATAATTCTCTTCAGTCAGAAATATGTGCTCTCTAAATACAGATTGGGGTAATATTACAAATCAAAATAAGGAAATGGCAGAATTGTTGAATAATTACATTGTGTCAGTCTTCACAGTAGAGGAAGAGGAAAATATACCCGATAATCCAGGGTCGCTAATAATGAATCAAAGACTGGAACTCACCAAATTTAACGTAAGCAAAACAACGATATCAGAAAAAATAATGGCACTAAAGATTGAGAAATGGCGAGGATCTGATGGTTTCTGCCCCGTGGTTTTAAAGAAGTAGGTGAGGCAATTGTAGATCCTCTCGCCATAAACTTTCATACCTCTCTCGATTCATGAATTGGCCCTTTAGATTGGAAAATTGCAAATGTAACTCCATTATTTAACAAAGGTGAGAGAGAGAGAGGTCCCAAGAAGTTATTGACCTGTAAGCCTAACAGCTGTTGTGTTGAAGTTACTGGAATCTATGATTAAGGACAGAGTGACTGAGCTCTTAGAGAAATTTGAGCTGATTAGAAAGAGCCAACATGGATTTGTAAAGTTTAGGTCATGTCTAACAAACCTACCTGAATTTTTTAATAAGTAACTAAATTAGTAGACAGGGGAATGTCAATGGATGTAGTTATTATGGACTTTCAGAAGCCTTTGTAAAGGATCCCCATAAGAGACTGTTAGCTAAAAATAAAGCTCCTTGAAAGGAAGGCGCATTATGGAGCTGGTTAAGAGATTGGGTCGTCATCAGAAGACAGAGAGTAGGGATACTCGCTTTGGAATGAACTGACTATTTGTGTCCCACAAGATTCTGTTGTGGTGCCTCAGCTATTCACTATATTTATTCAGGACGTGGATAAAACAGTTGTGAGCTATATATCCAAGTTTTCCTATCACACACGATTGGTGGTATAAGAAGTAGAATAGACAGGACGATAAAATTACAAAGAGACTTTGATAGATTAAGTAAGTGAGTGAAACTGTGGCCGATGGGTTTCAACGGAGGTAAGAGTGAGGTCTTCCATTTTCGACAAAAACGAATACATCCGAGTATTATTGTAATGGTGAAAAGCTGGGAAAAGTGGGGGTCCAAAGAGGTGTTGGGATCCATGTATACAGTTCACTAAAATGCATTAGACATGTACAAAAATACTCACAACGTGCAATGGAATGTTATCCTTTATAACCAGAGGGCTATAATATAAAGCGTGGAAGTTTTGCTACTGCTATACAAACCTTGGTAAGACGCAATCTAAGTTATTATGTAAAGTTCTGGTCACCACACCTTACAAAGGATGTATTAGCCTTGGAAGGAGTGCAGCGTAGATTTACCAGAATCTTTACCCGCGCTGCAACGATTAGATTATGAGGAGAGATTATAGATTATAGTTTTATATTCCCTGGAATATAAAAGTTTACGAAATGATTTGATTGAGGTTTTTAGGATTTTGAAAGGAATTGATAGGGTAGAAGGAAATAATGTTTTTCTGCTGGAGAGGGAGTCTAGAACAAGTGAACAGAACCTTAAAATCAGAGACAGGCCTTTCAGTAGAAAAGTTAGAAAACACTTCATGACGCAAAGGGTGGTAGATTTATGGAACTGTCTCCCATAAAAAGCAGTACATGCTAGCTGAATGAATAATTTGAAAACTGAGATCGATTGATTTATTGATTTATACAGGAGGGTAGTAAAGGAAATTGAGCCAAGGTGAGTGGATGGAGTTAAGATACAAATCAGCCATGATCTCATTGCATGGCGGCACAGGCTCAAGGGGCTGAATGACCTACGCTTGTTCCTTTGTCCCTATGCATTAATCGAAAACTAATCCCGCAGGCCCGCTCTCTCCACACAATCCTGTATCAATCCCAAACTACTCTCACTGACTTACTCTCTATCCATAGCCCTGTATCAATCCTAAACTAAACACATTTCTCCGCTCCTTCCTATAGCTCTGTATCAATAACTACCTAATACTACTGCCACATCTTTAACCCTTAATTCAATATCAATCACAAACTAATCCCCCTGCCCCGCTTTAACCTATAGATCGGCATCAATGCCATACTAATCTCACTGCCCTGCTTTCTCCCCATAGGGGTGTATCAATCTAAAGCTAAACACATTGCCATGCTCTCTGGAATGAATTGCTATCAATTGCAAATCAGTCATGCGCTGTCCCCATAGTTCCGCCTCAATCCCATTCTTATCCCACCACCCGACATCTCCCCATGGACGGATATGGATCCAAAACAAATCCATTCCCTCTCCCTTGCCCTTTATCAATCTCAAACAGATCCCACTGACCAGCGCTTCTCCCATATCCCTCAAACATTCCCAAACTAATTCCGCTGGCCCACACTCTCCCCATAGCCCTGTTTAATTGTAGTAAGACTTCCTTACTCTTGTATTCCAACCCCTTGGAATAATGACCAACATGCCATTTACCTTCCTAATTGTTTGCTGTACCTGCCTGCTAACTCTCTGTGTTTCTTGTACTAGGACACCCAAATCTCTCTGAACACCAACATTTAATATTTCCTCTCCATTTAAAAAATATTCTGTTTGTCAATTCAACCTAGCAAAATGAATAACCTCACATTTCCCCACATTATACTCCATCTGCCAACTTATTGCCCACTCACATTACCTGTCTACACCACTTTGCTGGCTCTTTGTGTCCTCCTCACATCTTATTTTTCCACCTAGCTTGATATCGTCCGAAAACTTGGATACATTGCACTCGGTCCCATCATCTAAGTCACTGATATAGATTGTATGTAGCTCGGACCCAAGCACTGATCCTTCCGGCACCCAACAATTAGAGCTTGCCAATGTGAAAATTACCGTTTTTAAGAACATAAGGAGCATGAGTAGGTCATTCGGCCCCTCGAGCCTGCTCCGCCATTCAATAAGATAATGGCTGATCTTGTACCTCATCTCCACTCTCCTGCATTATCGAAATATCCCTTGATTTCCGTAATATACAAAAATCTATCGATCTTTGTCATGAATATACTCAAAGACTGAGCCTCCACAGCCCTCTGGGTCGAGCATTCCTAAGAGTTACCGCCCTCTGAGTGAAGACATTTCACCTCATCTCAGTCCGAAAAAGCCAACCGCTTCTTCTGAGACAGTGACCCCTGGATCTAGACTCCCCAGCCAGGGAAATCACCCTCCCTGCATCTACCCTGTCAAGCCCTGTAAGAATGTTGTATATTTCAATGAGATCACCTCTCATTCTTCTAAACTCCAGAGAATATAGGCCTAGTCTACTCAATCTCTCCTCATACGACAATCCCCCCATCCAAGGAATCAGTTTGGTATACCTTCGTTGCACTCCCTCTATGGCAAGTATATATTTACTTAGGTAAGGAGAAAAAAACTCTGCCCTCTGTTTTCTGTCCGTTAACCAATCCTCTATCCATGCTAATATATTACCCCAACCCCATATGCCTTTATCTTGCGTAGCAACCTTTTATGTGGCACCTTATCGAATGCCTTTTGAAAATCCAAATATACTGCATCCACTGGTTCTGTATTATCTACCCTTCTAGTTACATCACTAAAGAGCTCTAATAAATGTGTCAAACACGATTTCCCTTTCACTCCAAGTTCATCTCCAGCTGCGAGGTGATATCCTTAACCCTGGCGCCGACCAAGCGACACAACCTTCGGAACTGCTGGTCATGGCTGCAGAGGACAGTATCCATTCGCGTTCCGATACAATGACTACCACTACCACATTCCTTTTCACCACCCCCAACCCCAAAGTTAATGGCCTACTGTACCAAGGTGCACTGATCAGTTTGACCATTCACCCTGCAGACTTTGCCCTCATCCACACAGGCAGATAAAAGCTAGTACCTTTTGGATAAGGGCAAAGGCCGAGGCTCCTCCAGCATTGCACCTAGGGTCCCCTTTCCTGCGTGACTCGAAATCACACCCTCCTATCCCTGACCACTAACCAGACCTGTACCACGACCGAACGCACGGGGTGTGACTGCCTTCTAGTTGTAAGTGTCCAGATAAATCTTCCCCTCCTGATGCTTCACAATGTCTGCGCCTCGGACTCCAGCTCAACAACTCTGAGCCGAAGTTCTTGAGATGCAGACACTTACTGCAGGCTTAGTTATCCGGGATTGCGATGTTCTCCACAAAATCCCACATGCTGCAGTTGAGGCACACCTCCTGCAATGCCATCCCTATATTAGCTTGTTTTACATATTTAATTAATTAAGTTGTATGTATTTAATCAACTTTTCTTACATTTTTAGTTTATTTTAACAACTTATTGATCTAATTTAAGTTACGGGTAGATTAAATTGCATATTTACCTGTAATTTAACACGCCGCCCCTCCTTGTGCTGTGACGTTACTGCGATTGTTCTCCCGCTCCTCACAAAGAATCACAGAATCACAGACCGCCCTTTTCAACACTTATACACTCGGTGCGCTCTTCCACTCTCTCGATGCTTTATATTGTATGCCTATCTTTAAGTTAGTGCCAAACTAATTGCACAACCACGCCCTCTGCCCAGATACCTGTATCCAACGATAACAAACTCCATTGTACCCATCTCTCCCCAGAGCCCAGTTGCATTCCAAAGCGAATCTGCTAGCCTGCTCTCCCCTTAGCCCTGTAACAATTTCAAAATAATCGTACTGCCCGCTCGCTCTCCGTAGCCGTTATGAATCCAAAACTAATCAAAGTTACCGTCTGTCTTCCCATTTGCTATATATCAATTTCGCACCAATCCCACGGCCCCACTCTCTCCAAATGTCCCTGTGCCAATCCTAAAATAATCACACTGCCAAGCTCGCTCCCTATTGCCATGTATCAATCACAATCGAATACTACTGTCTGGTTCTCTCCACATAGTACTGTATCATCACAAACTAATCCCACTGCCCCATTCTCTCCCCATTACCCGGTATTAATTCTAAACTAATCCCACTGCCCCATTTTCTTCCCATATTACTGTATCACCACAAGCTAATCTCATTACCCCTTTCTCTCGCCATAGTCCGGTATTACTCATATAGTAATGCCTCTGCCAAACCCTCGCCCCATTAACTTACATCATCACAAACTAATCGCATTGCCCCATTCTCTCCCCGTGTTGCTACATCATCACAAATTATTCCCATTTCTCCATTCTCTCTCCATAGCCCTGAATCAAGCCTAAACTAATCCCACTGCACTGTTGTCTCCCCAAAATCCTGTACCATTCCAAACAAATCCCTCTTCCTCACTCTCTTCCCATTACCCCGTATTAGCTCTAAAGGAATCCCACTGCTCAGCCATCGGCCCTTAGATCTTCATCACTCTAACACTAATCAGGCTGCTCTGCCCGCTTTACAGAGCCCTTTATCAATCCGATAATAATCCCTCTGTCACACTCTCTCCACATAGCCTTACAACAATCCAATGCAAACAAATTCTGCCGCTCTCTCCCCATAGTCCTGTATCAAGGTCAAACTAATCCCACGACCCAGTTTTCTTCACATGGTCCTGTATCAATCCAAAACTAACCACAGTACCGCGCTTTCTCCCATTACTCTGTATCCATCGAATATTAAACCCACCGCCCCGCTTTCTTCCACAGCCCTGTATCAATCCCAAACTGATGCATCTATCCCGTTCGCTCCCCATTGCCCTGCATCAATTGAAAACAAATCCCACTCTCCCGAACTCTTCAAAAAAACCGTGTATTAATCCGAAACCAATCCCGCTCTCCCCCATAGCACGTTCATTCCACTTCTAATAGTAATCAAGTATTCCCCTAAAAGATGTAATGGACTCTGCCTCAACAATGTCCCGTGTAAAAGCTTGCTCCAATAATGTTATTGCAAGGGGGTTGGTGTATAAAAGCAGGGAAATCATGTTGCAACTGTACAGGGCATTGGTGAGACCACAACTGGAGTACTGCGTACAGTTTTATTATCCTTATTTAAGGAGGGATATATTTGCATTGGAGGCAGTTCAGAGAAGGTAAACGAGGTTGATTCCTGAGATGAAGGGCTTGTCTTCAGAAGAAAGTTTGAGCAGGTTGGGCCGATACTCATTGTAGTTTAGAAGAATGAGAGGTGATCTTATTGAAACATATAAGATACTGAGGGGGCTCGACAAGGTAGATGCAGAGAAGATGTTTCCCCTCATGGGGGAATCTAGAACTAGGAGGCATAGTTTCAGAATAAGGTGTCGCCCATTTAAAACTGAGATGAGGAGGAAAATCTTCTCTCAGAGGGTCATAAATCTGTGGAATTTTCTGCCCTAGAGAGCTGTGGAGGCTGGGTCATTGAATATATTTAAGGTGGAGATAGACAGATTTTCGAACAATAAGGGAGTGATGGGTTATGGGGAACGGGCAGGGAAATGGAGCTGAGCAAAGATCAGATCAGCCATGATCACATTAAATGGTGGAGCAGGCTCGAGGGGGCAAATGGCCTACTCCAGCTCCCACTTCTTTTGTTGTTATGTAAAGCAATTTCTCCGAACCTCTCTCCCGACTCACTTAATAACTATCTTAAATTGATGACCCCTCACCATTGACTCCCCAACCATAGGGAATAGAATTCACTCTTCATCCTAACAAAACCCTTCATGTTTCAGAAAACCACTATAAATCTCCTCTTAGTCTTCTCTGCTCCACTCCAACAATCCCATCTCTTTCAGTGAATTAGTTTCCATTCTTGGCATTGCCCTGGTGAATCTACATTGCCCACGCTCTATGACTATTATGTCCTTTCTATAGATGAGCGGCTAAAACTGCACACGACGTTGTAACCGTGCAGTAACCATTGCCCTGGTGAAATTCATCATTACCACTGAGACTGTGGTATATTTAACTGTAGCAAATGTGAAGTAATCCATATTGGCTTAACAAAATTATGGACGAAAGCACAATGAAGAGACTGAAAATTGCAACTCGAAGCAAGGACTCAGGAGTAAGGACAGAAAAGTCACTGTTATTTTTGAGATTGTGTGGGTAAAAAAGGAAATAACATGTTAGGACACATCGCAAGAGCAGTTCATGTATACAGAGGGCATGCTGAGGATTTAGAATTAATTAATCAGATCCATGTAGTTTTAGACACACTTTTGCTCAGGGCCCCTCAGAAAAGATCTACATGCATAGAATTTTAAAGGGGAAGAGATAAATTGAAAGTTCAGCCTTAATGCCCAGCGAGAAGAAGGTTAACAAGCATCTCATTCAGCCATGTAAAGCATTAAATGTTACGGAACAAGCTGAGCTCATCAAATGACTTCAAGGAAAGTAAGGGCCTACCTTGAAGATCATGAATGTAAGTTCATGCAAAGTAAATCTAAAACATGCACTTTGCTCTTGCAATTACGGAGCGCAACGATTGCATATCGACGCTTAGCAACATTCGTCTGAAATGGCTCCCTCCATCATAATGTCAGACCAAATAATCGATTACGGATCACAATCATGGTGGACGAAGGCTGAACACGTGTGAATGATGTACCTCTCCCCCAATATGTCAAACGAGATATTACCCAATCAAAACAAATTATTCCTCCGCAAATATCTCAAACAATGGACCTGAATTTACTTTCGGAGCCTTCCCGCGGGCGAAGGCCTCCGAACCGCAATTAAAATCCGTACTTAACTGATGGCGCTCCGGGGCCTGCAGTCCTTCGCCTGCCGAAAGGCCCACGGATCCCAGGGGCGCATGCGCTTCACAACCGTCCCTGGGATTCCGTGGGCCAACCCATGGTATCAAAAAGGGGGATTCCCATTATGCTTATGAAGACTCCATTTACGTATGGAATCCTACTGAGCATATTATGAACCACGTAAAAAATACATTTCCACTCAACCGAAATGAAAATCAATTATCACATGTTAAAAATTATTTAAAATGCAATTTAATTAAACATTTAAAAGAAAAATTTAAGTTTTTGAAAAATAAATGTTAACATCTTTAAAAGGACCAAAAATAACCTGAACTAATTTTAAAGGATTTTTAATGTTTAAATCAGTTGAAAACATTTACTTTAATATTTGGTAGGGAGTTCCAGGGTTTTGACCCAGTGACGATGAAGCATCGGCGATATACTTCTAAGTCAGGAAGGTGTGTGACTTGGAGGGGAACCTGGAGGTGGTGGTGTTCCCATGTGCCTGCTGCCCTTGTCCTTCTAGGTGGAAGAGGGCGCGGGTTTGGGAGGTGCTACCGAAGAAGCCTTGGCGACTTGCTGCTCTGCATCTTGTAGATGGTACACACTGCAGCCACGGTACGCCGGCGTTGCAGGGAGTGAATGTTTAAGGTGGTGGATGGGGTGTCAATGAAACGGGCTGCTTTATCCTGGATGGTGTCGAGCTTCTTGAGTGTTGTTGCAGCTGCACTCATCCAGGCAAGTGGAGAGTATTACGACGCACTCCTTACTTGTGCCTTGAAAATGGTGGAAAGGCTTTGGGTAGTCAGGAGGCGAGTCACTCGCCGCAGAATTCCCAGCCTCTGACCTGCTCTTGTTGCCACAGTATTTATGTGGCTGGTCCAGTTAAGTTTATGGTCAATGATGTTGATGGTGGGGGATTCGGCGATGGTAATGCCGTTGAAGGTCAAGGGGCGGTGGTTAGACTCTTGCTTGTTGGAGATAGTCATTGCTTGGCACTTCTGTGGCGTGAATGTTCCTTGCCACTTATCAGCCCAAGCCTGAACGTCGTCCAGGTCTTGTTGCATGCGGGCATGGACTGCTTCATTATCTGAGGAGTTGTGATGGCGCTGAACATTGTGCAGTCATCAGAGGACATCCCAATTTCTGACCTTTTGTTGGAGGGAAGATCATTGATGAAGCAGCTGAAATGGTTGGGCCTAGAACACTGCCCTGAGGATCTCCTGCAGCGATGTCCTGGGGCTGTGATGATTGACCTTCAATCACCACAACCATCTTCCTTTGTGCTAGGTATGACTCCAGTTAGTGGAGCGTTTTTCCCCTGATTCCCATTGACTTGAGTTTTTCTAGTGCTCCTTGATGCCAGACTCGGTCAAATGCTGCCTTGATGTCAAGGGCAGTCACTCTCACCTCACCTCTGGAATTCAGTTCCTTTTTCCATGCTTGGATTTACGACCGCATAGGCACTGGATAATCCGTGCCAATAATTTCAGTATATCGAATAAATAGGTAATTTTGTACTCTGCGTTAACGGGCTGAGGAAATTCACACGGACCCTTGAAGCCTTGACCTGCAATTATCCCTGTGTGGAATTGTGAGGCCTATGGAAATATCTTGATCACGTTTTCCGTCGGATGCAAAGCCTGATTTTCGTAATCTTAATTCAATTAATTAAAAGTCGGAACAGTAATGCATAATCGAACTTCCCAGCCTGATTTTCCATTTGGCGCAAGAGCCAGGGGATGTTTTACATCCAGGAGGTAGAATCTTAGAATTATAGAAACTTACAGCACAGGAGGAGGCCATTCGGCCCGCCGTGCCTATGCTGGCTCTTTGAAAGCGCAGTCAGTCTGAGTCCCGCATTCCCGCTTTTTGTCCGTGATCCTCTCGGATTCTCATCCTCAAGAACCCGCCCAACTGCTTTTTAAAATTGTTAATTGAATCAGCTTCCACCACCTTTACAGGTAGAGCCTTCCAGATCCTGACAACTCTCTGAGTGAACAAGGTTCTCCTCTACTCCCCTCTAGAACTTTCTCCAATGATTTGGATACTATGATCTCCAGATATTCACCCATTCGCCAGAGGGAATTTTTTTTCGCTATGTACTCTATCAAAACCTCTCATCATCTTGAAACCCTCCATTAGATCACCACTTAACCTTCTCTGTTCCAAGGGGAAAAATCCTAACGTTTCCAACCTCTTCATACAACTGAATTGCCCCATGGTAAGATCATGCTAAACCCGCTCTGCACCCTTTCTTAGGCCTTTACATATTTCCTGAAGTGTGCTGCCCAGAATTGCCCAAAATACTCGAGCTGAGGCCTTGCCAGTGATTTATAAATTTCGAGTATCATCTTCTTGCTTTTATATTCTACTCCTCTATTTATAAACCCAAGTAACGCATATGCTTTTTTAACTGCCTAATCAAAAAGTACATTAAGGATTTGTGCATATGGAAACCAAGGTCTCTCTGCTCATCTGTACTTTTCAAATTTGGGCTATTATAGTTTACTGTCTTTCCTTAATAGTCCTCCACAATTGCATCACTTCACACTTCTCCACATTGGACTCCATGTGCCGTGCTTCTGCCCATTTCACCATTGCAATGTCTATAACTATTCTCATCACTATCTAGTACTTTGTCAAGTTTCGTATCATCTATAAACTTTATAATGCTGCTTCCTACACACGAGCTTAGGTCTTTCTAAAAAATGGAAATACTGATGGACCTGAAACTAACCCTTGGGGAACAACATTGCAAACCTCCTCCCAGTCTGAAAATCATCCATCCACCCCGCCCTTTGCTTCCAACACTGAGCCACTTTTGTAACCATACCGCCACTTTCCCCTTAATTCCATGGGCTTCCATCTTCGTAATACGCCTCCTGTGTGCTACTTTGTCGAATGCCTTCCGAAAATCCTTATATACAACATCTACTGCATTGCCTTGATCAACCTTCGCTGTTAACTCATCAAAGAATTCAATCAAGCTAGTCAGACACGATTTAGCTTTAACAAATCCATACTGGCTCTCCTTGATTAACCCAAGACTTTCCAAATGAAAGTTTATTTTGTCCCTGATAATGGTTCCCAATAACTTCCCCACCACCGCTGTTAGTCTGACTGGCCTGTAGTTTGCTGGTTCAGCCCTCTCCCATCCAAAGTACAAACTACAATCTACCACGTTGAGTTAATGTGTAATAGTCTGTGAAAGATTGAAAGATGCTGAAGTCATTTGACATATTGGCAATTACTGTGCTGGATGACGTGAGAACGAAAGCGATGACCTGCGAAGGCTGAAAGGCCTCTGATCGCCGTTTATTTGTGTGGTCTTGCATGAAGAAACAGGAGTAGCGCGCGAGCGAGCTGTCTTATCTCCATGGGGACCTGACTGTTCAGTCAAGAGAAGCAATCAGGAAATGGATACAAACACGAGCAGCATTAACTCGAACACACTACATGCGCGAACCTACACTCACACTAACTGCGCTGCAGCAGCTTGTTCGACGCTCTGGTGAGAAAGATTCCTTGGATTAAAAGTCAGTCGGGAAGCTGGAAGCTGTAGAATTCTGTAATATATTTTGATGCTGGATTTTTCTTGAATTATGGTGAGTGTTGCTTGTCAGTGGAGGAATGCTACTTCATGTCAGCCTTAAAGCTGCATTGACAGAACTATCCTTGGGCCTTTCCTGGGAGTCTGTAAAGAATCCAGTGCCTTGTGCTGTCAGCAGGCTCAGGCAGTTGCGCTCAAGGGAAGTGGGATCATTATCGTGGAAGCAAAGAGTAACAATATGTGATATAAAGTTTCAATGTCATTTATTAAACATACTGACCAATCGTTTCCTGGACCCCATGAATTAAAGGAGGACAAAGAAGGAAAATTGAAATCAAAGTGAGAGTGGGAACGACAGGCAGCGGGAGAGAGGCAGAGACAGGACCTGTGAGAAAACCCGAAATCACCCAAATATAGAGCAAGATGGAAAGGTCGAGGTAAGGTCTCTGTGTGTTATTGAAAGTGGAAGGTGCGCACGCGGCAGGGTGAGCGACACAGCGAGGTCGCTGCAAAGCTCTGGCTCGCCATCATGTGGCCAGGCGCGGGATAAACAAACCATGTTGCAGCATCATTATTTTATTAACTATTTCATTCCCTCGTTAGCAGGCACAGAAAGTGGTGCAGAGGGGAGCTGGAGGTTGAAAAGGAACAGCGACAGACTGAGTGAGTGGGCAAAACTGTGGCAGATGGAGTTCAACATGAGGAAGTGTGAGAGTATGCACTGTGGATTGGAGAAAGGCAAATAAGAACATTTTCTCAACAGCGAGAAATTAGGAACTGTAGAGCAGCAAAGAGATTAAGGTGTCCATGGACAAAAATCAATAAATCAACAATTAGTGGACAGGTACAAAAAATAATCAATATCCAAAAAATGTTGGCCTTTTTCTCAGGGGAGCTGAAATACAATGGGGAGGATGATATGTTTCAGTTGTATAGAGCCTTGCTCAGACACAATCTGGAGCACTGCGGTCAGTTCTGGGCACCGCACCTCAGGAAGGATATATTGACATTGGAGGGGTTACCGTGCAGATTTAACAGAATAATACCAGGCCTTTAGGGGAGGAATTACGAGGGCAAGTTCCACAAACTTGGGTTGTATTCCCTTGAGTTTAGAAGGATGAGTAGTGATCTGATCGCAGTTTTTAAAATGACAAAGGATTCGATAACATAGACATGGAGAAACTGTTTCCTCGGGCGGGGTATTCAAAACAAGGCGACAGCATCAGAAAATGAGAGTTAGTTCATTCCGGACTGAAATTAGGAAACAGTTTTTCACACAAAATGTAGTGAAAATCTTGAACTCTCCTTAAAAGTTAGTGACGCTGGGAAAATTGAAATTTGAAAGACTGAGATCGATAAGGTATCACATAAAAGGTTGCTGAGAAAGAAAAGGGCTCATGGCGGTGGGGGGAATATATTAGCCCGGATAGAGGATTAGCTAACGGACAGAAAACAGAAAGTAAGAAAGAAAGACTTCCATTTATATAGCGCCTTTCACGACCACCGGATGGCTCAAAGCGCTTTACAGCCAATGAAGTACTTTTTGAAGTGTAGTCACTGTTGTAATGTAGGAAACACGGCAACCAATTTGCGCACAGCAAGATCCCACAAACAGTAATGTGATAATGATCTGATAATCTGTTTTACTGATGTTGATTGAGTGATAAATATCGGTCAGGTCACCGAGGATAAATCCCCTGCTCTTCTTCGAAATAGTGCTATGGGAAATGTTAAGTGCACCTGAGAGAGCAGACGTGGCTTTGGTTTAAAGTCTCATCCGAAAGAGGGCGCCAAACGGGTCATTATCATGTTGGCAGGCTGCAACTGGTGGGGTGCCGCAAGTTTCAGTGCTTGGACCTTAGCGATTAACAATCTATATTAATAACTTAGATGAAGGAACCGAGTGTAATATATCCAAGCTTGTTGACGAAACAAATCTAAGTGGGAAGTAAGCTGTGAGGAGGACACAAAGAGTCTGCAACGGGATGTAGACAGGATGAGTGAGCTGGCAATAATGTGGCTGGTGGAGTATAATATGGTGATACGTGAGGTTATTCACTTTGGTAGAAAGAATAGAAAAACAGAATATTTTTTAAATAGTGAGAAATTATTCAATGTTTGTGTTGAGAGAGATTTCGGTGTCCTCAGGTACAGCAAGTAATTAGGAAGGCAAATGGCATGTTGGCTTTTATTGCAAGGAGGTTGGAGTACAAGTGTAAGGAAGTCTTACTACAGTTGTACAGGGCCTTGGTGAGACCACACCTGGAGTACTGTGCACAGCTTTGGTCTCCTTATCTGAGGAAAAAAAAGGAAGACTTGCATTTATTTAGCGCCTCTCACGAACTCAGGACGTCCCAAAGCGCTTTAGAGACAAATGCTTTTGATGTCACTGTTGTACTGTAGGAAGTGCGGCAGCCAAATTGCGCACAGCAAACTCCCACAAATGATCAAATAATCTGTTATAGTGATGTTGTTTGAGGGTTGCAACGAAGGTTCACTATATTGATTCCTGGGATGAGAAGGCTGTCCTATGATGAGAGATTGTGTAGAATGGGCCGATACTCTCTGGAGTTTAGAAGAATGAGAGGTGATCTCATTGAAACATGCAAGATTCTGAAGGGTATTGACAGGGTAGATGCTGAGGTGTCGTTTCCTCTGGCTGGAGTGTCTAGAACTAGGGGGCATAGTCTCAGGATAAGGGGTAGGCCATTTAAGACTGAGATGAGGAGGAATTTCTTCACTAAGAGGGTTGTGAGTCTTTGGAATTATCTACCCCAAAGGGCTGTGGATGCTGAATCGCTGAATATATTCAAGGCGGAGATAGAAAAATTATTGGACTCTGGGATAAACAAGGAATATGGGGATAGGGCGAGAAAGTGGAGTTGAGGTCGAAGATCAGCCATGATCATGTTGAATGGTGGAGCAGGCTCGAGGGGCAGCATGACCGACTCCTGCTCCTAATTCTTAAATTCTAATGTACTTATGATAGATTTTTCTTTAGTAAGGTTATCAAAGGACGTGCATTTAAGGCGGGTAAATGGAGTTGAGATAGATATCAGTCATGATCTCACTGAATGGAGGAACAGGCTCTGTGATCTGAATGACCGACTCCTGTTCCTACACTCCTATATTACTGCAATAGCAGCAATTAGTCAGTAGATGGCGCGCAATGACGTCACACAATCTGAAGCTCCTTGGCACCAACACATCACTAACCAGAGATTGTAAATTGAGCTCTGGTGACACTAGGACACGTCACCATTTCTGCTGGACATTCAGTTAATTTGCTTTAGTTTTATTTTAAGGGCATGGGTTATAATTGTGTTGTGGTACAATAGCTGAAGAACTTCTCCTGAATTCCCTTTCTGTGGTATTTTATTCTTGCATTAACTCCGCCATTTCAAACAGGTGCTTTCAGCCGGTCCAAACTAGCGCAGGTACTAATGGGTGGGAATTGCCTGGGCGATAGTTCAGATCAAGTGAATGAGAAGCAGGAGATTGGTGAACCCGGGCACAGGTTAATGTCTTCAGATGATAGCATCAATCAGAGGCATGTTTTAGTGGATTCCATACCACTCCTCCTGGACTTGAATTACATTCCCGTCAGGCTATTAGATTTATTTTTACACGGTTGTTTTGTTTCCTGGGCCTTGACTTATTCTGCGGGATAATAACTTTCCGCTGCTTTCTCAGTGTGCTTGAAATTCCAATTTTAGATAACATGTTAACCTATTTATGTTTAACAGGGCAGTGTCTCCGCCAATATAGCTCACAGGTAAATTTCCTCCAAAATGCTGAAGACGCTTTACGCCGGGAATTTCTTTGGAGCACCATCTGGCTCCATCACCGTAACTTCAGAGGTTCCGCAAAGTTACCCTGCAAAGCGGGAGAAGCTCCGAGTAAATTCCAATTTCGGTGAGCTGTGGAATTAAACTTTCGCCAGTATCTGCGGTGCATCGTTTCCCAAAATCACCTTCTGTGGCTCAGTGTCAGAAGTTGTTTATAACACTCCTGTGAAGCGCCTTGGGACGTTTACTAGGTTAAAGGCGCTGTATAAAAGTTGGTTGTTGTAATAAAATGATATTAGGAAGGCAAATGGCATGATGGCCTTTATTGCAATAGGTTGGCATACAAGACTAAGGAAGACTTGCTGCAATTGTACAGGACTTTGGCGTGACCACACCTGGGGGCTGTGCACAGCTTTGGTCTCCTTATCTGAGGTAAAGAAAGAAAAATAAAGATTTGCAATTATATAGCATATTTAATGACCTCAGGACGTCCCAAAACGCTTTACAGCCAAATACGTTTGATTGGCTTTCACTGTTGTACTGTAGCAAATGCGGCAGAAAAATTGCGCACAGCAAACTCCCACAAATAGTAATGTGATAATGACCAAATAATCTGTATTAGTGATGTTGGTTGAGGGGTGCAACGAAGGTTCACTAGATTGCTCCCTGGGATGACAGAGTTGTCGTATGATGAGAGATTGTGTAGAATGGGCCGCTCCTCTCTGGAGTTTAGAAGAATGAGAGGTGATCTCATTGAAACATACAAGATTCTGAAGGGGATTGACAGGGTAGATGCTGAGAGATTGTTTCCCCTGGCTGGAGTGTCTAGAACTAGGGGGCATAGTCTCAGGATAAGAGGACGGCGACTTAAGGCTGAGATGAGGAGGAATTTCTTCACTCAGAGGGTTGTGAATCTTTGGAATTTTCTACCCCAAAGGGCCGTGGATGCTGAATCGTTGAGTATATTGAAGGCTGAGATAGATAGATTTTTGGACTCTAGGGGAATCAAGGGATATGGGAATCGGGCGGGCAAGTGGAGTTGAGGTCGAAGATCAACCACGATCTTATTGAATGGCTGAGCATGTACGAAGGGCCGTATGGGCTACTCCTGCCCCTATTTCTGAAGTTCTTATGTCCTTCTGATAGATTTTTGTTAAGTAAGGGTTCCAAGGACCATCCACCAAATGGAGTTGAGCTAGAGATCAGTCATGATCTCATTGAATGGAGGAACAGGCTCTGGGATCTGAATGATCTGCTCCTGTCCCTACACTCCTATATGACTGCAATAGCAGCAATTAGTCACTAGATGGCGCGTAATACCGTCAAACAACATGAAGCTTCTTGGCCCGAACACACCAATAACCGGAGATCGCAAATTAAGCTTTGATGACACGGCGACACTTCGCCCTTTCTGCTGGACATCCAGTTAATGTGTTTAAGTTTATTTGTTAAGGGCGTCAGTTAAAATTGTGCCATGAGATAATAGTTTCAAAAGTTCGTCGGAATTCCCGTTCTGTATTATTTCATTGTTGTGTTAACTCCTCTTGTCCTCTTTAGAACTGGACAATGTACACGGTAACATGTCTAACATGAACGTGTTACCGCCTGCCTTAAACAGGGACAACGGGGTATCATGGGAAGCTATGCAGCATTAGCCCCTGAATAGCACCAAGTAATTTTAGACTTTGTGTCCTTCTGGTCATTTGAAGGATGTGTCACTGGAAATTACCGATTGTGATATTAGGGCAGCAATACTTTGGAGTGACATCACTCGAATATTCTTTCAATGGAGGCACAACCGGTTTAAAACCAACGGCTTAAAGGTTCAAGTCATGAAACAGAGGAGAGCCACAGAATGCCGCTAAACCTGTGTAACGGAATATCACAGCCAGACTTTAGTTCCCGGGAGTTCACTACAGAACGGATTCACTCAATTTAGCTGCATTGAATGGAAAGCGTCACTTCGGTAAATTGTTGATTGGATTTCTGCGTTATTAATGAATGAATCAATTGATCCAAATAATAACCAGAACATTGCTGCTAAGGCTGAATATTCAATGTCGCAGAATGTATGAATCTTGTTGTACTAATAATCACACCGTTTAATGATACATACGAACATACGAATTAGGAGCAAGATTAGGTCACTCGGCACTTCGAGCCTGGGCCGCCATTCAATAAGATCATGGCTAATCCGATTACTCCACATTCCTGCCTACCCTCGATAACCTTTCACCCCCTTGCTTATCCAGAATCTATCTACCTCTGCCTTAAAAATATTCAAAGACTTCCACCGTCCTCTGAGGAAGAGAGTTCCAAAGACTCACGACCCTCTGTGAGAAAAAAATTCGCCTCATCTCTTTCTTAAATGGGCGACCCCTTATTTTTAAACAGTGACCCCTCGTTCGAGAATCTCCCACAACAGGAAACATCCTCTCCACATCCACCCTGTCCAGACCCCTCAGGATCTTATATGTTTCAATCAAGTCACCTCTTACTCTTCTAAACTCCAGCGGATACAAGACTAGCCTGTCCAACCTTTCCTCATAAGACAACCCGCCCATTCCAGGTATTAGTCTAGTAAACCTTCTCTGAACTGCTTCCAACGCATTTACATCCTTCCTTAAATAAGGAGACCAATACTGTACACAGTACTCCAGATGTGGTCTCACCAATGCCCTGTATAACTGAAGCATAACCTCCCTACTTTTGTATTCAATTCCCCTCGCAATAAACGATAACATTCTATTAGCTTTCCTAATTACTTGCTGTACCTGCATAGTAACCTTTTACGATTCATGCACGAGGACACCCAGATCCCTCTGCATCTCAGAGCTCTGCAATCTCTCACCATTTAGATAATGTGCTTCTTTTTTATTCTTCCTGCCAAAATGGACAACTTCACATTTTCCCACATTATACTCCATTTGCCAGATCTTTGCCCGCTCACTTAACGTATCTATATCCTTTTATAGTCTCCTTATGTCCTCTTCACAATTTACTTTCCTACCTATCTTTATGTCATCAGCAAATTTAGCACCCATACTCGGTCCCATCATCCAAGTCATTTACATAAATTGTAAAAAGTTGAGGCCCCAGCACTGATCCCTGTGGCACATCACTCGTTGCATCTTGCCAATCAGAAAATGACCCATTTATGACTACTCTCTGTTTCCTGTTAGCTAGCCCATCTTCTATCCATGCCAATATGTTACCCCCTACACCATGAGCGTTTACTTTCCGCAATAACCTTTGATGTGGCACCTTATCAAATGCCTTCTGGAAATCTAAGTGCAGTAAATCCACCGGTTCCCCTTTATCCACAGCACATGTTACTTCCTCAAAGAACTCCAATAAATTGGTTAAAAATGATTTCCCTTTCATAAAACCATGTTGACTCTGTCTGATTATTTTGAACTTTTCGAAGTGCCCTGCTATAACGTCTTTAATAATAGCTTCTAAAATCTTCCCTAGGACAGATGCTAAGCTAACTGGCGTGTAGTTTCCTGCTTTCTGTCTCTCTCCCGTTTTGAATAAAGGAGTTACATTCGCTATTTTCCAATCTAATGGAACCTTCACCAAATCTAGAGAATTTTGGAAAATTAAAACCAACGCATCAACTATCTCACTAGCCACTTCTTTTAAGCCCCTAGGATGAAGTCCATCAGGACCCGGGGACTTGTCAGCCCGCAGCTCCAACAATTTGTTCAGTACCACTTCCCTGATGATTATAATGTTCTTCAGTTCCTCCCTTCCTTCCATTTCCTGATTTACAGCTATTTCTGCAATGTTACTTGTATCCTCTATAGTGAAGACCAATGCAATATACCTGTTCAATTCAACTGCCATATCCTTATTTTCCATTATTCATTCTCCAGACTCTCTTTTTATCTGACTAATGCTCACTTTGTTAAATCTTTTCTTTTTAAATATCTTTAGAAACACTTACTATCTGTTTTTATATTTCTAGCTAGCTTTCTCTCGTACTCTAATTTTTCTCCTCTTATTAATATTTTAGTCATTCTTTGCTGTTTTTTGATATTCTGTTCAATCTTCTGACCTGCCACCCATCTTTACGCAATTATATGTTTTTTCTTTAAGTGTAATACCTTTAACTTTTTTAGTTAAACACGGATGCTGGGTCCTCCCCTTGGAATGTTTCTTTCTTGTTGGAATGTATATATTCTGTGAATTTTGAAATATCCCCTTAAATGTCTGCCACTGCAACTCTATTGACCGATCCCTTAACCTATTTTGCCAGTTCACTTTAGCTAGCTCTGCTTTCATGACCTCATAATTGCCCTTATTTAAGTTTAAAATACTAGTCTTGGACCCACACTTCTCTCTCTCAAACTGAATGTAAAATTCAATCATATTATGAGAGAGACGGGGAGAGAGACAGATAGTGGGGAGAGAGGCAGACTGGACGAGAGAGAGACAGGGAGTGAGACTGGGGGGAGAGACAGTGAGTAGAGGAGACAGAGACTGGGGAGAGAGAGAGAGACTGGGGTGAAAGAGAAAGAGAGACTGGGGAGAGAGACAGAGATTACAGGAGAGAGAGAGAGACTGGGCAGAGAGAGAGAGAGAGACTGGGAAGAAAGAGTGGGAAGAGAGATAAAGACTGGGAGAGAGAGAGTGGGGGAAGAGAGAGAGAGACTGGGGAGAGAGAGAGACTGGGGAGAGAGAGACTGGGGAGGGAGAGGGTGAGAGAGAGACTGACAGAGAGAGAGACGGGGCGAGATAAAATGGGAGAGAGGGACTGTGAAAAAGAGAGACTGGGGAGAGAGAGACTGGGAGAGAGAAATTGTTGAGGGAGAGAGAGGAAGGTGTTAGAGATAGACTGGGGAGGGTCAGACTGGGAGAGAGAGGGAGAAAGATAGAGACTCGGGAGAGAGACTGCGAGAGCGAGAGCGAAGGTGAGAGAGAGAAATTGGGGAGAGAGACTGCAGAGAGAGATTGCGAGAGAGAGAGACTGGGAGAGAGAGAAAGTATGAGAGAGAGACTGGGGAGAGGGAGACAGAGAGAGAGAGAGATCGTGGGGAGAGAGAGAGACTGGGCGAAAGAGATACTGGAGGGAGAGAGAGAGTGGGGCAGAAAGCGACAGACTGGCGGGAGAGAGAGACGGGGAGAGAGAGGCGGGTGGAGAGATTGGGGAGCGAGACAGAGACTAGAAGAGAGAGCGGACGAGATATAGAGGGAGACTGGGGAGATGGAGACTAGGAGAGAGAGAGAGTTGGAGAGAGAGAAAGACTGGGGAGAGATGGAGACTGGGAGAGAGATGGAGGAGAGAGAGAGGGGAGAGAGAGAACAGGGAGAGAGACTGGGAAAGAGAGAGACTAGGAGAGAGAGAGGGGCAGAGAGAGAGACTGGGGAGAAAGAGACTAGGAGAGAGAGGGGGGGAGAGAGAGAGACTGGAGAGAGAGGGAGACTGGGGGTGAGAGAGATAGAGGGGTGAGAAAGAGAATGGTGAGAGAGAGAGACGTGGAGAGTGAAATAGAGAGAGAGAGAGAGACTCGTGAGAGAGTCTGGGGAGCGAGAGAGAGACTGGAAGAGAGGGAGAGATTGGGGAGCGAGAGAGAGACTGGAAGAGAGAGGGAGACTGGGAAGCGAGAGAGAGACTGGAATAGAGAGAGAGACTGGGGAGCGAGAGAAAGACTGGAATAGAGAGTGGGGGAGAGAGAGAGATACTGGAATAGAGAGAGAGACTGGGGAGCGAGAGAGAGACTGGAAGAGAGAGAGAGACTGGGGAGCGAGAGAAAGACTGGAATAGAGAGAGGGGGAGAGAAAGAGAGACTGGGGAGAGATAGACGGGGAGAGACAGTGGGGGAGAGATAGAGAGTGGGAGAGAGAGATAGCCGAAGAGAGAGAAAGAGAGAGAGAGACTTGAGAGAGAGAGAGGAACTGGGGAGCGAGAGAGACTGGGGTGCGAGAGAGACTGGTTGTGAGACAGAGACTGGGAGAAAGAGAGTGGGGAGGGAGAGACGGGGAGAGGGAGAGAGACTGGGGAGCGAGACCGAGAGCTGGGGAGAACAGAGACTGGGGAGAGAGAGACACTGGGAAGCGAGAGAGACTGGGGTAAGAGAGAGACTGGGGGAGAGAAAGAGATTGGGGTGAGAGAGAGAGAGGGAAGAGAGAGAGAGCGAGACTGGGGTGAGAGAGAAGGGGAGGGGGAGAGGGACTGGGGAGAGAGAGAGACAGACTGGGGTGAGAGAGACCGGGAGGGGGTGAGGGACTGGGGAGAGAGAGATAAACTGGGGAGAGATAGACTGTGGAGAGAGAGACGGGAAGTGGGAGAGAGAGGGGGAGAGACAGAGGTTGGGGAGAGAGAGACTGAGAGAGAGAAAGGGAGAGAGAATAGGGAGAGAGAAAGACTGGGGAGCGAGAGAGACTGGGGTGATAGAGAGACTGGGGATGAGAGAGAGACTGGGGAGAGAGAGAGTGGGAGAGAGAGATAGAGAGACTTGGGAGAGAGAGACCGGGAGAGGGAGAGAGACTGGGGAGCGAGAGAGAGACGGGGAAAGACAGAGACGGGGCGAGAGACTGGGGGGTTAGAGAAAGGGGGGAGAGAGAGTGGGGGAGAGAGCGAGTGGGGAGAGAGAGAGTGAGGAGAGGGAGAGAGACTGGGGAAGTTAGAGAGAGTCTTGTGAGAGAGAGAATCTGGGGAGAGACAGGGAGACGGGTGGAGATGGAGAGAGACAGAGCGATACTGGAGAGAGAGAGAGAGACTGGGGAAGTTAGAGAGAGTCTTGTGAGAGAGAGAATCTGGGGAGAGACAGAGAGACGGCTGGAGATGGAGAGAGACAGAGCGAGACTGGAGAGAGAAAGAGAGATATTGGGAGAGAGAAAGAGAGATTAGGGGAGAGTGAGAGACAAGAGAGGGAGAGACTTGGGGTGTGAGAGAGACTGGGGAGCGAAGGAGATACTTGGGGAGAGTGAGAGACTAGGGAGAGAGAGACTGGGAGAGGGTGAGAGTGTAAGAGGGAGAGAGAGAATGGGGAGAGAGAGAGAGAGAGAATGACAGAGGGAAGTCACGAGAGAGAGAGAGACAGAGACAGAGTCGGATGGTGAGAGAGAGAGAGCCAGGGACAGAGGGGGAGTAAGAGAGAGAGGAACAGACAGAGAGAGAGAGGGATAGAGGGAGATATAGAGACAGACAGAGAGAGATAGGGAGAGAGACAGGGACAGAGGGAGATAGAGAGAAATACAGTGGCAGAGGGAGAGAGAGAGAGACAGAGACAGACAGAGAAGGAGAGAGAGAGAGACAGGGACAGAGGGAGATTGAGAGAGAGACAGTGATAGAGGGGGCTAGAGAGACAGGGATAGAGGGAGATAGAGAGACATAAGAACATAATGACAAAAGAAATAGGAGCAGGAGTAGACCAATCGGCCCCTCGAGCCTGCTCAGCCTTTAATGAGATCATGGCTGATCTGATCCAACCTCAACTCTAAAGAACACAAGAAGTTGGAGCAGGACCAGGCCACTCGGCCCCTGGGCCCGCTCCGCCACCCACTGGGCCTTGACCGATCCGAACTCAAACTCATGTCCAATTTCCAGCCCGCTCCCCGTAACCCCTGACTCCCTTTACTTCTAGGAAACGGTCTATTTCTGTTTTAAATTTATTTAATGAAGTAGCTTCCACAGCTTCCTGGGGTAGCAAATTCCACAGACCCACTACCCTCTGAGTGAAAAAGTTTCTCCTCATCTCAGTTTTGAAAGAGGAGCCCCTTTTTCTAAGATTATGTCCCCTAGTTCTAGTTTCACCCATCATTGGGAACATCCTCACCGCGTCCACCCGATCAAGCCCCTTCACAATCTTATATGTTTCAATAAGAACGCCTCTCCTTCTTCTGAACTCCAATGAGTAGAGTCCCAATCTACTCAACCTCTCCTCGTATGTCCACTCCCTCATCCCCGGAATTAACCGAGTGAACCTTCTTTGTACTGCCTCAAGAGCAAGTATGTCTTTTCTTAAGTATGGACACCAAAACTGTATGCAGTACTCCAGGTGCGGTCTCACCAAAACCCTATACAACTGCAGCAATACCTCCCTGTTTTTATATTCTATCCCCCTAGCAATAAAAGCCAACATTCCATTGGCTTTCTTGATCACCTGCTGCACCTGCATACTAACTTTTTGATTTTCTTGCACCAAGACCCCCAGATCCCTTTGTACTGCAGTACTTTCCAGTTTCTCGCCATTAAGATAATAACTTGCTCTCTGATTTTTCCTGCCAAAGTGCATAACCTCACATTTTCCAATATTGTATTGCATCTGCCAAATCTCCGCCCACTCACCCAGCCTGTCGATATCCCCATGTAGGTTGTTTATGTCCTCCTCACTCTCTACTTTCCCTCCCATCTTTGTATCATCTGCAAACTTTGATATGTTACACTCGGTCCCCTCCTCCAAATCGTTAATATAGATTGTAAAGAGTTGGGGACCCAGCACCGACCCCTGCGGAACACCACTGGCTACTGGTTGCCAGTCCGAGAATGAATCATTTATCCCAACTCTCTGCTTTCTGTTAGACAACCAATCCTCCCATGCCAGAATGTTACCCACAATCCAGTGATTTTTTATCCTGAGTAATAATCTTTTATGTCGCACCATGTCGAATGCCTTCTGGAAGTCTAAATACACTACATCCACTGGTTCCCCTTTATCCACCCTGTACGTTATATCCTCAAAGACAGGGACAGAGGGAGAGAGAGAGAGAGACAGAGAGAGAGAGAGACAGGGACTGAGGGAGATTGAGAGAGAGACAGGGATAGAGGGAGATAGAGAGACAGGGACAGAGGGAGAGAGAGGGAGAGAGAGACAGCGAGGGAGATAGAGAGAAAGACAGGGACAGAGGGAGAGAGAGAGAGAGACAGAAAGAGAGAGAGAGACTGGGTCAGAGGGAGATTGAGAGAGAGAGACAGGGATAGAGTGCGACAGAGAGTGAAACAGAGGGAGGGACAGGGAGAGGGGCACACAGCGAGAGAGAGAGGGTGAGGGTCCAGGATCATGTGTTCCACTCGCGGGGACTGAGCCGGGTCTCACAACAACACAGGTGGAGGTGCAGCGCATGTACAAGGGCTGCTGGAAGGATGAGAAAGCAAACAAGTTTTAGGCCATCAGTGATTTTTTTTAAAAATCGGAAAATTACTTAAATCCGCAAAAAATACGGGAAAATGATGTTGCATGTCCCGCGGTAAGTTCCAGTTAAATTTTGCCAGAAATTGTCCCTTTTTTGAAATAGTTTATTCGGGTTATTTTATAATGTTATTGGGAGAGGGGGAAAAGATTGTGCCCCCGTTTGTACCTCCGAGTCTTTGAGAAACGGAGGGAACGGCAGCAGAAATAAAGGAAACACATTCTCCAGAACTGATCCCAGATCATCGCCAAGGCTGAGGACAGAAAACCTCACCGCCTTCTTTGGAAGTTTAATCACTTTATTCACTTTCTGATTTGAGCTCCGTTTGGAGTCAGCGTTTACTTTATTTTATTGTTGCATGTTTAGCGACAGCATTGAAGAGGGAAAGAGATCTTGGAGCAACTTCTTCTGTCAAAGCTGCAATGAGACTAGAAAGAATTTAAAGATTTTTAATTAACTTTTCACAAAAAATTAACGTTATAAACACTTTTCTCACCCTAATTTTCTGGTATGATTTTGGGAGAAACAAGGATAAATCAATGTTACCTTCGTCTAAACAAGTTTCAAGTGGGTCTTGAAGTCCGAACGCTGTTAAGGAGGCTCTGAAATGCTTAAAACATTTTATAATTGACATTTCTCAATATTTGATTTTGAACGATCGACTGAAGTGAGTAGCTTCACACAAACATGCAACCATGCTGTTCAGGAGCGGGAGGGCAGGGGAGAATTTGGGGAGTTACTTATTACTTTTTATTGACATTTTAAAAATATCATTAAGACGTTTAGAAAGAGAACCAAAAAAGGAGAAAAACACAAACCATTTTATTTTATATAATATAAAAACAGAAAATGCTGAAAATACTCAGCAGGTCAGGCAGCATCTGTGGAGAGAGAGAGAGAAACAGAGTTAACGTTTCAGGTCTGTGACCTTTCGTCAGAACTGGACAATGTTAGAGATGTAACAGATTTTAACCAGGTGCAGAGGCAGGGAAAGGCGGGAGGGGAGGAAGGAACACAAGGGATGGGCTGTGATATGGTGGAGGGCAGGAGTGGTTAAATCCGCCCTCTGCACCTGGTGAAAATCTGTTACATCTCTAACTTTTTTCAGTTCGGACGAATGGTCACAGACCTGAAACGTTAACTTTGTTTCTCTCTCTCTCTCCACAGATGCTGCCTGACCTGCTGAGTATTTCCAGCATTTTTTGTTTATATTTCAGATTCCAGCATCCGCTGTATTTTGCTATTGTGAATGACTTCATTGTGTCTGTCGTTCTATAGTCTGAACAAGTCCCAGGAATAATGTAAATAATGTAAATATAGATTTCCTCTTAAATGTTTAGTGGAGTGTTAATAGAAACAAGAACTCTGTACTGATGTATGAAAAATGCAAGAAGCTACTTTAGAAGAAACCATTATTTGTTTATTGAGAAAGACACACAAAATACTTTGATTAAACTGATAATGTACAATTTCTATTTGCTATAAATGTTTGAATTAGGAGATTGAAAATTGAGAGCACAATGAAGTTTGTTTCCTGCAATTTAATTGGGAAGTACCTAAAATAATTCAACACTTTTCGTGACAAGAGCAGGGATTAATATTGTGGAGAATGCTTGAGAGAATAAACATTGGAAGCGAAATTTGTAAATTAACATCTTTACGTTAACATATTAGCAAACATTCCAAGTCAGTCTGATTGGTTCTCTTGTCCAGGAAGAATGATGAATATTTATTTGTGCTAAATCGTAGCTTTTCCTGCTTTTTGATTTAATTCAGTGACACACATTGTGTGTGTGTTTTTCTGCACTTGTGAATAAGTGCTGCATTTCTGACATGTTACATGGAGGGTGTTCTGGTTCAATAAGACCACTGTTATTAATGGAAGTGATTGAAGTTGGAAATACGGATACCCGTTTTTGTTCAATTCTTTTTAATACTGTGAACTAAAGAACTACAGCACTTTATATTTGTTGGTTGTCTGGTTGCATTGTGATTAATATTCTGATTACATATCTGGACGTACAGCACGTCAGCGCCATAGGAAAGCCGCTGCTCCTGCTGCTTGAGCTGCCATTGCTATAGTGACATGAGGGATTTGCTAATACGTTGAAAACATTAAAATTAATACAAATTGCACGAATAGATCTGCCTCATTCAGCTCACCTTGGGCTTTTGGATTATTTGTCGATATGTAACTGAGTGACGTTTCTGAACTGTTAATTTATTATTCTGCAGATATTTTATATCCCAGTCATTTCTGACAAGGATTTATTCAAATAGAGTTTGTACATGACGAACTAAAAGCTTTTAATTAATCCTACCATAAACAAACTTGCAGAATGGGCATGAAAATGATAAATTAATTTCAATATGGGTAAGTGTGAGGTGATGCATTTTGTTAGCACGAATAAGGAGCCCAGCTACTCCTTGTAAAATAAGGGGGGGAAATTCAGTATCGCCCCGTTTGCGGCGCAATTATCGGCCGGCTGCAAAGATTAGCACCTGGCGCTAATTATCGCTTCCGACTGCAACCCTGAATTTAATCGCCCCTGGAGGTGATTGGAGTGATAAATCAGGCGCTACACACCTGTCTTAAGGTGCAAAGGCTGAGGAGCGAGGCGCTACCTCAGAGCACTGGCGAAGCTCATGTGATGTCAGTCAGCAATGGAACACACACACAATGGCGTGGGCCAGTTCTGAAAGGGGAGGGTTGATCTTGCTCTCCATCCACATCCTGCTCATTGCAGCCTTGAATCTTGGCCTGGAGAGACCTGTACATCAAATCTGCTGGAAAGAATAATGGATAGCCCCAGGGAAAGAGCTCAGATTGCAACCCCCACAGTCTCTTCAAAATCGATACAAGGAAGGGCAAATCAAAACGAACCTGCAATGTGCTGCTCAGTACCCAAAACACCTTCACACAGCGTTGAATCTCTCCAAAAGTATCTCTCTCTCTCTCTCAGAATGCGTGGTACAAAAATGGCACCAACAATAAAAGGCAGGAAGCGTTCGCCTTTAAATAGCGCTCCCCCATTCCCTTCCTGACTGCAAAACGCTCCCCTCAACCTGTCGTTGCTGGCGGCAGGCGGTAAGGCAGGGGGCGCCACTCAATATCCGCACTGGGGCGTTGCGCACTCGACTGACGTCACGATCTGCCGGCGCAGGAGATCGTGGCGGTAGTGTTTAGCGCCGCCGCAAAATGTCTAGTTAATTTCGCGAGCGGCGCAAACATCGCCGCGCCCGGGCGCTAGTTGCTTTGCGCCCCATTAGCGCCCTCTTAAGGCACTAACGGGAGGCGCAACCAACTGAATTTTTCCCCCGAAGAGTCTAAATGGGGTAAAGGTACAAAGGGATCAATGGGTATAGCTTCACAAATCATCAGAAGTAGCAACGCAGGTTAAAAAGCTATAAAAGTGCAAATAAATCACGGGTTCATTTCTAGAGGAATAGATTTCAAAAGCAGGGAAGTTATGTTAACCTTTCAGAACCTTGTCTGATTGTCTCAAGATTTGAGACGGTGGGGTGGCAATGTCTCATTACTGTGCATATGATCTTAACTGGTTCTTGTTGCTGTCGTTGTTGTTAAAGTTGCTTTTCTAAAAGATTCTCTAAAATTTATGTTGTAAAATTTGCCCACGGACAAAAAGGTTGCTCAAAGGAGTTAGTGGCCGCTCAGTACAAAAAAATTCGAGGGAACATTGATTGGGAGGAGCTGAGGATATTAGGTGGGGTGGGGAGGAGCTGAGGATATTAGGTGGGGAGGAGCTGAGGATATTAGGTGGGGAGGAGCTGAGGATATTAGGTGGGTTGGGGAGGAGCTGAGGATATTAGGTGGGGTGGGGAGGAGCTGAGGATATTAGGTGGGGTGGGGAGGAGCTGAGGATATTAGGTGGGGTGGGGGGGAGCTGAGGATATTAGGTGGGGTGGGGAGGAGCTGAGGATATTAGCTGGGGTGGGGAGGAGCTGAGGATATCAGGTGGGGTGGGGGGAGCTGAGGATAATATGTGGGGTGGGGTGGAGATGAGGATATTAGGTGGGGTGTGGAGGAGCTGAGGATATTAGGTGGGGTGGGGAGGAGCTGAGGATATGAGGTGAGGTGAGGAGGAGCTGAAGATATTAGGTGGGGTGGGGAGGAGCTGAGGATATTAGGTGGGGTGGGGAGGAGGTGAGGATATTAGGTGTGGTGGGGAGGAGCTGAGGATATTAGGTGGGGTGGGGAGGAGCTGAGGATATTAGGTGGGGTGGGGAGGAGCAGAGGATATTAGGTGAGGTGGGGAGGAGCTGAGGATATTAGGTGGGGTGGGGAGGAGCTGAGGATATTAGCTGGGGTTGTGGAGGTTCTGAGGATATTAGGTGGGGTGTAGAGGAGCTGAGGATAATGAGTGGGGTGGGGAGGAGCTGAGGATATTAGGTGGGGTTGTGGAGGAGCTGAGGATATTAGGTGGGGTGTAGAGGAGCTGAGGATAATGAGTGGGGTGGGAGGAGCTGAGGATATTAGGTGGGTTCAGGAGGAGCTGAGGATATTAGGTGGGGTGGAGAGGAGCTGAGGATATGAGGTGAGGTGAGGAGGAGCTGAAGATATTAGGTGGGGTGGGGAGGAGCTGAGGATATTAGGTGGGGTGGAGAGGAGGTGAGGATATTAGGTGTGGTGGGGAGGAGCTGAGGATATTAGATGGGGTGGGGAGGAGCTGACGATATTAGGTGGGGTGTGGAGCAGCTGAGAATAATGGGTGGGTTCAGGAGGAGCTGAGGATATTAGGTGTGGTGGGGTGGAGCTGAGGATATTAGGTGGGGTGTGGAGGAGCTGAGGATATTAGGTGGGGTGGGGAGGAGCTGAGGATATTAGGTGGGGTGGGGAGGAGCTGAAGAAATTAGGTGGGGTGGGGAGGAGCTGAGGATATTAGATGGGGTGGGGTGGAGCTGAGGATATTAGGTGGGGAGGGGAGGAGCTGAGGATATTAGGTGGTGTGGGGAGGAGCTGAGGATATTAGGTGGGGTGTGGAGGAGCTGAGGATATTAGGTGGGGTGTGGAGGAGCTGAGGATATTAGATGGGGTGGGGAGGAGCTGAGGATATTAGGTGGGGTGAGAAGCAGCTGACGATATTAGGTGGGGTGTGGAGGAGCTGAGGATATTAGGTGGGGTGGGGAGGAGCTGAGAATAATGGGTGGGTTCAGGAGGAGCTGAGGATATTAGGTGGGGTGGGGTTGAGCTGAGGATATTAGGTGGGGTGGGGAGGAGCTGAGGATATTAGGTGGGGTGGAGAGGAGCTGAGGATATTAGGTGGGGTGGGGAGGAGCTGAGGATATTAGGTGGGGTGGGGAGAAGCTGAGGATATTAGGTGGGGTGGGGAGAAGCTGAGGATATTAGGTGGGGTGGGGAGGAGCTGAGGATATTAGGCGGGGTGGGGAGGAGCTGAGGATGTTAGGTGGGGTGGGGGGGAGCTGAGGATATTAGGTGTGGTGGGGAGAGGCTGAGCATATTAGATGGGGTGGGGAGGAGCTGAGGATATTAGGTGGAGTGGGGAGGAGTTGAGGATATTACATGTGGTGGGGAGGAGCTGTGGATATTAGGTGGGGTGGGGAGGAGCTGAGGATATTAGGTGGGGTGGGGAGGAGCTGAGGATATTAGGTGTTGTGGGGAGGGTCTGAGGATATTAGGTGTGGTGGGTAGGAGCTGAGCATATTAGGTGGTGTCGGGAGTACCTGAGGATATTAGGTGGGGTGGGGAGTTGCTGAGGATATTAGATGGGGTCGGGAGGAGCTGAGGATATTAGGTGGGGTGGGGAGGAGCTGAGGATATCAGGTGGGGTGGGGAGGTGCTGAGGATATTAGGTGGGGTGGGGAGGAGCTGAGGATGTTAGGTGGGGTGGGGAGGAGCTGAGGATATTAGGGGGGTGGGGAGGAGCTGAGGGTATTAGCTGGGGCGGGGAGGAGCTGTGGATACTGGGTGGGGTGGGGAGGAGCTGAGGATATTAGGTGGGGTGGGGAGTAGCTGAGGATATTATTTGGGGTGGGGAGGAGCTGAGTATATTAGGGGGGGTGGGGAGGTGCTGAGTATATTAGGTGGGGTGGGGGGTAGCTGAGGATATCAGGTGGGGTGGGGAGGAGCTGAGGACATTAGGTGGGGTGGGGAGGAGCTGAGGACATTAGGTGGGGTGGGGAGGAGCTGAGGATATTAGGTGAGGTGGAGAAGAGCTGAGGAAATTAGGTTGGGTGGGGAGGAACTGAGGACATTAGGTGGGGTGGGGAGGAGCTGAGGATATTAGGTGGGGTGGGGAGGAGCTGAGGACATTAGGTGGGGTGGGGAGGAGCTGAAGATATTAGGTGGGGTCGGGAGGAGCTGAGGATATTAGGAAGGGTGGGGAGGAGCTGAGGATATGAGGTGAGGTGAGGAGGAGCTGAAGATATTAGGTGGGGTGGGGAGGAGCTGAGGATATTAGGTGGGGTGGGGAGGAGGTGAGGATATTAGGTGTGGTGGGGAGGAGCTGAGGATATTAGGTGGGGTGGGGAGGAGCTGAGGATATTAGGTGGGGTGGGGAGGAGCAGAGGATATTAGGTGGGGTGGGGAGGAGCTGAGGATATTAGGTGGGGTGGGGAGGAGCTGAGGATATTAG
>JASTWF010000678.1:82303-246154 GCA_030390025.1 Squalus acanthias
CCACCCACCTAATATCTTCAGCTCCTCCTCACCTCACCTCATATCCTCAGCTCCTCCCCACCCCTCCTAATATCCTCAGCTCCTCCCGACCCCACCTAATATCTTCAGCTCCTCCCCACCCCACCTAATGTCCTCAGCTCCTCCCCAGCCCACCTAATATCCTCAGCTCCTCCCCACCCCACCTAATATCCTCAGCTCCTCCTGAACCCACCTAATATCCTCAGCTCCTCCCCACCCCACTCATTATCCTCAGCTCCTCTACACCCCACCTAATATCCTCAGCTCCTCCACAACCCCACCTAATATCCTCAGCTCCTCCCCACCCCACTCATTATCCTCAGCTCCTCTACACCCCACCTAATATCCTCAGAACCTCCACAACCCCAGCTAATATCCTCAGCTCCTCCCCACCCCACCTAATATCCTCAGCTCCTCCCCACCCCACCTAATATCCTCTGCTCCTCCCCACCCCACCTAATATCCTCAGCTCCTCCCCACCCCACCTAATATCATCAGCTCCTCCCCACCACACCTAATATCCTCACCTCCTCCCCACCCCACCTAATATCCTCAGCTCCTCCCCACCCCACCTAATATCTTCAGCTCCTCCTCACCTCACCTCATATCCTCAGCTCCTCCCCACCCCTCCTAATATCCTCAGCTCCTCCCGACCCCACCTAATATCTTCAGCTCCTCCCCACCCCACCTAATGTCCTCAGCTCCTCCCCAGCCCACCTAATATCCTCAGCTCCTCCCCACCCCACCTAATGTCCTCAGCTCCTCCCCACCCCACCTAATTTCCTCAGCTCTTCTCCACCTCACCTAATATCCTCAGCTCCTCCCCACCCCACCTTATGTCCTCAGCTCCTCCCCACCCCACCTAATGTCCTCAGCTCCTCCCCACCCCACCTGATATCCTCAGCTACCCCCCACCCCACCTAATATACTCAGCACCTCCCCACCCCCCCTAATATACTCAGCTCCTCCCCACCCCAAATAATATCCTCAGCTACTCCCCACCCCACCTAATATCCTCAGCTCCTCCCCACCCTACCCAATATCCACAGCTCCTCCCCGCCCCAGCTAATACCCTCAGCTCCTCCCCACCCCCCTAATATCCTCAGCTCCTCCCCACCCCACCTAACATCCTCAGCTCCTCCCCACCCCACCTAATATCCTCAGCTCCTCCCGACCCCATCTAATATCCTCAGCAACTCCCCACCCCACCTAATATCCTCAGCTCCTCCCGACCCCATCTAATATCCTCAGCTCCTCCCCACCCCACCTAATATCCTCAGCTCCTCCCCACCCAACCTAATATCCACAGCTCCTCCCCACCACATGTAATATCCTCAACTCCTCCCCACTCCACCTAATATCCTCAGCTCCTCCCCACCCCATCTAATATGCTCAGCCTCTCCCCACCACACCTAATATCCTCAGCTCCCCCCCACCCCACCTAACATCCTCAGCTCCTCCCCACCCCGCCTAATATCCTCAGCTCCTCCCCACCCCACCTAATATCCTCAGCTTCTCCCCACCCCACCTAATATCCTCAGCTTCTCCCCACCCAACCTAATATCCTCAGCTCCTCCCCACCCCACCTAATATCTTCAGCTCCTCTCCACCTCACCTAATATCCTCAGCTCCTCCCCACCCCACCTAATATCCTCAGCTCAACCCCACCCCACCTAATATCCTCAGCTCCTCCTGAACCCACCCATTATTCTCAGCTCCTCCCCACGCCACCTAATATCCTCAGCTCCTCCACACCCCACCTAATATCGTCAGCTCCTTCTCACCCCACCTAATATCCTCAGCTCCTCCCCACCCCATCTAATATCCTCAGCTCCTCCCCACCACAGCTAATATCCTCACCTCCTCCCCACCCCACCTAATATCCTCAGCTCCTCCCCACCCCACCTAATATCCTCAGCTCCTCCCCACCTCACCTCATATCCTCAGCTCCTCCCCACCCCACCTAATATCCTCAGCTCCTCCCCACCCCACCTAATATCCTCAGCTCCTCCACACCCCACCTAATATCCTCAGCTCCTCCCCTCCCCACCTAATATCCTCAGCTCCACCCCACCCCATCTAATATCCTCAGCTCCTCCCCACCCCACCTAATTTCTTCAGCTCCTCCCCACCCCACCTAATATCCTCAGCTCCACCCCACCACACCTAATATCCTCAGCTCCTCCTGAACCCACCCATTATTCTCAGCTGCTCCACACCCCACCTAATATCGTCAGCTCCTCCCCACCCCATCTAATATCCTCAGCTCCTCCCCACCACACCTAATATCCTCACCTCCTCTCCACCCCACCTAATATCCTCAGCTCCTCCCCACCCCACCTAATATCTTCAGCTCCTCCTCACCTCACCTCATATCCTCAGCTCCTCTCCACCCCACCTAATATCCTCAGCTCCTCCTGAACCCACCTAATATCCTCAGCTCCTCCCCACCCCACTCATTATCCTCAGCTCCTCTATACCCCACCTAATATCCTCAGCTCCTCCACAACCCCACCTAATATCCTCAGCTCCTCCCCACCCCACTCATTATCCTCAGCTCCTCTACACCCCACCTAATATCCTCAGAACCTCCACAACCCCAGCTAATATCCTCAGCTCCTCCCCACCCCACCTAATATCCTCAGCTCCTCCCCACCCCACCTAATATCCTCTGCTCCTCCCCACCCCACCTAATATCCTCAGCTCCTCCCCACCCCACCTAATATCCTCAGCTCCTCCCCACCACACCTAATATCCTCACCTCCTCCCCACCCCACCTAATATCCTCAGGTCCTCCCCACCCCACCTAATATCTTCAGCTCCTCCTCACCTCACCTCATATCCTCAGCTCCTCCCCACCCCACCTAATATCCTCAGCTCCTCCACACCCCACCTAATATCCTCATCTCCACCCCACCCCACATATTATCCTCAGCTCCCCCCACGCCACCTGATATCCTCAGCTCCTCCCCACCCCAGCTAATATCCTCAGCTCCTCCCCACCCCACCTAATATCCTCAGCTCCCCCCCACCCCACCTAATATCCTCAGCTCCTCCCCACCCCACCTAATATCCTCAGCTCCTCCCCACCTAATATCCTCAGCTCCTCCCCACCCCACCTAATATCCTCAGCTCATCCCAATCAATGTTCCCTCGAATTTTTTTGTACTGAGCGGCCACTAACTCCTTTGAGCAACCTTTTTGTCCGTGGGCAAATTTTACAACATAAATTTTAGAGAATCTTTTAGAAAAGCTACTTTAACAACAACGACAGCAACAAGAACCAGTTAAGATCATATACACAGTAATGAGACATTGCCACCCCACCGTCTCAAATCTTGAGACAATCAGACAAGGTTCTGAAAGTTTAACATAACTTCCCTGCTTTTGAAATCTATTCCTCTAGAAATGAACCCGTGATTTATTTGCACTTTTATAGCTTTTTAACCTGCGTTGCTACTTCTGATGATTTGTGAAGCTATACCCATTGATCCCTTTGTACCTTTACCCCATTTAGACTCTTCGGGGGAAAATTCAGTTGGTTGCGCCTCCCGTTAGTGCCTTAAGAGGGCGCTAATGGGGCGCAAAGCAACTAGCGCCCGGGCGCGGCGATGTTTGCGCCGTTCGCGAAATTAACTAGACATTTTGCGGCGGCGCTAAACACTACCGCTACGATCTCCTGCGCCGGCAGATCGTGATGTCAGTCGAGTGCGCAACGCCCCAGTGCGGATATTGAGTGGCGCCCCCTGCCTTACCGCCTGCCGCCAGCAACGACAGATTGAGGGGAGCGTTTTGCAGTCAGGAAGGGAATGGGGGAGCGCTATTTAAAGGCGAACGCTTCCTGCCTTTTATTGTTGGTGCCATTTTTGTACCACGCATTCTGAGAGAGAGAGAGAGATACTTTTGGAGAGATTCAACGCTGTGTGAAGGTGTTTTGGGTACTGAGCAGCACATTGCAGGTTCGTTTTGATTTGCCCTTCCTTGTATCGATTTTGAAGAGACTGTGGGGGTTGCAATCTGAGCTCTTTCCCTGGGGCTATCCATTATTCTTTCCAGCAGATTTGATGTACAGGTCTCTCCAGGCCAAGATTCAAGGCTGCAATGAGCAGGATGTGGATGGAGAGCAAGATCAACCCTCCCCTTTAAGAACTGGCCCACGCCATTGTGTGTGTGTTCCATTGCTGACTGACATCACATGAGCTTCGCCAGTGCTCTGAGGTAGCGCCTCGCTCCTCAGCCTTTGCACCTTAAGACAGGTGTGTAGCGCCTGATTTATCACTCCAATCACCTCCAGGGGCGATTAAATTCAGGGTTGCAGTCGGAAGCGATAATTAGCGCCAGGTGCTAATCTTTGCAGCCGGCCGATAATTGCGCCCCAAACGGGGCGATACTGAATTTCCCCCCCTTATTTTACAAGGAGTAGCTGGGCTCCTTATTCGTGCTAACAAAATGCATCACCTCACACTTACCCATATTGAAATTAATTTATCATTTTCATGCCCATTCTGCAAGTTTGTTTATGGTAGGATTAATTAAAAGCTTTTAGTTCGTCATGTACAAACTCTATTTGAATAAATCCTTGTCAGAAATGACTGCGATATAAAATATCTGCAGAATAATAAATTAACAGTTCAGAAACGTCACTCAGTTACATATCGACAAATAATCCAAAAGCCCAAGGTGAGCTGAATGAGGCAGATCTATTCGTGCAATTTGTATTAATTTTAAGGTTTTCAACGTATTAGCAAATCCCTCATGTCACTATAGCAATGGCAGCTCAAGCAGCAGGAGCAGCGGCTTTCCTATGGCGCTGACGTGCTGTACGTCCAGATATGTAATCAGAATATTAATCACAATGCAACCAGACAACCAACAAATATAAAGTGCTGTAGTTCTTTAGTTCACAGTATTAAAAAGAATTGAACAAAAACGGGTATCCGTATTTCCAACTTCAATCACTTCCATTAATAACAGTGGTCTTATTGAACCAGAACACCCTCCATGTAACATGTCAGAAATGCAGCACTTATTCACAAGTGCAGAAAAACACACACACAATGTGTGTCACTGAATTAAATCAAAAAGCAGGAAAAGCTACGATTTAGCACAAATAAATATTCATCATTCTTCCTGGACAAGAGAACCAATCAGACTGACTTGGAATGTTTGCTAATATGTTAACGTAAAGATGTTAATTTACAAATTTCGCTTCCAATGTTTATTCTCTCAAGCATTCTCCACAATATTAATCCCTGCTCTTGTCACGAAAAGTGTTGAATTATTTTAGGTACTTCCCAATTAAATTGCAGGAAACAAACTTCATTGTGCTCTCAATTTTCAATCTCCTAATTCAAACATTTATAGCAAATAGAAATTGTACATTATCAGTTTAATCAAAGTATTTTGTGTGTCTTTCTCAATAAACAAATAATGGTTTCTTCTAAAGTAGCTTCTTGCATTTTTCATACATCAGTACAGAGTTCTTGTTTCTATTAACACTCCACTAAACATTTAAGAGGAAATCTATATTTACATTATTTACATTATTCCTGGGACTTGTTCAGACTATAGAACGACAGACACAATGAAATCATTCACAATAGCAAAATACAGCGGATGCTGGAATCTGAAATATAAACAAAAAATGCTGGAAATACTCAGCAGGTCAGGCAGCATCTGTGGAGAGAGAGAGAGAGAAACAAAGTTAACGTTTCAGGTCCGTGACCTTTCGTCCGAACTTGAAAAAGTTAGAGATGTAACATATTTTAACCAGGTGCAGAGGCCGGATTTAACCACTCCTGCCTTCCACCATATCACAGCCCATCCCTTGTGTTCCTTCCTCCCCTCCCGACTTTCCCTGCCTCTGCACCTGGTTAAAATCTGTTACATCTCTAACATTTTCCAGTTCTGAGAAAGGTCACAGACCTGAAACGTTAACTCTGTTTCTCTCTCCACAGATGCTGCCTGACCTGCTGAGTATTTCCAGCATTTTCTGTTTTTATATTATATAAAATAAAATGGTTTGTGTTTTTCTCCTTTTTTGGTTCTCTTTCTAAACGTCTTAATGATATTTTTAAAATGTCAATAAAAAGTAATAAGTAACTCCCCAAATTCTCCCCTGCCCTCCCCCTCCTGAACAGCATGGTTGCATGTTTGTGTGAAGCTACTCACTTCAGTCGATCGTTCAAAATCAAATATTGAGAAATTTCAATTATAAAAAGTTTTAAGCATTTCAGAGCCTCCTTAACAGCGTTCGGACTTCAAGACCCACTTGAAACTTGTTTAGACGAAGGTAACATTGATTTATCCTTGTTTCTCCCAAAATCATACCAGAAAATTAGGGTGAGAAAAGTGTTTATAACGTTAATTTTTTGTGAAAAGTTAATTAAAAATCTTTAAATTCTTTCTAGTCTCATTGCAGCTTTGACAGAAGAAGTTGCTCCAAGATCTCTTTCCCTCTTCAATGCTGTCGCTAAACATGCAACAATAAAATAAAGTAAACGCTGACTCCAAACGGAGCTCAAATCAGAAAGTGAATAAAGTGATTAAACTTCCAATGAAGGAGGTGAGGTTTTCTGTCCTCAGCCTTGGCGATGATCTGGGATCAGTTCTGGAGAATGTGTTTCCTTTATTTCTGCTGCCGTTCCCTCCGTTTCTCACAGACTCGGAGGTACAAACGGGGAGACAATCTTTTCCCCCTCTCCCAATAACATTATAAAATAACCCGAATAAACTATTTCAAAAAAGGGACAATTTCTGGCAAAATTTAACTGGAACTTACCGCGGGACATTCAACATCACTTTCCCGTATTTTTTGCGGATTTAAGTAATTTTCCGATTTTTAAAAAAATTCACTAAGGCCCTAAAACTTGTTTGCTTTCTCATCCTTCCAGCAGCCCTTGTACATGTGCTGCACCTCCACCTGTGTTGTTGTAAGACCCGGCTCAGTCCCCGCGAGTGGAACACATGATCCTGGACCCTCAGCCCTCTGTCTCTCGCTGTGTGCCCCCTCCCTGTCCCTCCCTCTGTTTCAGTCTCTCTCGCCCTCTATCCCTGTCTCTCTCTCTCAATCTCCCTCTGACCCAGTCTCTCTCTCTCTTTCTGTCTCTCTCTCTCTCTCCCTCTGTCCCTGTCTTTCTCTCTATCTCCCTCGCTGTCTCTCTCTCCCTCTCTCTCCCTCTGTCCCTGTCTCTCTATCTCCCTCTATCCCTGTCTCTCTCTCAATCTCCCTCAGTCCCTGTCTCTCTCTCTCTCTGTCTCTCTCTCTCTCCCTCTGTCCCTGTCTTTGAGGATATAACGTACAGGGTGGATAAAGGGGAACCAGTGGATGTAGTGTATTTAGACTTCCAGAAGGCATTCGACATGGTGCCACATAAAAGATTATTACTCAAGATAAAAAATCACTGGATTGTGGGTAATATTCTGGCATGGGTGGAGGATTGGTTATCTAACAGAAAGCAGAGAGTTGGGATAAATGATTCATTCTCGGACTGGCAACCAGTAGCCAGTGGTGTTCCGCAGGGGTCGGTGCTGGGTCCCCAACTCTTTACAATCTATATTAACGATTTGGAGGAGGGGACCGAGTGTAACATATCAAAGTTTGCAGATGATACAAAGATGGGAGGGAAAGTAGAGAGTGAGGAGGACATAAACAACCTACATGGGGATATCGACAGGCTGGGTGAGTGGGCGGAGATTTGGCAGATGCAATACAATATTGGAAAATGTGAGGTTATGCACTTTGGCAGGAAAAATCAGAGAGCAAGTTATTATCTTAATGGCGAGAAACTGGAAAGTACTGCAGTACAAAGGGATCTGGGGGTTTTGGTGCAAGAAAATCAAAAAGTTAGTATGCAGGTGCAGCAGGTGATCAAGAAAGCCAATGGAATGTTGGCTTTTATTGCTAGGGGGATAGAATATAAAAACAGGGAGGTATTGCTGCAGTTGTATAGGGTTTTGGTGAGACCGCACCTGGAGTACTGCATACAGTTTTGGTGTCCATACTTAAGAAAAGACATACTTGCTCTTGAGGCAGTACAAAGAAGGTTCACTCGGTTAATTCCGGGGATGAGGGAGTGGACATACGAGGAGAGGTTGAGTGGATTGGGACTCTACTCATTGGAGTTCAGAAGAAGGAGAGGCGTTCTTATTGAAACATATAAGATTGTGAAGGGGCTTGATCGGGTGGACGCGGTGAGGATGTTCCCAATGATCGATGAAACTAGAACTAGGGGACATAATCTTAGAATAAGGGGCTCCTCTTTCAAAACTGAGATGAGGAGAAACTTTTTCACTCAGAGGGTAGTGGGTCTGTGGAATTTGCTACCCCAGGAAGCTGTGGAAGCTACTTCATTAAATAAATTTAAAACTGAAATAGACCGTTTCCTAGAAGTAAAGGGAGTCAGGGGTTACGGGGAGCGGGCTGGAAATTGGACATGAGTTTGAGTTCGGATCGGTCAAGGCCCAGTGGGTGGCGGAGCGGGCCCAGGGGCCGAGTGGCCTGGTCCTGCTCCAACTTCTTGTGTTCTTTAGAGTTGAGGTTGGATCAGATCAGCCATGATCTCATTAAAGGCTGAGCAGGCTCGAGGGGCCGATTGGTCTACTCCTGCTCCTATTTCTTATGTTCTTATGTTCTTATGTCTCTCTATCTCCCTCTATCCCTGTCTCTCTATCCCCCTCTATCACTGTCTCTCTCTCAATCTCCCTTTGTCCCTATCTCTCTCTCTTTCCTTCTCTGTCTGTCTCTGTCTCTCTCTCTCTCCCTCTGTCCCTGTCTCTCCGTCTATCTCCCTCGCTGTCTCTCTCTCTCTCTCTCCCTCTGTCCCTGTCTCTCTATCTCCCTCTTTCCCTGTTTCTCTCTCAATCTCCCTTGTCCCGGTTTCTCTCTCAATCTCCCTCTGTCCCTGTCTCTCTCTCGGTCTCTCTCTCTCCTTCTGTCCCTCTCTCTCTCTCGTGACTTCCCTCTGTCATTCTCTCTCTCTCTCTCCCGATTCTCTCTCTCTCCCCAGTCTCTCTTTCCCACCTACACTCTCACCCTCTCCCAGTCTCTCTCTCCCTAGTCTCTCACTCTCCCCAAGTCTCTCCTTCGCTCCCCAGTCTCTCTCACACCCCAAGTCTCTCCCTCTCTTGTCTCTCACTCTCCCCTAATCTCTCTTTCTCTCTCCCAATATCTCTCTTTCTCTCCCCAGTCTCGCTCTGTCTCTCTCCATCTCCAGCCGTCTCTCTGTCTCTCCCCAGATTATCTCTCTCACAAGACTCTCTCTAACTTCCCCAGTCTCTCTCTCTCTCCCCAATCTCGCTCTGTCTCTCTCCATCTCCACCCGTCTCCCTGTCTCTCCCCAGATTCTCTCTCTCACAAGACTCTCTCTAACTTCCCCAGTCTCTCTCTCTCTCCTCACTCTCTCTCTCCCCACTCGCTCTCTCCCCCACTCTCTCTCCCCCCTTTCTCTAACCCCCCAGTCTCTCGCCCCGTCTCTGTCTTTCCCCGTCTCTCTCTCGCTCCCCAGTCTCTGTCCCTCTCCCGGTCTCTCTCTCCCAAGTCTCTCTATCTCTCTCTCCCACTCTCTCTCTCCCCAGTCTCTCTCTCATCCCCAGTCTCTCTATCACCCCAGTCTCTCTCGCTCCCCAGTCTTTCTCTCTCCCTATTCTCTCTCTCTTTCTCTCTCTCAGTCTCTCTCTCCCCAACCTCTGTCTCTCCCCCTCTCTCTCCCACTTCCCGTCTCTCTCTCCACAGTCTATCTCTCCCCAGTTTCTCTCTCTCTCCCCAGTCCCTCACCCCCTCCCGGTCTCTCTCACCCCAGTCTCTCTCTCTCTCCCCAGTCCCTCTCCCCCTCCCCTTCTCTCTCACCCCAGTCTCGCTCTCTCTCTCTTCCCTCTCTCTCTCACCCCAATCTCTTTCTCTCCCCCAGTCTCTCTCTTACCCCAGTCTCTCTCGCTTCCCAGTGTCTCTCTCTCCCCAGTCTCTTTTCTCCCCAGCTCTCGGTCTCGCTCCCCAGTCTCTCTCCCTCTCCCCGTCTCTCCCTCCCCACTCTCTTTCTCCCAGTCTCTGTCTCACAACCAGTCTCTCTCGCACCCCAGTCTCTCTCGCTCCCCAGTTCCTCTCTCTCTCAAGTCTCTCTCTCTCTTTCTCTCTCTTCGGCTATCTCTCTCTCCCACTCTCTATCTCTCCCCCACTGTCTCTCCCCGTCTATCTCTCCCCAGTCTCTCTCTCTCTCCCCCTCTCTCTATTCCAGTCTTTCTCTCGCTCCCCAGTCTCTCTCTCTCTTCCAGTCTCTCTCTCGCTTACCAGTCTCTCTCTCTATTCCAGTATCTCTCTCTCTCCCCCACTCTCTATTCCAGTCTTTCTCTCGCTCCCCAGTCTCTCTCTCTATTCCAGTCTCTCTCTCGCTTCCCAGTCTCCCTCTCTCTTCCAGTCTCTCTCTCGCTCCCCAATCTCTCCCTCTCTTCCAGTCTCTCTCTCGCTCCCCAGACTCTCTCTCTCACGAGTCTCTCTCTCTCTCTATTTCACTCTCCACGTCTCTCTCTCTCACCATTCTCTTTCTCACCCCTCTATCTCTCTCACCCCCAGTCTCCCTCTCTCTCCAGTCTCTCTCTCTCCCCCCCTCTCTCTCCTAGTCTCTTTCTCCCCAGTCTCTCTCTCTCCCCCTCTCTCTCTCCTAGTCTCTCTCTTTCCCAGTCTCTCTCCCTGTTCTCTCTCTCCCCTCTCTCTCTCCTCCATCTCTCTCCCAGTCGCCATCTCTCCCCAGTCTTTCTCTCTCTCCAACTCACTCTCTCTCCTAGTCTCTATCTCCCCAGTCTCCCTCTATATCTCGTCCGCTCTCTCTTCTAGTCTCTGTCTCGCTCCCCAATCTCTCCACCCGCCTCTCTCTCCCCGTCTCTCTCTCCCGCCAGTCTGTCGCTTTCTGCCCCACTCTCTCTCTCCCTCCAGTATCTCTTTCGCCCAGTCTCTCTCTCTCCCCACTATCTCTCTCTCTCTCTGTCTCCCTCTCCCCAGTCTCTCTCTCATACTTTCTCTCTCTCCCAGTCTCTCTCTCTCGCAATCTCTCTCTGCAGTCTCTCTCCCCAATTTCTCTCTCTCACCTTCGCTCTCGCTCTCGCAGTCTCTCTCCCGAGTCTCTATCTTTCTCCCTCTCTCTCCCAGTCTGTCCCTCCCCAGTCTATCTCTAACACCTTCCTCTCTCTCCCTCAACAATGTCTCTCTCCCAGTCTCTCTCTCCCCAGTCTCTCTTTTTCACAGTCCCTCTCTCCCATTCTATCTCGCCCCGTCTCTCTCTCTGTCAGTCTCTCTCTCACCCTCTCCCTCCCCAGTCTCTCTCTCCCCAGTCTCTCTCTCTCCCCAGTCTCTCTCTCTCTTCCCCCACTCTCTCTCTCCCAGTCTTTATCTCTCTTCCCACTCTTTCTTCCCAGTCTCTCTCTCTCTCTCTGCCCAGTCTCTCTCTCTCCTGTAATCTCTGTCTCTCTCCCCAGTCTCTCTTTCTCTTTCACCCCAGTCTCTCTCTCTCTCCCCAGTCTCTGTCTCCTCTACTCACTGTCTCTCCCCCGAGTCTCACTCCCTGTCTCTCTCTCGTCCAGTCTGCCTCTCTCCCCACTATCTGTCTCTCTCCCCGTCTCTCTCATAATATGATTGAATTTTACATTCAGTTTGAGAGAGAGAAGTGTGGGTCCAAGACTAGTATTTTAAACTTAAATAAGGGCAATTATGAGGTCATGAAAGCAGAGCTAGCTAAAGTGAACTGGCAAAATAGGTTAAGGGATCGGTCAATAGAGTTGCAGTGGCAGACATTTAAGGGGATATTTCAAAATTCACAGAATATATACATTCCAACAAGAAAGAAACATTCCAAAGGGAGGACCCAGCATCCGTGTTTAACTAAAAAAGTTAAAGGTATTACACTTAAAGAAAAAACATATAATTGCGCAAAGATGGGTGGCAGGTCAGAAGATTGAACAGAATATCAAAAACAGCAAAGAATGACTAAAATATTAATAAGAGGAGAAAAATTAGAGTATGAGAGAAAGCTAGCTAGAAATATAAAAACAGATAGTAAGTGTTTCTAAAGATATTTAAAAAGAAAAGATTTAACAAAGTGAGCATTAGTCAGATAAAAAGAGAGTCTGGAGAATTAATAATGGAAAATAAGGATATGGCAGTTGAATTGAACAGGTATATTGCATTGGTCTTCACTATAGAGGATACAAGTAACATTGCAGAAATAGCTGTAAATCAGGAAATGGAAGGAAGGGAGGAACTGAAGAACATTATAATCATCAGGGAAGTGGTACTGAGCAAATTGTTGGAGCTGCGGGCTGACAAGTCCCCGGGTCCTGATGGACTTCATCCTAGGGGCTTAAAAGAAGTGGCTAGTGAGATAGTTGATGCGTTGGTTTTAATTTTCCAAAATTCTCTAGATTTGGTGAAGGTTCCATTAGATTGGAAAATAGCGAATGTAACTCCTTTATTCAAAAAGGGAGAGAGACAGAAAGCAGGAAACTACACGCCAGTTAGCTTAGCATCTGTCCTAGGGAAGATTTTAGAAGCTATTATTAAAGACGTTATAGCAGGGCACTTCGAAAAGTTCAAAATAATCAGACAGAGTCAACATGGTTTTATGAAAGGGAAATGATTTTTAACCAATTTATTGGAGTTCTTTGAGGAAGTAACATGTGCTGTGGATAAAGGGGAACCGGTGGATTTACTGCACTTAGATTTCCAGAAGGCATTTGATAAGGTGCCACATCAAAGGTTATTGCGGAAAGTAAACGCTCATGGTGTAGGGGGTAACATATTGGCATGGATAGAAGATGGGCTAGCTAACAGGAAACAGAGAGTAGTCATAAATGGGTCATTTTCTGATTGGCAAGATGCAACGAGTGATGTGCCACAGGGATCAGTGCTGGGGCCTCAACTTTTTACAATTTATGTAAATGACTTGGATGATGGGACCGAGTATGGGGGCTAAATTTGCTGATGACATAAAGATAGGTAGGAAAGTAAATTGTGAAGAGGACATAAGGAGACTATAAAAGGATATAGATACGTTAAGTGAGCGGGCAAAGATCTGGCAAATGGAGTATAATGTGGGAAAATGTGAAGTTGTCCATTTTGGCAGGAAGAATAAAAAAGAAGCACATTATCTAAATGGTGAGAGATTGCAGAGCTCTGAGATGCAGAGGGATCTGGGTGTCCTCGTGCATGAATCGTAAAAGGTTACTATGCAGGTACAGCAAGTAATTAGGAAAGCTAATAGAATGTTATCGTTTATTGCGAGGGGAATTGAATACAAAAGTAGGGAGGTTATGCTTCAGTTATACAGGGCATTGGTGAGACCACATCTGGAATACTGTGGACAGTATTGGTCTCCTTATTTAAGGAAGGATGTAAATGCGTTGGAAGCAGTTCAGAGAAGGTTTACTAGACTAATACCTGGAATGGGCGGGTTGTCTTATGAGGAAAGGTTGGACAGGCTAGGCTTGTATCCGCTGGAGTTTAGAAGAGTAAGAGGTGACTTGATTGAAACATATAAGATCCTGAGGGGTCTGGACAGGGTGGATGTGGAGAGGATGTTTCCTCTTGTGGGAGATTCTCGAACGAGGCGTCACTGTTTAAAAATAAGGGGTCGCCCATTTAAGAAAGAGATGAGGCGAATTTTTTTCTCACAGAGGGTCGTGAGTCTTTGGAACTCTCTTCCTCAGAGGACGGTGGAAGTCTTTGAATATTTTTAAGGCAGAGGTAGATAGATTCTGGATAAGCAAGGGGGTGAAAGGTTATCGAGGGTAGGCAGGAATGTGGAGTAATCGGATCAGCCATGATCTTATTGAATGGCGGCCCAGGCTCGAAGTGCCGAGTGACCTAATCTTGCTCCTAATTCGTATGTTCGTATGTATCATTAAACGGTGTGATTATTAGTACAACAAGATTCATACATTCTGCGACATTGAATATTCAGCCTTAGCAGCAATGTTCTGGTTATTATTTGGATCAATTGATTCATTCATTAATAACGCAGAAATCCAATCAACAATTTACCGAAGTGACGCTTTCCATTCAATGCAGCTAAATTGAGTGAATCCGTTCTGTAGTGAACTCCCGGGAACTAAAGTCTGGCTGTGATATTCCGTTACACAGGTTTAGCGGCATTCTGTGGCTCTCCTCTGTTTCATGACTTGGTTTTAAACCGGTTGTGCCTCCATTGAAAGAATATTCGAGTGATGTCACTCCAAAGTATTGCTGCCCTAATATCACAATCGGTAATTTCCAGTGACACATCCTTCAAATGACCAGAAGGACACAAAGTCTAAAATTACTTGGTGCTATTCAGGGGCTAATGCTGCATAGCTTCCCATGATACCCCCTTGTCCCTGTTTAAGGCAGGCGGTAACACGTTCATGTTAGACATGTTACCGTGTACATTGTCCAGTTCTAAAGAGGACAAGAGGAGTTAACACAACAATGAAATAATACAGAACGGGAATTCAGACGAACTTTTGAAACTATTATCTCATGGCACAATTTTAACCGACGCCCTTAACAAATAAACTTAAACACATTAACTGGATGTCCAGCAGAAAGGGCGAAGTGTCGCCGTGTCATCAAAGCTTAATTTGCGATCTCCGGTTATTGGTGTGTTCGGGCCAAGAAGCTTCATGTTGTTTGACGGTATTACGCGCCATCTAGTGACTAATTGCTGCTATTGCAGTCATATAGGAGTGTAGGGACAGGAGCAGATCATTCAGATCCCAGAGCCTGTTCCTCCATTCAATGAGATCATGACTGATCTCTAGCTCAACTCCATTTGGTGGATGGTCCTTGGAACCCTTACTTAACAAAAATCTATCAGAAGGACATAAGAACTTCAGAAATAGGGGCAGGAGTAGCCCATACGGCCCTTCGTACATGCTCAGCCATTCAATAAGATCGTGGTTGATCTTCGACCTCAACTCCACTTGCCCGCCCGATCTCCATATCCCTTGATTCCCCTAGAGTCCAAAAATCTATCTATCTCAGCCTTCAATATACTCAACGATTCAGCATCCACGGCCCTTTGGGGTAGAAAATTCCAAAGATTCACAACCCTCTGAGTGAAGAAATTCCTCCTCATCTCAGCCTTAAGTCGCCGTCCTCTTATCCTGAGACTATGCCCCCTAGTTCTAGACACTCCAGCCAGGGGAAACAATCTCTCAGCATCTACCCTGTCAATCCCCTTCAGAATCTTGTATGTTTCAATGAGATCACCTCTCATTCTTCTAAACTCCAGAGAGGAGCGGCCCATTCTACACAATCTCTCATCATAAGACAACTCTCTCATCCCAGGGAGCAATCTAGTGAACCTTCGTTGCACCCCTCAACCAACATCACTAATACAGATTATTTGGTCATTATCACATTACTATTTGTGGGAGTTTGCTGTGCGCAATATTTCTGCCGCATTTGCTACAGTACAACAGTGAAAGCCAATCGAACGTATTTGGCTGTAAAGCGCTTTGGGACGTCCTGTGGCCCTGAAATATGCTATATAATTGCAAATCTTTATTTTTCTTTCTTTACCTCAGATAAGGAGACCAAAGCTGTGCACAGCCCCCAGGTGTGGTCACACCAAAGTCCTGTACAATTGCAGCAAGTCTTCCTTAGTCTTGTACGCCAACCCATTGCAATAAAGGCCATCATGCCATTTGCCTTCCTAATATCATTTTATTACAACAACCAACTTTTATACAGCGCCTTTAACCTAGTAAAACGTCCCAAGGCGCTTCACAGGAGTGTTATAAACAACATCTGACACTGAGCCACAGAAGGTGATTTTGGGAAACGATGCACCGCAGATACTGGCGAAAGTTTAATTCCACAGCTCACCGAAATTGGAATTTACTCGGAGCTTCTCCCGCTTTGCAGGGTAACTTTGCGGAACCTCTGAAGTAATGGTGATGGAGCCAGATGGTGCTCCAAAGAAATTCCCGGCGTAAAGCGTCTTCAGCATTTTGGAGGAAATTTACCTGTGAGCTATATTGACGGAGACACTGCCCTGTTAAACATAAATAGGTTAACATGTTATCTAAAATTGGAATTTCAAGCACACTGAGAAAGCAGCGGAAAGTTATTATCCCGCAGAATAAATCAAGGCACAGGAAACAAAACAACCGTGTAAAAATAAATCTAATAGCCTGACGGGAATGTAATTCAATTCCAGGAGGAGTGGTATGGAATTTACTAAAACATGCCTCTGATTGATGCTATCATCTGAAGACATTAACCTGTGCCCGGGTTCACCAATCTCCTGCTTCTCATTCACTTGATCTGAACTATCGCCCAGGCAATTCCCACCCATTAGTACCTGCGCTAGTTTGGACCGGCTGAAAGCACCTGTTTGAAATGGCGGAGTTAATGCAAGAATAAAATACTAGAGAAAGGGAATTCAGGAGAAGTTCTTCAGCTATTATACCACAACACAATTATAACCCATGCCCTTAAAATAAAACTAAAGCAAATTAACTGAATGTCCAGCAGAAATGGTGACGTGTCCTAGTGTCACCAGATCTCAATTTACAATCTCTGGTTAGTGATGTGTTGGTGCCAAGGAGCTTCAGATTGTGTGACGGCATTGCGCGCCATCTACTGACTAATTGCTGCTATTGCAGTAATATAGGAGTGTTGGAACATGTGTCGGTCATTCAGATCACAGAGCCTGTTCCCCCATTCAGTTAGATCATGACTGATATCTATCTCAACTCCATTTACCCGCCTTAACTGCACGTCCTTTGATAACCTTACTAAAGAATAATATATCATAAGTACATTAGAACTTAAGAATTAGGAGCAGGAGTAGGTCATGCTGCCCCTCGAGCCTGCTCCGCCATTCAACATGATCATGGCTGATCTTCGACCTCAACTCCACTTTCTCGCCCTATCCCCATATTCCTTGATTATCCCAGAGTCCAATAATTTTTCTATCTCAGCCTTGAATATATTCAGCGATTCAGCATCCACAGCCCTATGGGGTAGATAATTCCAAAGACTCACAACCCTCTTAGTGAAGAAATTCCTCCTCATCTCAGTCTTAAATGGCCTACCCCTTATCCTGAGACTATGCCCCCTAGTTCTAGACACTCCAGCCAGAGGAAACGACACCTCAGCATCTACCCTGTCAATACCCTTCAGAATCTTGCATGTTTCAATGAGATCACCTCTCATTCTTCTAAACTCCAGAGAGTATCGGCCCATTCTACACAATCTCTCATCATAGGACAGCCTTCTCATCCCAGGAATCAATATAGTGAACCTTCGTTTCACCCCTCAAACAACATCACCAAAACAGATTATTTGGTCATTTGTGGGAGTTTGCTGTGCGCAATTTGGCTGCCGCACTTCCTACAGTACAACAGTGACATCAAAAGCATTTGTCTCTAAAGCGCTTTGGGACGTTCTGAGTTCGTGAGAGGCGCTAAATAAATGCAAGTCTTCCTTTTTTTTCCTCAGATAAGGAGACCAAAGCTGTGCACAGTACTCCAGGTGTGGTCTCACCAAGGCCCTGTACAACTGTACGATAGCAAAATACTGCAGATGCTGGAAATCTGGACTCAATATCGAGTTCAACAATTTTAGATTCTGGACTCAATATCGAGTTCAACAATTTTAGATCATAACCTCAGCTCCAATCACATTTATATTTTATTTTATCCACCCTTTTATTTGTCCCCCCCACCTTTTTTTTTCCTCCTAGAAGCTGGCAGCTGTCCTTCATTCTGCCAGTGGATTTCACACTTCATTCAGCCTTAATCTGTCACATTAACACCACCTCTAGCCTTGCATATCTCTTAATGTCTCTTAATGTCTCTTCATCTCCTCCTTTGTTCCTTTATCCCCTCCCCCTTTTCCCAGCTTTACCCTGGCCTTAAATCTATTTGATTTCCAGCTCTTCCCAGTTCTGATGAAAGGTCATCGACCTGAAACGTCAACTCTCTTTCTCTCTCTACGGATGCTGCCTGGCCTGCTGAGTTTTTCCAGCGTTTTCTGTTGTTATTCCTGTACAACTGTAGTAAGACTTCCTTACACTTGTACTCCAACCTCCTTGCAATAAAAGCCAACATGCCATTTGCCTTCCTAATTGCTTGCTGTACCTGAGGACACCGAAATCTCTCTCAACACAAACATTTAATAATTTCTCACTATTTAAAAAATATTCTGTTTTTCTATTATTTCTACCAAAGTGAATAACCTCACGTATCACCATATTATACTCCACCTGCCACATTATTGCCAGCTCACTCATCCTGTCTACATCCCGTTGCAGACTCTTTGTGTCCTCCTCACAGCTTACTTCCCACTTAGATTTGTTTCGTCAACAAGCTTGGATATATTACACTCGGTTCCTTCATCTAAGTTATTAATATAGATTGTTAATCGCTAAGGTCCAAGCACTGATACTTGCGGCACCCCACCAGTTGCAGCCTGCCAACATGAAAATGACCCGTTTGGCGCCCTCTTTCGGATGAGACTTTAAACCAAAGCCACATCTGCTCTCTCAGGTGCACTTAAAATTTCCCATAGCACTATTTCGAAGAAGAGCAGGGGATTTATCCTCGCTGTCCTGACCAATATTTATCACTCAATCAACATCAGTAAAACAGATTATCAGGTCATTATCACATTACTGTTTGTGGGATCTTGCTGTGCGCAAATTGGTTGCCGTGTTTCCTACATTACAACAGTGACTAAACTTCAAAAAGTACTTCATTAGCTGTAAAGCGCTTTGAGTCATCCGGTGGTCGTGAAAGGCGCTATATAAATGGAAGTCTTTCTTTCTTACTTTCTGTTTTCTGTCCGTTAGCTAATCCTCTATCCGGGCTAGTATATTCCCCCCACCACCATGAGCCCTTTTCTTTCTCAGCAACCTTTTATGTGACACCTTATCGATCTCAGTCTTGCACATTTCAATTTTCCCAGCGTCACTAACTTTTAAGGAGAGTTCCAGATTTTCACTACATTTTGTGTGAAAAACTGTTTCCTAATTTCAGTCCAGAATGAACTAACTCTCATTTTCTGATGCTGTCGCCTTGTTTTGAATACCCCGCCCGAGGAAACAGTTTCTCCATGTCTATGTTATCGAATCCTTTATCATTTTAAACACTGCGATCAGATCACTACTCATCCTTCTAAACTCAAGGGAATACAACCCAAGTTTGTGGAACTTGCCCTCGTAATTCCTCCCCTAAAGGCCTGGTATTATTCTGTTAATTCTGCACGGTAACCCCTCCAAGGTCAATATATCCTTCCTGAGGTGCGGTGCCCAGAACTGACCGCAGTGCTCCAGATTGTGTCTGAGCAAGGCTCTATACAACTGAAACATATCATCCTCCCCATTGTATTTCAGCTCCCCTGAGAAAAAGGCCAGCATTTTTTTGGATATTGATTATTTTTTGTACCTGTCCACTAATTGTTGATTTATTGATTTTTGTCCATGGACACCTTAATCTCTTTGCTGCTCTGCAGTTCCTAATTTCTCGCTGTTGAGAAAATGTTCTTATTTGCCTTTCTCCAATCCACAGTGCATACTCTCACACTTCCTCATGTTGAACTCCATCTGCCACAGTTTTGCCCACTCACTCAGTCTGTCGCTGTTCCTTTTCAACCTCCAGCTCCCCTCTGCACCACTTTCTGTGCCTGCTAACGAGGGAATGAAATAGTTAATAAAATAATGATGCTGCAACATCATTGTTTATCCCGCGCCTGGCCACATGATGGCGCGCCAGAGCTTTGCAGCGACCTCGCTGTGTCGCTCACCCTGCCGCGTGCGCACCTTCCTCTTTCAATAACACACAGAGATCTTACCTCGGCCTTTCCATCTTGTTCTATATTTGGGTGATTTCGGGTCTTCTCACAGGTCCTATCTCTGCCTCTCTCCCGCTGCCTGTCGTTCACTCTCTCACTTTGATTCCAATTTTCCCTTTTTTGTCCTCTTTTAATTCATGGGGTCCAGGAAACGATTGGTCAGTATGTTTAATAAATGACATTGAAACTTTGTATCACATATTGTTACTCTTTGCTTCCACGATAATGATCCCACTTCCCTTGAGCGCAACTGCCTGAGCCTGCTGACAGCACAAGGCACTGGATTCTTTACAGACTCCCAGGAAAGGCCCAAGGATAGTTCTGTCAATGCAGCTTTAAGGGCTGACATGAAGTCGCTTTGCTCCACTGACAAGCAACACTCACCATAATTCAAGAAAAATCCAACATCAAAATATATTACAGAATTCTCCAGCTTCCAGCTTCCCGACTGACTTTTAATCCAAGGAATCTTTCTCACCAGACCGTCGAACAAGCTTCTCCAGTGCAGTCAGTGTGTGAGTGCAGGGGCGAGCATGTAGTGCGTTCGAGATAATGTTGCTCGTGTTTGTATCCGTTTCCTGATTGCTTCTCTTGACTGAACAGTGAGGTCCCCATGGAGATAATACAGCTCGTTCGCGCGCTACTCCTGTTACTTCATGCAAGACCACACAAATAAACGGCGATCAGAGGCCTTTCGGCCTTCGCAGGTCATCGCTTTCGTTCTCACGTCATCCAGCACAGTAATTGCCAATATGTCAAATTACTTCAGCATCTTTCAATCTTTCACAATCTATTACACATTAACTCAAAGAGGTAGATTGTAGTTTGTACTTTGGATGGGAGAGGGCTGAACCAGCAAACTACAGGCCAGTCAGACTAACAGCGGTGGTGGGGAAGTTATTGGTAACCATTATCAGGGACAAAATAAACTTTCATTTGGAACGTCTTCGGTTAATCAAGGAGAGCCAGCATGGATTTGTTAAAGCTAAATCGTGTCTGACTAGCTTGATTGAATTATTTGATGAGTTAACAGCGAAGGTTGATCAAAGCAATGCAGTAGATGTTGTATATAAGGATTTTCGGAAGGCATTCGACCAAGTAGCACACAGGAGGCGTATTACGCAGATGGAAGCCCATGGAATTAAGAGGAAAGTGGCGGTATGGTTACAAAAGTGGCTCAGTGTTGGAAGCAAAGGGCGGGGTGGATGGATGATTTTCAGACTGGGAGGAGGTTTGCAATGTTGTTCCCCAAGGGTCAGGTTAAGGTCCATTAGTATTTCCATTGTTTAAAAAGACTTAAGCTTGTGTGTAGGAAGCAGCATTATAAAGTTTATAGATGATATGAAACTTGGCAAAATACTAGATCTTGATGAGAATAGTTATAGACATTAAAATGGTGACATGGGCAGAAGCGCGGCACATGGAGTCCAATGTGTAGAAGTGTGAAGTGATGCACTTGTGGAGGATTATTATAGAAAGACAGTATACTATAAATAGCCCAAATTTGAAAAGTATAGATGAGCAGAGAGACCTTCGTTTCCATATGCACAAATCCTTAAAGGGCTTTTTGATAAGGCCGTTAAAAAGCATATGCGTTACTTGGGTTTATAAATAGAGGAGTAGAATATAAAAGCAAGGAGATCATACTCGAAATTTATAAATCACTGGCTAGGCCTCAGCTCGAGTATTTTGGACAATTCTGTGCAGCAAACTTCAGGAAATATGTAAAGGCCTAAGAAAGGGTGCAGAGCGGGTTTACCAGGATCTTGTCATGTTTGACAAATTTGCTGGAGTTCTTTGAGGAAGTAACATATAGAGTGGATAAAGGGGAACCAGTGGACGTAGTGTATTTAGACTTCCAAAAGGCATTTGACAAGGTGCCACACAAAAGATTATTGCTTAAGGTAAAAAATCACGGGATTGGGGGTAATATTCTGGCATGGATAGAGGATTGGCTATCCAACAGAAAGCAAAGAGTTGGGATAAATGGTTCATTCTCAGACTGGCAATCAGTAACTAGTGGTGTTCCACAGGGGTCAGTGCTGGGTCCCCAACTCTTTACAATCTATATTAACGATTTGGAGGAAGGGACCAAGTGTAACATATCAAAATTTGCAGATGATACAAAGATGGGAGGGAAAGTAGTGAGTGAGGAGGACATAAAAAACCTGCAAGGGGACATAGACAGGCTAAGTAAGTGGGCAGAGATTTGGCAGATGGAATACAACACTGGAAAGTGTGAGGTGATGCACTTTGGCAGGAAAAATCCTAGAGCAATTTATTATCTTAATGGCAAGAAACTGGAGAGTACTGAAGTGCAAAGGGATCTGGGGGTCCTGGTGCACGAAACTCAAAAGGTTAGTATGCAGGTGCAGCAAGTGATTAAGAAGGCAAATGGAATGTTGGCTTTCATTGCTAGGGGGATAGAATATAAAAATAGGGAGGTATTGCTTCAGTTGTACAAGGTATTGGTGAGACCGCACCTGGAATACTGCATACAGTTTTGGTGTCCTTACTTAAGGAAAGACATCCTTGCTCTCGAGGCAGTGCAAAAAAGGTTCACTCGGTTAATCCCGGGGATGAGGGGGTGGTCATATGAGGAGAGGTTGGGTAGATTGGGACTCTACTCATTGGAGTTCAGAAGAATGAGAGGCGATCTTATTGAAACATATAAGATTGTGAAGGGGTTGGATCGGGTGGATGCGGGGAGGATGTTCCCGATGACGGGTGAGACTAGAACTAGGGGACATAGTCTTAGAATAAGGGGCTGCTCTTTCAAAACTGAGATGAGGAGGAACTACTTCACTCAGAGGGTGGTAGGTACATGGAATATGCTGCCACAAAAAGCTGTAGAAGCTACAACATTAATTAAATTTAAAACAGAAATAGACAGTTTCCTAGAAGTAAAGGGCATTAAGGGTTACGGGGAGAGGGCAGGAATTTGGACATGAGTCTAGGTTCGGATCGGTCATGGCCCTATGGGTAGTGGAGCGGGCCCAGGGACCGTGTAGCCTGATTCTGCTCCTATTTCGTGTGTGCAATTCTGTTAGATGCAGGAGATGGTTCTGTGATAGATAGTAGATTGGCGGTTAGGATCAGATCAGTCATGATCTTATTGAATGGCGGAGCAGGCTCGAGGGGCCGATTGGCCTACTCCTGCTCCTATTTCTTATGTTCTTATGTTCTTACCATGGGGCAATTCAGTTGTGGGAAGAGGTTGGAAACGTTAGGATTTTTCCCCTTGGAACAGTGAAGGTTAAGTGGTGATTTAATGAAGTGTTTCAAGGTGATGAGAGGTTTTGATAGAGTAAATAGCGAAAAAAAATTCCCTCTGGCGAATGGGTGAATATCTGGAGATCATAGTTTCCAAATCATTGGAGAAAGGTCTAGAGGGGAGTAGAGGAGAACCTTGTTCACTCAGAGAGTTGTCCGGATCTGGAAGGCTCTACCTGAAAAGGTGGTGGAAGCTGATTCAATTAACAATTTTAAAAAGCAGTTGGGCGGGTTCTTGAGGATGAGAATCCGAGAGGATCACGGACAAAAAGCGGGAATGCGGGACTCAGACCGACTGCGCTTTCAAAGAGCCAGCACAGGCACGGCGGGCCGAATGGCCTCCTCCTGTGCTGTAAGTTTCTATAATTCTAAGATTCTACCTCCTGGATGTAAAACATCCCCTGGGTCTTGCGCCGAATGGAAAATCAGGCTGGGAAGTTCGATCATGCATTACTGTTTCCATCCAACTTTTAATTAATTGAATTAAGATTACGAAAATCAGGCTTTGCATCCGACGGAAAACGTGATGAAGATATTTCCATAGGCCGCACAATTCCACACAGGGATAATTGCAGGTCAAGGCTTCAAGGGTCCGTGTGAATTTCCTCAGCCCGTTAACCCAGAGTACACAATTACCAATTTATTCGATATACTGAAATTATTGGCACGGATTATCCAGTGCCTATGCGGTCGTAAATCCAAGCATGGAAATAGGAACTGAATTCCAGAGGTGAGGTGAGAGTGACTGCCCTTGACATCAAGGCAGCATTTGACCGTGTCTGGCATCAAGGAGCACTAGAAAAACTCAAGTCAATGGGAATCAGGTGGAAAACGCTCCACTAACTGGAGTCATACCTAGCACAAAGGAAGTTGGTTGTGGTGATTGAAGGTCAATCATCACAGCCCCAGGACATCGCTGCAGGAGATCCTCAGGGCAGTGTTATAGGCCCAACCATTTCAGCTGCTTCATCAATGATCTTCCCTCCAACAAAAGGTCAGAAATTGGGATGTCCTCTGATGACTGCACAGTGTTCAGCGCCATCACAACTCCTCAGATAATGAAGCAGTCCATGCCCGCATGCAACAAGACCTGGACGACGTTCAGGCTTGGGCTGATAAGTGGCAGGGAACATTCACGCCACAGAAGTGCCAAGCAACGACTATCTCCAACAAGCAAGAGTCTAACCACCGCCCCTTGACATTCAACGGCATTACCATCGCCGAATCCCCCACCAACAACATCATTGACCAGAAACTTAATTGGACCAGCCACATAAATACTGTGGCAACAAGAGCAGGTCAGAGGCTGGGAATTCTGCGGCGAGTGACTCACCTCCTGACTCCCCAAAGCCTTTCCACCATTTTCAAGGCACAAGTAAGGAGTGCGTCGTAATACTCTCCACTTGCCTGGATGAGTGCAGCTGCAACAACACTCAAGAAGATCGACACCATCTAGGATAAAGCAGCCCGTTTGATTGACACCCCATCCACCACCTTAAACATTCACTCCCTCCACCACTAACGCACCGTGGCTGCAGTGTGTACCATCTACAAGATGCAGTGCAGCAAGTCGCCAAGGCTTTTTCGGCAACGCCTCCCAAACCCGCGACCTCTTCCACATAGAAGGACAAGGGCAGCAGGCACATGGGAACACCACCACCTCCACGTTCCCCTCGAAGTCACAGACCTTCCTGACTTAGAAGTATATCGCCGATGCTTCATCGTCACTGGGTCAAAATCCTGGAACTCCCTACCAAATATTAAAGTAAAAGTTTTCAACTGATTTAAACATAAAAAATCCTTTAAAATTAGTTCAGGTTATTTTTGGTCCTTTTAAAGATGTGAAAATTTATTTTTCAAAAACTTAAATTTTTGTATTAATGTTTACTTAAATTGCATTTTAAATAATTTTAAACATGTGATAATTGATTTTCATTTCGGTTGAGTGCAAATGTATTTTTTACGTGGTTCATAATATGCTCAGTAGGATTCCATACGTAAATGGAGTCTTCATGAGCATAATGGGAATCCCCCTTTTTGATACCATGGGTTGGCCCACGGAATCGCAGGGACGGTTGTGAAGCGCATGCGCCCCTGGGATCCGTGGGCCTTTCGGCAGGCGAAGGACTGCAGGCCCAGGAGCGCGACTCTTGGTAGGTCCAGCGCCATCAGTTAAGTACGGATTTTAATTGCGGTTCGGAGGCCTTCGCCCGCGGGAAGGCTCCGAAAGTAAATTCAGGGCCATTGTTTGAGATAATTGCGGAGGAATAATTTGTTTTGATTGGGTAATGTCTCGTTTGACATATTGGGGGAGAGGTACATCATTCACACGTGTTCAGCCTTCGTCCACCATGATTGTGATCCGTAATCGATTATTTGGTCTGACACTATGTTGGAGGGAGCCATTTCAGACGAATGTTGCTAAGCGTCGATATGCAATCGTTGCGCGCCGTAATTGCAAGAGCAAAGTGCATGTTTTAGATTTACTTTGCATGAACTTACATTCATGATCTTCAAGGTAGGCCCTTACTTTCCTTGAAGTCATTTGATGAGCTCAGCTTGTTCCGTAACATTTCATGCTTTACATGGCTGAATGAGATGCTTGTTAACCTTCTTCTCGCTGGGCATTAAGGCTGAACTTTCAATTTATCTCATCCCCTTTAAATTTCTATGCATGTAGATCTTTTCTGAAGGGCCCTGAGCAAAAGTGTGTCTAAAACTACATGGATCTGATAAATTAATTCTAAATCCTCAGCATGCCCTCTGTATACATGAACTGCTCTTGCGATGTGTCCTAACATGTTATTTCCTTTTTTACCCACACAATCTCAAAAATAACAGTGACTTTTCTGTCCTTACTCCTGAGTCCTTGCTTCGAGTTGCAATTTTCAGTCTCTTCATTGTGCTTTCGTCCATAATTTTGTTAAGCCAATATGGATTACTTCACATTTGCTACAGTTAAATATACCACAGTCTAAGAGGTAATGATGAATTTCACCAGGGCAATGGTTACTGCACGGTTACAACGTCGTTTGCAGTTTTAGCCGCTCCTCTATAGAAAGGACATAATAGTCATAGAGCGTGGGCAATGTAGATTCACCAGGGCAATGCCAGGAATGGAAACTAATTCACTGAAAGAGATGGGATTGTTGGAGTGGAGCAGAGAAGACGAAGAGGAGATTTATAGTGGTTTTCAGAAACATGAAGGGTTTTGTTAGGATGAAGAGGGAATTCTATTCCCTATGGTTGGGGAGTCAATGGTGAGGGCCATCAATTTAAGATAGTTATTAGGTGAGTCGGGAGAGAGGTTCGGAGAAATTGCTTTACATAAGAACAATAGAAGTAGGAGCTGGAGTAGGCCATTTGCCCCCTCGAGCCTGCTCCACCATTTAATGTGATCATGGCTGATCTGATCTTGTGCTCAGCTCGATTTCCCTGCCCGTTCCCCATAACCCTTCACTCCCTTATTGTTCAAAAATCTGTCTATCTCCACCTTTAATATATTCAATGACCCAGCCTTCACAGCTCTCTAGGGCAGAGAATTCTACAGATTTATGAGCCTCTGAGAGAAGAAATTCCTCCTCATCTCAGGTTTAAATGGGCGACACCTTATTCTGAAACTATGCCTCCTAGTTCTAGATTCCCCCATGAGGGGAAACATCTTCTCTGCATCTACCTTGTCGAGCCCCCCCCCCCCCCAGTATCTTATATGTTTCAATAAGATCACCTCTCATTCTTCTAAACTACAATGAGTATCGGCCCAACCTGCTCAAACTTTCTTCTGAAGTCAAGCCCTTCATCTCAGGAATCAACCTCGTATACCTTCTCTGAACTGCCTCCAATGCAAATATATCCCTCCTTAAATAAGGATAATAAAACTGTACGCAGTACTCCAGTTGTGATCTCACCAATGCCCTGTACAGTTGTAACATGATTTCCCTGCTTTTATATACCAACCCCCTTGCAATAACATTATTGGAGCAAGCTTTTACACGGGACATTGTTGAGGCAGAGTCCATTACATCTTGTAGGGGAATACTTGATTACTATTAGAAGTGGGAGGAACGTGCTATGGGTGAGAGCGGGATTGGTTTCGGATTAATACACGGTTTTTTTTAAGAGTTCGGGAGAGTGGGATTTGTTTTCAATTGATGCAGGGCAATGGGGAGCGAACGGGATAGATGCATCAGTTTGGGATTGATACAGGGCTGTGGAAGAAACCGGGGCGGTGGGTTTAGTATTCGATGGATACAGTGCAATGGGAGGTAGCGCGGTACTGTGGTTAGTTTTGGATTGATACAGGACCATGTGAAGAAAACTGGGACGTGGGATTAGTTTGACCTTGATACAGGACTATGGGGAGAGAGCGGCAGAATTTGTTTGCATTGGATTGTTGTAAGGCTATGTGGAGAGAGTGTGACAGAGGGATTATTATCGGATTGATACAGGGCTCTGTAAAGAGGGCAGAGCAGCCTGATTAGTGTTAGATTGATGAAGAACTATGGGCCGATGGTTGAGCAGTGGGATTCCTTTAGAGCTAATACGGGGTAATGGGAAGAGAGTGAGGAAGAGGGATTTGTTTCGAATGGTACAGGATTTTGGGGAGAGAACAGTGCAGTGGGATTAGTTTAGGCTTGATTCAGGGCTATAGAGAGAGAATGGAGCAATGGGAATAGTTTGTGATGATGTAGCAACACGGGGAGAGAATGGGGCAATGCGATTAGTTTGTGATGATATAAGTTAATGGGGCGAGGGTTTGGCAGAGGCATTACTATATGAGTAATACCGGACTATGGGGAGAGAAAGGGGTAATGAGATTAGTTTATGGTGATACAGTAATATGGGAAGAAAATGGGGCAGTGGTATTAGTTTAGAATTAATACCGGGAAATGGGGAGAGAATGGGGCAGTGGGATTAGTTTGTGATGATACAGTACTATGTGGAGAGAACCAGACAGTAATATTCGATTGTGATTGATACATGGCAATAGGGAGCGAGCTTGGCAGTGTGATTATTTTAGGATTGGCACATGGACATTTGGAGAGAGTGGGGCCGTGGGATTGGTGCGAAATTGATACATAGCAAATGGGAAGACAGACGGTCACTTTGATTAGTTTTGGATTCATAACGGCTACGGAGAACTAGCGGGCAGTGCGATTATTTTGAAATTGTTACAGGGCTAAGGGGGGAGCAGGCTAGCAGATTCGCTTTGGAATGCAACTGGGCTCTGGGGAGAGATGGGTACAATGGAGTTTGTTATCGTTGGTTACAGGTATCTGGGAAGAGGGCGTGGTTGTGGAATTAGTTTGGCACTAACTTAAAGATAGGCATACAATATAAAGCATCGAGAGAGAGGAAGAGCGCACCGAGTGTATAAGTGTTGAAAAGGGCGGTCTGTGATTCTGTGATTCTTGGAGAGGAGCGGGAGAGCAATCGCAGGAACGTCACAGCACAAGGAGAGGCGGCGTGTTAAATTACAGGTAAATATGTAATTTAATCTACCCGTAACTTAAATTAGATCAATACGTTGTTAAAATAAACTATAAATGTAAGCTAAGTTGATTAAATACATACAACTTAATTAATTAAATATGTAAAAAAAGCTTATATAGGGATGGCATTGCAGGAGGTGTGCCTCAACTGCAGCATGTGGGATTTTGTGGAGAGCATCGCGATCCCGGATAACTAAGCCTGCAGTAAGTGTCTGCATCTCGAGAACTTTGGCTCAGAGTAGTTGAGCAGGAGTCCGAGGTGCAGACATTGTGAAGCATCAGGGAGGGGGAGATTTATCTGGACACTTTCAACCAGAAGGCAGTCACACCCCGTGCGTTCGGTAGTGGTACAGGTCTGGTTAGTGGTCAGGGATAGGAGGGTGTGATTTCGAGTCACGCAGAAAAGGGGTCCCTAGGTGCAATGCTGGAGGAGCCTCGGCCTTTGCCCTTATCCAAAAGGTACGAGCTTTTATCTGCCTGTGTGGATGAGGGCAAAGTCTGCAGGGCGAATGATCAAACTGATCACTGCACCTTGGTACAGGAGGCCATTAACTTTGAGGTTGGGGGTGGTGAAAAGGAATGTGGTAGTGGTAGGAATTGTATCGGAACGGGAATGGATACTGTCCTCTGCAGCCATGACCAGGAGTTCCGAAGGTTGTGTCGCCTGGTCGGCTCCAGGGTTAAGGATATCACCTCGCAGCTGGAGAAGAACTTGGAGTGAAAGGTAAATCGTGTTTGACACATTTATTAGAGCTCTTTAGCGATGTAACTAGAAGGGTAGATAATACAGAACCAGTGGATGCAGTATATTTGATTTTCAAAAGGCATTCGATAAGGTGCCACATAAACGGTTGTTACGCAAGATAAAGGCAAATGGAGTTGGGGGTAATATATTAGCATGGATAGAGGATTGGTTAACGGACAGAAAACAGAGAGTAGAGTTTTTGTCTCCTTACCTAAGGAAAGATATACTTGCCATAGAGGGAGGGCAACGAAGGTATACCAAACTGATTCCTTGGATGGGGTGATTGTCGTATGAGGAGAGATTGAGTAGACTAGGCCTATATTCTCGGGAGTTTAGAAGAATGAGAGGTGATCTCATTGAAATATATAAAATTCTTACAGGGCTTGACAGGGTAGATGCAGGGAGGTTGATTTCCCTGGCTGGGGAGTCTAGAACCAAGAGTCACAGTCTCAGAATAAGCGGTTGTTTTTTTTAGGACTGAGATGAGGTGAAATTTCTTCACTCAGAGGGTGTTAACTCTTAGGAATGCTTGACCCAGAGGGCTGTGGAGGCTCAGTCTTTGAGTATATTCAAGACAAAGATCGATATATTTTTGGATATTACGGAAATCAAGGGATATTTCGATAATGCAGGAGAGTGGAGATGAGGTACAAGATCAGCCATGATCTTATTGAATGGCGGAGCAGGCTCGAGGGGCCGAATGACCTACTCATGCTCCTTATGTTCTTATAAACGGTCATTTTCACATTGGCAAGCTGTAATTGTCGGGTGCCGCAAGGATCAGTGCTTGGGCCCGAGCTACTTACCAGCTATATCAGTGACTTAGATGATGGGACCGAGTGCAATGTATCCAAGTTTTCGGACGATATCAAGCTAGGTGGAAAAATAAGATGTGAGGAGGACACTCAGAGCCAGCAAAGTGGTGTAGACAGGTTATGTGAGTGGGCAATAAGTTGGCAGATGGAGTATAATGTGGGGAAATGTGAGGATATTCATTTTGCTAGGAAGAATTGACAAACAGAATATTTTTTTAATGGAGAGGAAATATTACATGTTGGTGTTCAGAGAGATTTGGGTGTCCTAGTACAAGAAACACAGAGAGTTAGCAGGCAGGTACAGCAAACAATTAGGAAGTAAAATGGCATGTTGGTCATTATTCCAAGGGGTTGGAATACAACAGTAAGGGAGTCTTACTACAATTTAACAGGGCTATGGGGAGAGAGTGGGCCAGCGGAATTAGTTTGGGAATGTTTCAGGGATATGGGAGAAGCGCTGGGCAGTGGGATCTGTTTGGGATTGATAGAGGGCAATGGAGAGAGAATGGATTTGTTTTGGATCCATATCGGGCCATGGGGAGATGTCGGGTGGTGGGATAAGATTGGGATTGAGGCGGAACTATGGGGACAGCGCGTGACATGATTTGCAATTGATAGCAATTCATTCCAGAGAGCATGGCAATGTGTTTAGCTTTAGATTGATATACCCCTATGGGGAGAAAGCAGGGCAGTGAGATTAGTATGGCATTAATGCCGATCTAAAGGTTAAAGCGGGGCAGTGGGATTAGTCTGAGATTGATATTGAATTAAGGGTTAAACGTGTGGCAGTGGTATTAGGCAGTTATTGATACAGAGCTATAGGGGGGAGCGGAGAAATGTGTTTCGTTCAGGATTGATACAGGGCTATGGATAGACAGTAAGTCAGTGAGAGTCGTTTGGGATTGATACAGGATTGTGTGGAGAGAGCAGGCCTGCGGGATTAGTTTTCGATTAATGCATAGGGACAAAGGAACAAGAGTAGGTCATTCAGCCCCTTGAGCCTGTGTCGCCATGCAATGAGATCATGGCTGATTTTATCTTAACTCCATCCACTCACCTTGGCTCAATTTCCTTTACTACCCTCCTGTATAAATCAATAAATCAATCGATCTCAGTTTTCAAATTATTCATTGAGCTAGCATGTACTGCTTTTTATAGGAGACAGTTCCATAATTCTACCACCCTTTGCGTCATGAAGTGTTTTCGAACTTTTCTACTGAAAGATCTGTCTCTGATTTTAAGGTTCTGTTCCCTTGTTCAAGACTCGCTCTCCAGCAGAAAAACATTTGGCCCAAAAATTCGTGGGTTTTGCTTCTTGGGACACTGGCACCAGTACTGGGGCAGGAGAGAGCTGTTCCGTTGGGACGGACTTCACTTGGCCAGTGCTGGGACTAATGTCCTGGCGAATCGAATAACTAGGGCTGTGGAGAGGGCTTTAAACTAATTAGTGGGGGGGAGGTTTCAAGAGAGCAAAAAATAAAGATGACAACAGAGAGGGTCATAGACATAGGTAGCAGTAGGGGAATCACAAATCAGAGCGTGGCAGGAAGGGACAGAATGTGTGGAGTAAAAGGTAAAGTGGTAAAAAGTGAAAAAGCAGGAACTAAGTGCCACAAAGCATATTTGAAAGTTCTCTATCTGAATGCACGTAGCATTCGTAACAAAATAGACGAGTTAATGGCACAAATAACTACATATGGTTATGATATTGTGGCCATTACAGAAACATGGCTGCAGGGTGACAATGCCTGGGAATTAAACATACCAGGTTATTTAACGATCAGGAAGGACAGGCAGGAAGGAAGGGGAGGTGGGGTGGCGATGTTAATAAAGGAAGGAATCACTGTAATACAGAGTAATGATATTGGGTCAAAAAATCATGATAATGAAACAGTTTGGGTGGAGATAAGGAATAATAAGGGGAAAAAAACACTAGTGGGCGTAGTCTGTAGGCCTCCGAACAGTTGCAACTCTGTTGGACGGAGTATCAATCAGGAAATAGTTGAGGCATGTAATAAGGGAACATCTATAATTATGGGGGATTTTAACTATCATATTAATTGGACAAATCAAATGGGGCAGGGCTGCCTTGAGGATGAGTTCATTGAGTGTATTAGGGATGGGCTCCTTGTGCAGTATGTAACTGAACCGACCAGGGGGCAAGCAACCTTAGATCTGGTCTTGTGTAACAAGACAGGATTAATTAAAAATGTCCTAGTAAAGGATCCCCTTGGAATGAGTGACCATAACATGGTTGAATTCCATATTCAATTAGAGGGTGAGAAGGTTGGATCTCAAACAAGTGTGCTAAGCTTGAATAAAGGAGACTATGAAGGTATGCGAGCAGAATTGAGTAGAGTGGATTGGGAAAATAGATTAAAGGGTAAGACGACACATGATCAGTGGTGTACATTCAAGGAGTTATTTTACAACTTCAAAAAAATATATATTCCACTGAAAAGAAAAGGGTGTAAAAGAAAGGACAGTCATCCGTGGCGAAGTAAAGAAATTAAGGATAGTATTCGACTAAAAACAAGGGCATATAAGGTAGCGAAATCTAGTGGGAGGACAGAGGATTGGGAAAACTTTAAAAGGCAGCAAAAAATAACAAAAACATTGATTAAGAAAGGGAAGATAGATTATGAAAGTAAATTAGCAAAAAATATAAAAACAGATAGTAAGAGTTTTTATAGTTATATAAAAAGAAAAAGGGTGGCTAAAGTAAATGTTGGTCCCTTAGAGGATGAGACCGGGAAATTAATGGTGGGAAATATGGAGATGGCAAAAACACTGAATGAATATTTTGTATCAGTCTTTACAGTAGAGGACACTAAGAATATCCCAACACTGGACAAACAGGGGGCTATAGGGGGAGAGGAGCTAAACACGATCAAAATCACTAAGGAAGTGGTACTCGGTAAAATAATGGGACTCAAGGCGGATAAATCACCTGGACCTGATGGCTTACATCCTAGAGTCTTGAAGGAAGTGGCGGTAGGGATTGTAGATGCATTGGTAATAATTTTTCAAAACTCCCTGGATTCCGCTAAGGTCCCGGCAGACTGGAAAACTGCTAATGTAACACCCTTATTTAAAAAGGGCAGTAGACAGAAGGCTGGAAACTATAGACCGGTTAGCCTAACATCTGTGGTAGGTAATATTTTGGAGTCCATTATTAAGGAAACAGTAACAGGACATTTGGATAATCATAATTTAATAGGACAAAGTCAGCATGGTTTTACGAAGGGGAAGTCATGTTTGACAAATTTGCTGGAGTTCTTTGAGGAAGTAACATATAGAGTGGATAAAGGGGAACCAGTAGACGTAGTGTATTTAGACTTCCAATAGGCATTTGACAAGGTGCCACACAAAAGATTGTTGCTTAAGATAAAAAATCACGCGATTGGGGGTAATATTCTGGCACGGATAGAGGATTGGCTATCTAACAGAAAGCAAAGAGTTGGGATAAATGGTTCATTCTCAGACTGGCAATCAGTAACTAGTGGTGTTCCACAGGGGTCAGTGCTGGGTCCCCAACTCTTTACAATCTATATTAACGATTTGGAGGAAGGGACCAAGTGTAACATATCAAAATTTGCAGATGATACAAAGATGGGAGGGAAAGTAGTGAGTGAGGAGGACATAAAAAACCTGCAAGGGGACATAGACAGGCTAAGTAAGTGGGCAGAGATTTGGCAGATGGAATACAACACTGGAAAGTGTGAGAGGTGATGCACTTTGGCAGGAAAAATCCTAGAGCAATTTATAATCTTAATGGCAAGAAACTGGAGAGTACTGAAGTGCAAAGGGATCTGGGGGTCCTGGTGCACGAAACTCAAAAGGTTAGTATGCAGGTGCAGCAAGTGATTAAGAAGGCAAATGGAATGTTGGCTTTCATTGCTAGGGGGATAGAATATAAAAATAGGTAGGTATTGCTTCAGTTGTACAAGGTATTGGTGAGACCGCACCTGGAATACTGCATACAGTTTTGGTGTCCTTACTTAAGGAAAGACATCCTTGCTCTCGAGGCAGTGCAAAAAAGGTTCACTCGGTTAATCCCGGGGATGAGGGGGTGGTCATATGAGGAGAGGTTGTGTAGATTGGGACTCTACTCATTGGAGTTCAGAAGAATGAGAGGCGATCTTATTGAAACATATAAGATTGTGAAGGGGTTGGATCGGGTGGATGCGGGGAGCATGTTCCCGATGACGGGTGAGACTAGAACTAGGGGACATAGTCTTAGAATAAGGGGCTGCTCTTTCAAAACTGAGATGAGGAGGAACTACTTCACTCAGAGGGTGGTAGGTCCATGGAATATGCTGCCACAAAAAGCTGTAGAAGCTACATCATTAAATAAATTTAAAACAGAAATAGACAGTTTCCTAGAAGTAAAGGGCATTAAGGGTTACGGGGAGCGGGCAGGAATTTGGACATGAGTCTAGGTTCGGATCGGTCATGGCCCTGTGGGTAGTGGAGCGGGCCCAGGGACCGTGTAGGCTGATTCTGCTCCTATTTCGTGTGTGCAATTCTGTTAGATGCAGGAGATGGTTCTGTGATAGTAGATAGTAGATTGGCGGTTAGGATCAGATCAGCCATGATCTTATTGAATGGCGGAGCAGGCTCGAGGGGCCGATTGGCCTACTCCTGCTCCTATTTCTTATGTTCTTATGTTTGAGCCTTCGTGCGAGGGTAAGGCTTCCCCGCGATCTCTCACTGCGCGTTGGCTTTTTCAGTTCCAGCTCCCACGAAATTTATGTTCTGGACAGCTGCTGTGCATTGCTTTCGTATCCCACAGGCGTAGTTAATTCGTGCGAGATGTGGGATCACGTGACTCAGTTAGAGCCAATGGCAGCACACCATCTTCCATTCATAACTTTCACATTAGTGCTGTGAAAGCTATGAATACTATAGCCCCCCAAAAGAACAGGTAAACCTCAATTAAATTAAAAAAAAACCCATCACATTAATGAAATAAGTATAGTTAAATAAATTAACCATTTTAAATAAAAAATTCAATTTTTGAAAATTTTTTAAATCTTTTAAAAAGTTATAAAAATAAACTTACCTGTCTTTAAAGTCTCTAAAAAAGATATACCTGTTAAAAAAAATTCAAAATAATACATAATTCACTACTTACCTTGTTAAAATTTTCTGAATGGCTGGCAGTAACAAGTGGGGTACCACAGGGATCTGTCCTGGGTCCCCAGCTGTTCACAATTTACATTAATGACCTGGATCAGGGAGTCGGATGCAGCATTTCCAAATTTGCAGACGACACTAAACTAGGAGGAGGGGTGGGCTCAGAGGAGGAGACCAGGAAGCTCCAGAGCGATTTGGACAGACTGGGTGATTGGGCGGATAAATGGCAGATGCACTATAATGTGGACAAGTGCGAAGTTATCCACCTTGGGTGCAGGAACGGGAGGGCAAATTATTATTTAAATGGCAATAAATTGGGAGAGGGGGAAGTACAGAGAGACCTGGGTGTTCTTGTACACCAGTCACTGAAGGCGAGCATGCAGGTGCAACAGGCGATCAAGAAGGCAAACGGTATGCTGGCCTTCATAGCAAAAGGGTTGGAATACAGGAACAGGGATACCTTGCTGCAGCTGTACAGGGCACTGGTGAGACCACACCTCGAGTACTGTGTACAGTTTTGGTCGCCTCATCTGAGGAAAGATGTTCTTGCCATGGAGGGGGTGCAGCGGCGATTCACCAGGCTGATACCAGGAATGGCGGGATTGACCTATGAGGAGAGACTATGTAGTTTAGGGATGTACACACTGGAGTTTAGAAGATTGAGAGGGGACCTCATAGAAGTGTATAAAATTCTGACAGGTCTAGACAGACTAGATGCAGAAGGAATGTTTCCCTTGGCGGGTGAGAACAGAACTAGAGGACATAATTTAAGGATAAGGGCTAAACCATTTAGGACAGAAATGAGGGGGAATTTCTTCACTCAGAGGGTGGTGAACCTGTGGAACTCATTGCCACAGAGGGCAGTGTACGCCAGCTCATTAAATATATTTAAGAGGGAATTAGATATATTTCTACAGGCAAAAGGGGTTAAGGGTTACGGAGAGAAGGCGGGTACGGGATACTGAATTGGAGGATCAGCCATGATCTCATTAAATGGCGGAGCAGGCTCGAAGGGCCGGATGGCCTACTCCTGCTCCTATCTTCTATGTATCTATGTAAAAGTGGGTCTTACTCCTTTTTTATGTGTGAAATCTTCCATACTTACCTGCGCGTTGAAACCACTAAGTGTACTGCATGCGCGCAGCCTGTAGCGCGCACGCGGTTCACCTAGGAACCGCCCCCTTTTCCATTCACCAAGTGCCGGTTTTCAGCGCATGCGCAGTGCATGCAGAAAACCGGCAATTGGAGACAGAATACGCGAGAGTACACAGTGCGTACTCTCGCGTATCAACACAAATTTTTGGGCCATTATTTCCTTCTACCCTATCAATTCCTTTCAAAATCCTAAAAACCTCAATCAAATCATTTCGTAAACTTTTATATTCCAGGGAATATAAAACTATAATCTATAATCTCTCCTCATAATCTAATCGTTGCAGCGCGGGTAAAGATTCTGGTAAATCTACGCTGCACTCCTTCCAAGGCTAATACAACCTTTGTAAGGTGTGGTGACCAGAACTGTACATAATAACTTAGATTGCGTCTTACCAGGGTTTGTATAGCAGTAGCAAAACTTCCACGCTTTATATTATAGCCCTCTGGTTATAAAGGATAACATTCCATTGCCCGTTGTGATTATTTTTGTACATGTCTAATGCATTTTAGGGAACTGTATGCATGGATCCCAACACCTCTTTGGACCCCCACTTTTCCCAGCTTTTCACCATTACAATAATACTTGGATGTATTCGTTTTTGTCGAAAATGGATGACCTCACTCTTACCTCCGTTGAAACCCATCGGCCACAGTTTCACTCACTTACTTAATCTATCAAAGTCTCTTTGTATTTTTATCGTCCTGTCTATTCTACTTCTTATACCACCAATCCTGTGTGATAGGAAAACTTGGATATATAGCTCACAACTGTTTTATCCACGTCCTGAATAAATATAGTGAATAGCTGAGGCACCACAACAGAATCTTGTGGGACACAAATAGTCAGTTCATTCCAAAGCGAATATCCCTAATCTCTGTCTTCTGATGACGACCCAATCTCTTAACCAGCTCCATAATGCGCCTTCCTTTCAAGGAACTTTATTTTTTAGCTAACAGTCTCTTATGGGGATCCTTTACAAAGGCTTCTGAAAGTCCATAATAACTACCTCCATTGACATTCCCCTGTCTACTAATTTAGTTACTTATTAAAAAATTCAGGTAGGTTTGTTAGACATGACCTAAACTTTACAAATCCATGTTGGCTCTTTCTAATCAGCTCAAATTTCTCTAAGTGCTCAGTCACTCTGTCCTTAATCATAGATTCCAGTAACTTCAACACAACAGCTGTTAGGCTTACAGGTCAATAACTTCTTGGGACCTCTCTCTCTCACCTTTGTTAAATAATGGAGTTACATTTGCAATTTTCCAATCTAAAGGGCCAATTCATGAATCGAGAGAGGTATGAAAGATTATGGCTAGAGGATCTACAATTGCCTCACCTACTTCTTTAAAACCACGTGGCAGAAACCATCAGATCCTCGCCATTTGTCAATCTTTAGTGCCATTATTTTTTCTGATATCGTTGTCTTGCTTACGTTAAATTTGATGATTTCCAGTCTTTGATGCATTATTAGCGACCCTGGATTATCAGTTATATTTTCCTCTTCCTCTACTGTGAAGACTAACACAATGTAATTATTCAACAATTCTGCCATTTCCTTATTTTGATTTGTAATATTACCCCAATCTGTATTTAGAGAGCACATATTTCTGACTGAAGTGAATTATGCAGAGGGGTCCCCAAGCGTCGGTACCAGGACAATTGCTTTTCAAATTATTTTAAATGACCTGGATTTGGGTATAGGGAATACGATTTGGAAGCTTGCCGACAATACAAAACTTGGCAACTTAGTAAATAGTGACCATGATAGTAGCAGACATCAGAAGGACATGGACAGACTGGGGAAATGAGCAGACTCCTAAGATGCAATTTTATGCTGATAAGGGTGAAGTGATTCACTTTAGGAGAAACAACTTGGAGAGGCGGTATAATCTAAATGGTGCTAATTTTTGTGGGGTTCAGGAACAGAGGGAACTGGGGATGCATATTCACAAATCCTTGAAGGTGGCAGGGTAAGTTCAACAGGCGGTAAATAAAGTGTAAGGGATAATTGGCTTTATAAATAGTGGTACTGAATACAAAAAACAGGGATGTCGTGCTAAACATTTATATATGTCTAGTTAGGCCTCTGCTGGAGTATTGTCTACAATTCTGGGCCCCGCACTTTAGGAAGGATGTCAAGGCCTTGTAGAGGGTACAGAGGAGGTTCACCAGAATTATACAAGGGATGAGGGAGTTCAATTAGTTGAGATTGTTCTCCTTAGAGCAGAGTAGGATAAGGGGAGAGCTAATAGAGATATCCAAAATTATGAGGCGTTTTGATAGAGCAAACAGGGAGAAACATTTTCCCCTGTAATATAAGTCGATAATCGGAGGTCATAGATTTAAAATAATTAGCGGAAGAACGAGAGGGGGAATGAGAAGACTGTTTTCACACTGTGGGTTGTTTAAATAGGGCTATGCGCAGCGAGTACTGCAGAGGATCTGTTTGGGAATGTTACAGGTCTAATGGCAGGGAGTGGCGTAAGGCGATTAGTTTGGGAATGATACAGGCCTACCTCCAAGGAGAGGGGTAATTTGATTAGTTTGGGAATGATACAGGGCTATGGGCAGGGAGCGGGGAAGACGCTATTTTAAAATGTCATGTAGAAATGTTTTTCACTGTAGTGAGTAGCAGAAATAACATTACTGTGCACCGTTGAATTTCGGTACATGTCGGCGGTAATTAATAGTTTCTCAGTCAGTTTCCTGTTTTGCTGAACAGTGAGTTCCCATGGAAACCGTTCACCAGCGCTATCAGCAGCAGTCAGCTTTCCTGAGCAGTGTCGGGGGCTTCATCAAGAACTCTCAGTACCAACAAGGAAACGATTCATCATTCTCTGCAAGTCTCTGACATTTAACGGCCACAATGTGCACGATAACAGTGAGTCAGAAAAGGTTTCATAAAATCGCTCCTGAGAAATGTGGACGATGTGAATTTAACTACATTTAATTACAAAATATGTGCAATTTAAACGTCCCTATAAAGCCCCGCTATCCCCAATATATTCCAATGCTACACCTCGCACAATCTGGCTTTTCCTTTCCTGAATCATTGCTCCCTTGTCTAGTTCACTGTCTTTACTCAGTTTGGGGTGTGCTCTACACTGGGGAGACCAGAGGCACAGCAGGTCACCGCTTTACCCAACACATTCCTTCTGTCCTGAAATGTCACACTGACTGCTCTGTGTTTCAACACATTAACCACCCCACAGCCTTATACCATATATTAGTGGAGGCACAAAGACAGACCTGTCCAAGACTGGAGTTCAATCATAATATTCAGTGTAAACCACACATCACGAGATCCAAACACCGCCTGAACCTTGAAGTGAATTTCACCCTTTGTGATTTAACAATCTGGCTGGTAGCTTCCCATTAGAACGGCCACTTGCCTTTCCCATTCTCTGAATCAGTGCCACATCATTTATATTTATTATTATTATGATGTTTCCTACTCTTGGTGAACAACACCAGCCCCAGGACACAACACGGAAACGCCTGCACTGAGCCGGGAACAGTAGCTCCGCGAGCGATGCGATAAGATTTTATACTTTACAGAGTAACATTTCACAATCCTCTGCGGTAAGGTTGTGATCATTTAATCGGCGCAACAACATGCATGAAAGTTGTTTTTTTTACCGTGTTCCTTGTTGTCCGGGACTGTAGTTACGGATCATTCACGGCTGCCCCGCCTGTGCTCATTGGATGGAATGACGGTGGAACCGCTCCAATGGGCTTTGGAGCCTTTGGCTGATGAGGACAAGGTGCTCTTTGCTGCCTCCTGCCGCCGCTACCCTGTGATTGCAGTTGGTAAACAGAATAAAGCGCCACTGGCGGAAGAAAAGGTTATTTTCCCCTTCACCTCCTCCAATCAGGCATGAAGAATAAGCAATTCGTGAGGTGCTGGAATATGTCGGCGCTGGTGGAAACGCTACCCCCACCACCCCCCCCCCCCAACCCAAGCGGAGTAAGGTACAGTCTGCATCAGAAGGAAGAACATTAAGGCGGTATTTGATAACAACAACCGGTGTTATGCAGCACCATATACGATTTACAGCACAGAAAGAGGCCATTCGCGCCAACAGTTCTATGCCGGTGTTTATGTTCCACACGAGCCTCCTCCCACCTGACTTCGTCTAACCCTAACAGCATAACCTTCTATTCAGTTCTCCCTCATGTAAATATCTAGCTTCCCCTTAAATGCATCTATGCGAATCGTCTCAATACTTCATTGTGGTAGCAAGTTTCATATTCCAAAAGCTCTCTGGGTATAGAAGTTGATGCTAATTCCCGGATTGGATTTATTAGTGACTGTTGTATATTTATAGCCCTAGTTTTGGACTCCCCACAGGTGTAAACATCTTCTCTACATCTACCCTATCGAACCACTTCATAATGTTAAAGTCTTCTATCAGGTCACCTCACATCTCTTTTCAAGAGAAACTTTCCCCAGCCTGTTCAGACTTGATGTAAGATGCCGATCCACAGGTACATCCAAGTGTTTTAACAGATGGATTCCCAGACAGTAGAATAGAGATAAGAAGATAATGTATACACTATGAAATTTATTGACTGTCAGTGTATTCAATATAAATATATCAAGGGCATAATGCAAAGTTAACTGGTATTCCCCAGGAACCTGACTCAAATGACAGGAAAGAAAGAGGTCTGTGTCTAAATAACAGCTTGCCATGTCCACTGCACAGACCAGTAGAATTTATAAGCGGTGTAATGTATTTGTTGTTATAGAGACAGCATACTGTTTGCTCACATCCAGAAAATTGATGAACAGTTAATCAATTCTTGGTGATGTTAATCGAGAGACAATGTTGCTGGGACATCGCTTTACTTCCTTGCACTTAGGATTAGGATCGAAGTTGATGAATGGGAACTAATAAAGCGACAGGAAACTCAATATTGTAATAGGATCTCAATAGAGCAATAGGATCTCAATAGAGTGATAGGATCTCAATAGAGCGTTAGGATCTCAATAGAGTGATAGGATATCAATAGAGTGATAGGATCTCAATAGAGCGTTAGGATCTTAACAGGATGATAGGATATCAACAGAGTGATAGATTCTCAATAGAGTGATAGGATCTCAATAAGTGATAGGATCTCAATAGAGCGATAGGATCTCAATAGAGTGATAGGATATCAATAGAGTGATAGGATCTCAGTAGAGTGATAGGATCTCAATAGAGGATGTAATAGCTGAGCACTTGAAAAACAGTGACAGGATCGGACAAAGTCAACATGGATTTACAAAAGGTAAATCGTGCTTGACTAATCTACTGGAATTTTTTGAGGATGTAACTGGGAAAATAGATAAGGGAGAACCAGTAGATGTCGTGTATTTGGACTTTCAAAAGGCTTTCGATAAGGTCCCGCATAAGAGATTAGCGTGTAAAGTTAAGGCACATGGGATTGGGGCAAGGTATTAACTTGGATAGAGAACTGGTTGGTGGACAGAAAGAAAAGAGTAGGAATGAATGGGTATTTTTCAGAGTGGCAAGCAGTGACTAGTGGGGTACTGCAGGGATCGGTCCTTGGACCCCAGCTATTCACAATATACATTAATGATCTAGATAAGGGAACTAAATGTAATATCTCCAAGTTTGCAGATGACACAAAGCTGGGTGGGAGTGTGTGCTGCGAGGAGGATACCGAGAAATTCCAGGATGATTTGGACAGGTTGGGTGAGTGGGCAGAAGCGTGGCAGATGCAATATAACGTGGATAAATGCGAGGTTATCCACTTTCGTGTCAAAAACAGAAAGGCAGACTATTATTTGAATGGCAATAGATTGGGAGAAGTGGAAGTGCAACGAGACCTGGGTGTCCTTGTGCACCAGTCGCTGAAGGTAAGCATGCAGGTGCAGCAGGCGGTGAAGAAGGCAAATGGTATGTTGGCCTTCATAGCGAAAGGGTTTGAGTATAGGAACAGGGATGTCCTGCTGCAGTTGTACAGGGCCTTGGTGAGACCACACCTTGAGTATTGTGTGCAGTTTTGGTCGCCTTATCTGAGGAAGGATGTTCTTGCCATGGAAGGAGTTCAGCGAAGATTCACAAGGCTGATACCTGGGATGGCAGGAATGACATATGAGGAGAGATTGGGTCGATTGGGCTTATACTCGCTGGAGTATAGAAGAATGAGAGGGGACCTCATCGAAACATATAAAATTCAGACAGGTCTGGACAAACTAGATGCACGAAGAATCTTCCCAATCTCGTAGAGTCCAGAATCAGGGGTCATAATCTAAGGATAATGGGTAAGCCATTTAGGACAGAAATGAGGAAGAATTTCTTCACCCAGAGAGTGGTGAACCTGTGGAATTCTCTACCACAGAAGGTAGTTGAGGCCAAGTCATTAAATATATTCAAGAATGAGTTAGATATATTTCTTAAAGCTAAAGGTATCAAGGGATATGGGGAGAAGGCAGGGACAGAGTACTGAGTTTGGATGATCAGCCATGATCTCATCGAATGGCGGAGCAGGCTCGAGGGGCCGAATGGCCTACTTCTGCTCCTATCTTCTATGTTTCTATGTTTCTATGAGGGATAGGATCTCAATAGAGTGATAGGATCTCTATAGAGTGATAGGATATCAATAGATTGATAAGATATCAATAGAGTGAAATTATCTCAATAGAGTGATAGGATCTCAAAAGATTGATAGGATCTCAATAGATTTATAGGATATCAATAGAGTGATAGGATCTCAATGGAGTGAAAGGATCCCAATAGAGTGATAGGATCACAATAGAGTTATAGGATCTGAAAAGAGAGATAGGATAACAATAGAGTGAGAGAATCTCAATAGATTGATAGGATCTCGATAGAGTGATAGGATCTCGATAGAATGATAAGATATCATTAGAGCGGTAGGATCTCAATAGAGTGATAGGTTATCAATATAATGACCTTCTCTCTTTCTTAGGCAGTCCCTCGGAACCGAGGAGGCTTTGCTTCTACATTAAAAATGAGTTCTCGGGTGGCTGATGATTCCAATGCGGGACTTACAGTCTCTGTCACAGGTGGAGCAGACGATGGTTGAAGGGGCGAGTTGGTGGGGTGCTTGGGTTGACGTGCGCTCCTTGCGCTGCCTGTGCTTGGCTTCCGCTTGCTCCCGGCGAAGAGATTCGAGATGTTTGTCGCCTTCCTGGATGCTTCTCCTCCACTTTGTGCAGTCTTGGGCCAGGGATTCCCAGTTGTCGGTGAGGACGTTACACTTTATCAAGGAGGCTTTGAGGGTGTCCTTGGAGCATTTCCTCTGCCCACCTGGGGCTCTCTTGCCTTGTCGGAGATCCAGGTAGAGCGCTTGTTTTGGGAGTCTCGTATCGGGCATTCGGACAATGTGTCTGTCCATCGGAGCTGATCGAGCGTGGTCAAAGCTTCGATGCTGGGGATGTTGGCCTGAGCAAGAACACTGACGTTGGTGCGCCTATCCTTCAAATGAATTTGCAGGATGTTGCGGAGGCAGCCTTGGTAGTACCTGTCCAGTGCTTTGAGGCGCCTGCTGTACATGGTCCATGTCTCTGAGGCATACAGGAGGGCGAGTATCACTGCTGCTCTGTAGACCATGAACATAGTGCCGGGTCTGAGGTCATAGAATGATCATAGCATGATAGGATCTCAACAGAGTGATAGGAACTCAGGGCTGCATTTGGTTCTCAAAAGAGCAAGCATATCTAAATTGATAGTTTGTGTTTCAATATAGCAACAGGATTTTAATTTAAGGATCTTTATAAAGTGATATGAGCTAAATTGAGTGACAGGGCATCCGTAGTGCAATAGGATGTGTAGACTTCGCAAAATCCCCCAGAAACTCGAACAGAGCCCTAAAGGGAGTGATTTTTGGACTTTTCATACAAACTTGGGATGATGGGACCTCAGTGAAGTGATTTCATGTAAAAACCTAAAGATCAGGGTAGAAAAACCTGAGAAATCTGATTTTTTGAATCTTATTGTTGGGAGAAACATTTTTTTCACAGACACAAGCTGCGAGGGGCGAGGCCGGTCAGTGAACAGGTCAAGCTGTCTGGGAATTGTTTGAGACAATGCAAAACTCACAAACACTTTCAAATAAGCATCCCCAGGGGCAAACAAGATGCTGGAAATCTGAAAACGATTCAATGACAATATAACTTCGATCACACAGTTTCATAGCCATTATCCCATCAAAAAACCAAACAACCAGGTATCCAGAGAACAGATTTAAAAGCCCGACAACAGAAGGACAATAGGGTGAAGATTTGGCGCGTAGATAAGGCCGTGTTTTAAATCGGAAAACGATTAACACTAAACAAAAACCATCGGAACTGGCAAGCCCGCCAAAAACTAGACAATTGGACTAAGCAAGAGTCATTTACAATCAAAAAGGAATTCGTTTTATGAAGGGTTTTTTGGGCGCGAAAAAGTAACAGTATAATTTGAGATCCTGTGCCATAATTTCTCTCTCTTTCAGACTGACTGACGACGCGAACACAGCTCTCTCCCTGCTCCAGCAAAACTTACCACAAGCCACGAGGAAGAAGGCCAGAAGACCAGCACGCAAGAAGAAACCAGAGCGACTGCTGCAGTGACCGTCAGACACTTCGCAGCAACAAGGGCCTTCCGGAGTCCTTTTAAACAAAAGACTCTAATATCCTGTCAAGGATTCGTTGGTGAGCATTATCCCTGATCTCCTGAAACCAAAAACCTAGCCAGATAGTGGGATCTTTGGGAGGGATAAGGTTTTGTTTGAAATATTGTCATTTCCCTCGCTTGTACCGTGTGTTCCCCGAATCTGTATTTAAGTAATAAGTGTGTTTCAATTTGTTACCTTTTTGTTTTAATAAAGTAAATTTCTTTCATCAGAACCTGTTTACTGCAATTTTGTTCACAACCCCTAAATAAGCCCAAAGTCTAGGAACCGGAGGGGTGTTGGAGCGATTCTAACCGCTCAATTAAGATACCCCTTACATAAATGGCGACCGCAGCAGGACATTGGCGAAAGGGTTGTGAAGCAGTAAATGCTGGTTTTGATGAGAGAACAAAAATGGAAGAGAGGATGTCATCCTATGTATATAAAAAAGTAAATATCACCAAGAAATGGGTCCTCAGGCTGTTGCATGCTGAACGTCCTATGGACGCTGCAGCTGCATGGACTGAGAGCAAGGAATACAATAAGTCTGTGGAGAAAGCCATATGGTTGGTCTGCTCCCAGAAACAAATGCAGCTTATGGGGAAGCGCATTCAGGCTCAAACAGAAGAGCTAAATGAAGAAAGCCAACTGTCCCGTGCCAGAGCTATAGCAGGGGATAGGTTGTTAGCAAAGCTAGGCACAAAAGATCAGGAACAGTCACAGATGCTGGAGGAACACCGTGCCAGTAAGGGATACCTCCAGTGTCAGGCCACCGAGGCCAAAAGTAGTGAACTGGCATTGCGGGAAGAGAACACCCGCCTTGCCAAGCAATTAAGGGAACTCACAGAGAAGTTAAACGATGTTCAGGCAGCCTATAGAGTAGCCAGTACAAGGGAGTTTGAGGTAGGGGACCACGGCCCCTGTCAGAAGCAGATTGAGAGTCTGAACCTTTCTCTGTCCAAGGCAAAAGGCATGCTGTGCCTGATAAGCCCGGGTGCGGACCGGGCAGACCTGGAAGAGCAGGGGGAGACTGTTCGACCACCACCTGTGGCGCCAAGGAGAAGCTTGTTTAGGCAGCAAGAGGTGCAGACAATCTGTAAGGCTGACAGGGAGTGCACACCAGCACCTGTGGCGCCGAGTTTTGACTCGGTCTGGCAGCAGGGAGAGGGGGGCGAACCGATGCAGGAGAAGTCGGAGCCAGGGCCAAAGTGCCCAGCACGACAGCAAAAATTCAGCCCGCCCGCCGGAGGTGGAGGTCAGGGACCCCTTGAAAGTCAATTCTTGGCTCCCCACGGTACACAACAGCTTAGGGCTATGGTAAGCCACCTGAGTAAACTTACCCAAAAGGAAGACCCCTCAGTCCACTTCATGGAGTTGGAACAATCAGCAGCCAATAACGATTGTGACGATGCCGAAATGGCAAAATTGCTCCTGTTCTCATTAGATGGCAAATTGTACCAGTCACTCTCTGCTGAGAGCAAGAGAGGACAGAACGGGTATGCTGCCGTAAGGGAGGAAGTATTAGAGGCCATGGGAATGAATGAGGGAAGACCTTTCTCCCGGGTGGAGAAAACAGAGCAGCTCGCAGGGAAGACCCCACAAGCTTTCGCAGACTGGCTGTGGCCGGTGTACAGGGGTGCTTGTAATGGGGCTCTCGACAGGGCTAACCTGAACAGGGACGAGCTGGCCCACTGGCTCCGTAGCCTAGTGGCAAACAGCTTGCCACGGGTAAAAGCCAAGGCTGAGCTTTGGTTTGACACAAGAGATCCCCGGGTCACCGAGGAAGCAGTGGTCAGGCAACTGACCCTAGCCGAACGGAACGGTAGGGGAGCTGAAGACACCCCACCGAAAGGGAAGGTGCATGAGATAAAGCCCAGTCAGGATAAGAAGGAGTGGAACCAGGAAGATGGTAAACCTTCCGACCCGAAGCGTAACTGCTTCGGGTGCGGGAAGAGGGGGCACTGGGGAAAGGACTGTCGAAATCCCTGGAAGGATAGCCTAACAAAGAATTCCCCAGCTTTTGCCCCAAAAGTAGAGGCACCGAACTCTTTCCCCACACTGGACACAATAGTAGCGGCCATCAGAGTCCTGTTTGGTGGCCCAGGGAATGTAGCTACTGGTGCATTAATACCATCTGCACCACCCCCCCCCCCCCCCCGCCCCCCACCCTAAAGCAGACCTATGACTGGAACCAGCGCAGCCTGTCTACCTGTGTTCCCCGGGATACGATGTTGAGAAGGGGGTGGAGAAAGTGCAGGGGAGATGTTTGGTGGACACCAGAGCTGCCAGCACGGTGGTCCATTCGGCAGACCTGACCAATTCACCCAGGTCTAGCGGGGTCCCGTACAGTTTAATGGGAATCACAGGGAACAAGCAAGCTGGGGCAATGTCCAAACCTTTGGACATAGATTTAGGATCCCTCCATACCACGCGGGAGGGTAACCAAAAGGCCGACAAGTTGGCCAAGCAGGGGGCCAGGGAAGGAGAGTTATGGGATCCCTATAAAGCTGGTCCGGTAGCTAGAATCCGAGACAAGGGAGGTACACATGGGGTAGCTTTGCCCCCGGATTTAAAACAGGTCCAACCCAGAATCCCGTCTTTAAGGCCGGCCTGGTAAAGAGAGAGAATGGGGAATCCCTAGTCGGTCCTTTCAGGGCAGAGGACCAGATTTTTAAACAGGTTCACTGGCAAGCAGCCAGTAACCTGGGGAGCCAGTACCAGAAAACTCGGCTGCTGTTAGTAACCCCAGAGAATCTACGGGTGAGAGATTGACAAGTGCAAACTGATTAAACCTAAAAGGGAACAGCCGGCAAAGCTGGATGGCCCCCAAGTTAGAAATCCGCAGCCAGCCGCAGCTGTGGCAGACACACAAGCTGCAGCGGGAGGGACAGTGTGTTGTCTCACAGGAGAGGTCACACCACCGATTATGTGGGACTCAAGCACACCCCCAGTGGCCAGAGCCCTAAGAAGGTCTCCCCGCACACCACAGCAAAGGCTACTGTGGCCCCAGGTATATCTGTTTAGAGTGTCCCACCCAAAGAGGGTTGCAACCCGAAGAAGTGCGCCCAAGAGCAGGGAGCGTTCTAAAGTTGGGGATTCCCAGCCTACAGCCTCCAACAGTGAGGTTTTCACAGGAGAGGTAGTACTGGAAGAAGAGAGTGAGAAGGGTCCCCAGCCCGCAGCCTCGGGCTGTGAGGAGCCCACAGATATGAACGAGGGCGCTGCAGCCACGCCAAAGGGGGTAGTGTGCTGCAGCACAGGACGCAGCTGGGATGTTAAGATACCCCCAGCGGTTTTGAGGAAGGCCTTCTGGGTCCGGCGGTACAGGTGGCACTACACCCAGTTGTACAAGCCATCCAGAGGCCACATAAGGCAGAGACTAAACAGGATTTAACCTGGCCGTCCGGAGACGGGCGGCAAATGTACAGAATTTTCGGTTTTAAGTAATTGCAGTTTTGGTGGTTATGGTTATCATTAGTTTAGTTGTTTGTAGAGTTTTTTTTAAGTTTAAGGGCTTGATTAATTATCCAGCCACAGAACCTTTCTGGGACATGGATATATGTTTTGTGTGTGCCCCTACAGAAAGGACTTCGGGATGACAGGGTTTCTGCTCCTGCTCGCCCTGGTAGGGGTGAGCATCGGTGACCGAGGTGACGTGGAGGACTCCCACATCTATGGCTGCTCAGGAGGGAGAGCGCCAGTCGTCACCGCAGGAGGTGGCGAGCGGGGAGTGGAGGAGCTCGCCATCTACTTCCACGTGGGAAGGTGGCCAGTGTGGCTGGGGTCCAACTCTACTAAATACTCCAACCAGCCCGGGTTCACGTACGGGGAGGCCTCCCTCCCATGCCCCAGAATACAGGTCGTTGCCACAAGGGTCAGTGTCACCGAGGGGAAGCGTGTGTGCCTTACCTGTAAGGGACGAATTCCCTTGAATAGGTGGTGGTGGCTCAGGAAGCTGAGCAGGGATGCAGCGGACCATACAGCCGACTGGTAAAGATTAGGGAACGACACCCACCGGACAATCACAGGGACCCAAGGAGGAGTGAGTGTTTGTTGGGATAAGTGGTGGGAATCGGAACAGGGAGTCTATGTTTGTATGTGGGGATCAGAGGAAGCCTGCCCACAGGGGTATCCATCATCTTCTCCAGCCAATGGCAAGATGCCGGGGAGTGGATAGGATGGGATTCTAGCCTGCATGAGTGCGTGGTCCCACACATTCCGGTCCCAGTTAATGCCACTGAACTCGTTGCACACACCCTAAAACCCCTACCCACGACCCAGGTACCGACAACCCTGGAAGAAAAGTGTCCTACCACCACCAAGGGACCAGGGAATGGGTTAGTCCTAATACCAACCGGAAAGGTACTATACCAGGGGTTACACTATGCAGTAGCTTCAGCAATATTAAACCTTACCGAGGTATACTTACCTGAGTGGTGTCCTAAGGAGACTGAGCAACTGTACCAGGCCCTGCTGAAGGAAATGTTTAGGAACTTTTACGAATTTGATTTCGCCAATATAGACAATGTAGAGCTATACAGAATACACCCTGAGAACACTATCGGCACGGGTAGACAAAGAAGGGGAGCCTGGAATTATGTCTTCACTGCCTATAGTACAGGGTCCTCTGTAATAAATAGCCTGGATGACATGGAATTACAGACATAGATAAATGGTTTAAAAACCCAGTTAAGAAAGATCCTGAAGGATGGGAACACAGTGGTAGGCTCAGACCTACATGAGGACCATGCTATGACGGTTCATTTACAGGAAATTATTGCAGAATTGGAAAGGCATGCCAAAACAGTAAATGCACTCATATGGGAGGATAGGAATGCATCGGATCAGGCTGCACAGAATGAGGTGTGTGTGCTGTACGGGGCATGGTTGCTGTGCGAGGTCCGTAGCAACCTGGAGGATTTAAAGCAAGGTTTAGTCCCCTCCTGGATGAGCAACAAGCACCTCGCAGCCCTCCACCCGTTTAGTAATTCGCTGAGCCCATGCCAATTTCTTCTAGCCTCTGAAGCCGACACTGTCCAATAGATTGTGGGCGATCAAATCACACTATCATGGGGATAGTAGTGAGAATGCCGGTCATGAGTGGGGCAGCCCGACCCGTACCGGTATACAGGGCGGAGAACATTGGAGTCATTCAAGGGAGTGCACACATCCGTTTTACAGCGGTCGCACCTTATGTCATAAAGTGGGAGCACGCCATGACAGTTATTGACCTCTCCGGGTGCCAGAGCCGGTGTTCAAACATAATACTGTGTCCCCAGCACTTGAACGCCTATTCCAAACCACAGTGCGGGTTTAAAGCTGCTGGTGCACGACCTATCAATTGTACCATGGAGGTGATGGCACACGGCCATGTTTCCCCACAGCTAGCACATATAGGGTTTGGGACATATTGTGTCACCACAGGTGCGTCCCACTACCAGCATGGACACTTCTGGTGTCCGGTAAGTGACAGCAGTTTCTGCTTTAAACCCGAGGCAGAAGTTCAAGTGGCCCAGGAACGGATTGACCCCATTCCTGAACCCTCCACTGTTCACCTCACTGTAACAGAAAACATCACCAACCTGCAAAAGTATGTGACTAACTTTGGATATAAAATTCCCCCTCTACCCGAACATCTTACCATCCTACTTAAAGCTGTAGATATTTCACAAAAACATTTCTACACCCTGGAACAGAAAACAGTTGAAATAGGGGCAGAGATTTTGGATATAGTACTTCCAACCTGGTGGGATATTTTCGAGAATATAGAGGTGCCTTCCTGGATCAGGATGGCTTCCAATCTTTTGGTGGTCGGCCAGCTCGGGATAGTTCGCTACCTGCTGTGTACAAAGTGCAGGAAATGGACGGGGAGCTCCGCTCCAGACACGAAGGGATTTGGGAAGTGCATCAAAATAAAGGCTATGGCCAGGGATGGAACGAACCTTTAATTTTGTCTTTTAATAAAAACATTTGTATGTGTGTTGTGTCATTTAATGATGTATATGATGTGTTTTTCCAAGCTGTGCAGGGGTGTCGGACCCTCTCCGTGCTTGGATGTGAAATAAATATTGATTCTTACCTGTATGTACCTGAAACAGCACTTTCAAAAGGGGAATGTATGTTTGGGTTTTTAGTTTCGGTAATACAGGGGAAGGTTGGTTTTCGGGGATCGGAAATTTTGCTCACCTGTTAATTATACTGATTCAGTTTTAGTATCAAAGTGGGGGATTTAGGATTCGCAAAATCCCCCAGAAACTCGAGCAGTGCCCTAAAGGGAGTGATTTTTGGACCTTTCATACAAACTTGGGATGATGGGACCTAAGTGAAGTGATTTGATGTAAAAACCTCAGTTTTCGAAAGATCAGGAAAGAAATAACTGATGGAACTGACTTTTGAATCTTACTGTTGGGAGACACACCTTTCACAGAAACAAGACAAGCTGCGGTGGGTCGTGGCCAGGCAGTGAACAGATTTGGCTATTGGGCCCCAATCAAGCTGTCTGGTAATTGTTTACACTGCAAATCCTACCAAGGTGGAAGAGACAAAGCAAAAACTCACACACACATCGAGATATGAATAATCCATGACTCCCTTTTGAAATTCCCAAGCCCAAACAGGATACCAGAAGCCTGAAATCAATAAAACATTTAGTACTTCATCAAAAACCAATCAACCAGGTATCCACAGAACAGATTTAAAAGCCCGCCAAAAGACCTAGGACAATAGGGTTGAGATTTGGCGCGTAGATAAGGCTGTGTTTAAATCGCAAAACGATCAATACATGTTTAACACTGAGCTAAAGCCATCGGAACTGGCAAGCCCGCCAAAACTAGACAATGGACTAAGCAATGTTCATTTACAACCTAAAGGAATCCGTTTTAGTAAGGGTTTTTTTGGGCGCGAAAAAGAAACAGTATAATTGAAAGCCTCTCCCATAACTTCTCTCTCTTTCGGATTCGCTGACTACGCTGACACAGCTCTCTCCCTGCTCCAGCAAAAACCACCACAAGCCACGAGGAGGAAGGACAGAAAACAGACCAGCACGCAAGAAGAAACCAGAGCAACTGCCTCAGTGACCATCGGACACCTCGCAGCAACAAGGGCCTTAGGGAGTCTTTTAAACAAACGACTCTAAAATCCTGTCAAGGATTCGTTGGTGAGCATTATCCCTGATCGCCTGAAACCAAAAACCTATTTCTATAGTGGGATCTTTGGGAGGGATAAGGTTTTGTTTGATAAATTGTCAATCTCCCTCGCTTGTACCGTGTGCTCCCCAATCTGTGTTTAAGTAATAAGTATGTTTCAAGTTTGTAACCTTTTTCTTTTAATAACGTAAAATTCTTTCATCAGAACCTGTCGTCTACTGCAATTTTGTTCACAACCCCTAAATAAGTCCAAAGTCTAGGAACCAGAGGAGTGTGGGAGCGATTCGAACTGCTCACTGAGTCACAAAGCGAAGGCTGACCCCATTACCAGCCCCCTACAATATAGACTGGTTGGTTAGATTGGCAGGACAGTGGCAAATGGAATTTAACCATGAAAAGTATGAGGTGATGCATTTTTGGAGGACTAACAAGGCAGCGGTATACATAATGAATGGTCGGACTCTCGGAAAGACAGAGGGTCAGAGAGACCTTGGTGTGCATGTACATAGATCCTTGAAGGCAGCAGGACAGTTAGATAAGTTGGTTAAAAAGGCATATGGGATACTTGCCTTCATTAGCCGAGGCTTAGAATACAAGAGCAGGGAGATTATGATGGAGCTGTACAAAACGCTATTTAGGCCAGAGCTGGAATACTGTGTGCAGTTCTGGTCGCCACACTATAGGAAGAATGTGATTGCATTGATGAGGGTGCAGAGGAGATTCACCAGGATGTTACCTGGGATGCAGCGCTTCAGCTATGAAGAGAGACTGGACAGGCTGGCGTTGTTTTCCTCAGAGCAGAGAAGGCTGAGAGGGGACCTGATTGAGATGTACAAAATTATGAGGGGCATAGCTAGGGTAGATAGAAAGGAACTTTTCTCCTTAGTAGAGGGGTTAATTACAAGGGGGCATAGTTTCAAGGTAAGGGGCAGGAGGTCTACAGGGGATTTGAGGAAAAACTTTTTCACCCAGAGGGTGGTTGGAATCTGGAACTCACTGCATGAAAGGGTGGTAGAGGCAGGAACCCTCACAACATTCAAGAAGCATTTAGATGAGCACTTGAAACGCCATAGCATACAAGGCTACGGACCAAGTGCTGGAAAATGGGATTAGAATAGACAGGGCTTGATGGCCGGTGCGGACACGATGGGCCGAATGGCCTCTTTCTCTGCTGTATAACTCTGTGTCTCTGTGGTGATTGGTTGAAATTGTAGCCGGAGATGGGGATTGCTGGAAATAGTAACAGGAGATGGTGAATGGTAGAGATTGTAACAGGAGATGGTGATTGGTAGAGATTGTAGCCTGTGATGGTGATTGGTGGAGATTGCAGCAGGAGATGGTGATTGGTAGAGATTGTAGCCTGTGATGGTGATTGGTGGAGATTGCAGCAGCAGATGGCGATTGGTAGAGAATGTAACAGGAGATGGCGATTGATAGTGATTGGAACAGAGATTGAAGCTAGTATACTGTATTAGCTGCTCACGATGTGGTCTCCTCTACAATGGGGAGACCTCCGCAGATTGGGTGACCGCTTTGCGGAACACCGCCATTCAGTCCGTAACGTGGACCCCGAGCTCCCGGTGGCCTGTCACTTTAATTCACCGCTTCACTCCCACTCTGACCTCACCGTCCTCGGCCTCTTGCATTGTTCTACGGAAGCTCAGCGTAAGCTCCAGGAAGAGCACCTCATCTTTCGATTCGGCACTCTAACAGCCCTCTGGACTCAATATAGAGTTCAACAATTTCAGATCATAACCCTGACACCGATCACATATATATATATATTTTTTTTATCCACACTTTTGTTTGGCCTTTTCATCTTCCCTCCCACATGGCAGCTGTCTTTCATTCTGCCAAGCAATTCACACTTCATCTGAGCCATTCTTTGTTCCTCAACCTGAACCAGTTCCACCTCCTCTTGCGTTGAATATCTCAATGTCTCTCAATGTCTCTTAATCTCTCCTGCTTTCTATCCTATCACTGATCTTCCCTTTTGTTCTTTCATCCCCTCCCCCTTTTCCCAGCAGTAAACTTGCCTTAAAATCTATTTCATTTCTTGCTTTTTTCCAGTTCTGACGAAAGGTCTTCGACCTGAAACGTTAACTCTGTTTCTCTCTCCACGGATGCTGCCTGGCCTGCTGAGTTTGTCCAGCGTTTTCTGTTGTTATTTCGGATTTCCAGCATCCACAGTGTTTTGCTATCGTTGAAGCTTTTATCAGCTGGGTAGCTGGAGTGATTTTTTTCTGAGTTCCTCAGTTATCCCGCACGGCGGTTAGGGATGCAGTAAAGGGAGCGTTAAAGTTAGTCAACGTTTTTCTTTGCTCCAGACCCTTTTAACTTTCTCCTTCTCAACCGGCGTTTTTTTTACAGTACTCTGGAAATTGTAGGGTGCATTGGATTAGTGGCTATTGTACGGACCCAACAGCCCTGAATTGCGAGTTCAACTCCCAACATAGTGAGGTACACATTGAATTTAATAAATCAGTTTATTTAATGCCTGGTACTGGAGTTCCCAGTGTGCTTCAAGGAAGAGAACCTGTCGCCCAATCCCAGCGCAGCCAACATGTGATTCTATTCCCACACTACATGGTTCATTGTATCTGCTCTCTGAAATGGCCGAGCAAGCCACTGATATCCTTTATCAATAACGATAGTTTTCCTTAGTTTATGAGCTCCTTTCCCATTGTGTTCAGAGGTATAATACTTAGTGTGTTACCTTTTCGATAGTGCCACTCTTAATCCAAATAATGGTTTTGCCACTTGAAACTTTAGTAATAAATCTGTCCTTGTTTCTGTCTCATTCACACCTATTATAAATGGTGATGTTTGCCCAGACATTTTCCTTTGCAGAACTAACCGTTTTCCCAAATTGTTAGCAAAAACAATATACTTCTCTGAAATTTATGAATCATTACGTAATGGGATGTGTTTAATTAAGTTACTTATTACTTCATCCAGAGACTGATCATTGCTGCAGGGTCAGCCCTGGCCCAACAGCCCAGTGACACCTTAAATTGACGTATATTTCCCTGCTGAACGGGCAAAGGCTAAATGTTAACATTGCTACAACTTTATTGCACAGATCTCTCTACCCATTGGTTTTACAAATATTCTCACTCTGCAGAGCCGCATTAACCATTTCATGTAGCGATCTTGTCAGCGTAACTAACCATGTCTGGGACCCGTTATTCAGTGCATCTTCATTATGCATATCACATGCTGTTTTTTTCATGCGCAACACATCACACTGCACGCACAGCGACATCCCAAGATCATCCACACAAGATATCCGATAAAAGCCATTGCGGCCCTTTTCGGCGATCTATCAGAAGATCCGGGCGATGGAGCTGTTTCATTTAAATCTCTGCCTGCAAGCTGACGATGTTTCGGGCAGTGGCCAAGCTAGCAGATACATTCTTCTCATTGTTCAGTATAAGCAATGAAACAAACATCTCCAGGAGAAAAATATCAATCAACCATCATAACTGCACTTTCCAGACTTTCACTAGATTGTGTATTGATGCCAGGTTGATGTCTTTTGGCGAGTCGTTTCCAGGTGATTTAAGTTAAGAAGGCGCAGGACAGGATAGGGAGAAGCAGAGAGCTTCCACTTGTTCAGGGCTCAAAAACTAACGGCCATATATTAAAGAATTAATGTAAGTGATTTAGTGCTGAGGGTAGCAGAGACCTCTATACATGGAGAGTGGTGAGGCAGTGGGATTCATGAAGGCAAACTTATTTCAATTTACTGGATTAAAATTGCATAGATGGATGAATAAAACATAGGTTCAACGGCTGTTGAGAGAGCACCGGTAAAGTACTTGGAGCTTTTGGCTCGGGTGGAGGATAAACACGGACACGGACAGGCGGGGGGCCGAATGGTCTGTTTTACTGTTACTTTTCCAACATTTGGATGGTCAGCTGAGATTTTATAAAATACCCATAAGCAAAGATGTCTAGCGTTGCACTGACGAGTAAACTTCCTACTGTCTCCTTCATTAGTCACTGATCAGGGGACAGGTTCTATTGGTCCAGGAGACAATAGGGGTCGGAGTCTGATGGGAAGATCAGCGCCTGCAACACTCACATCTAGATTACAGAATTACAAATAACCACGAGTGACCCGGTAACCCCACAGTGACCCAATTAACCCCTCAGTGACCCGGTGACCCCACAATGAACCGGTGACCCCACAGTGACCCGAAACTCGAACTAAACCATCACTTCAAAGCGTTCTAATTATAAAGAGGATTAAGACACTTTATCGCTGCAATTTCTGTCGAATTATTATTGAAATATCAACCCTATTCTCCCTGTTATTGACACTGTTTAAACCATATTTGGCCATAGGTGAGAACATTCACTTTGCTCTGACACTCTCTGACCCAGTGCTGATTAGAGCTAAGTATGCTGTGAATGGGGTTTGGATTCCTTTCCTGCTTAACCAGTAGACTGTGATGATTAGCGGTTCAGTGCCACTCCTGGAATCAGTACAACCCAACCACACTGATCCGTGTAAATGGACTGGACCACCTAGATACATGTGGGTGAGGGGACTGGCCTGGATGAGCTGATCTTTATAATAGATTGATAGCTGCAGTCCAACCCCACTGATCAGTGTGAATGGACTATACCACCTAGATACATGTGGGTGAGGGGACTGGCCAGGATGAGCTGATCTTTATAATAGATTGATAGCTGCAGTCCAACCCCACTGATCAGTGTGAATGGACTATACCACCTAGATACATGTGGGTGAGGGGACTGGCCAGGATGAGCTGATCTTTATGATAGATTGATCGCTGCAGTCCAACCCCACTGATCAGTGTGAATGAACTATACCACCTAGATACATGTGGGTGAGGGGACTGGCCAGGATGAGCTGATCTTTATAACAGATTGATCGCTGCAGTCCAACCCCACTGATTAGTGTCAATGGACTGAACCTTCTAGATACGTGTTGGTGAGAAGACTGGCCACGATGGACTGATCATTACAACAACAACAACGTTCATTTATAAAGCAGCTTTAACTTAGTAAAATGCCCCAAGGTGTTATCCATGAGCGGAATCAGACAAAAAGAATACGAGCCAAAGAAGGAGACATCAGGAGAGATGACCAAAAGATTGGACAGGCGAGCTTTAAATCAATCTTAAAGGTGGAGAGGTGGAGAGGTTTACGGTGGGAATTCCAGCGTTTGGGGCCCAGACAACTGAAGGCACTGCCGCCAGTGGTGGCAAGATGAAACGCGGGGGATAAACAAGAGGCCAGAGTTTGAGCAAGGCAGAGTTCTCGGAAGATTATACGGCTGGATTGGGTTACAGAGATAGGGAAGGGCGAGGCAATGGAGGGATTTGAACAGAAGGATGTATTTTTTTTAATTGAAACGTTGCTCGACCGACAGCCAATTTAGTTCAACGAGATGTATAAACGGAACTTGGTGTGAGTTAGATTATGGCAGCAGAATATTGGGTGATAATAGGTTAATGGAGGGAGGATGATGGGAGGCCAGACAGGATAGCATTGTACAAGTAAAGTCTGGAGGTATCAAAAGCCTGGAGTGTTTCAGCGGCAGAAGGAGCGGAGCTGGGTGATGTTATGCAGTCTTTGTGATGGAGACGATATGGGATCATAACCTCAACTGAGTCTCAAATGGGAGGATGAGGATGTGAACAGTCTTGCATCAGCCTGAGTCTTTGGCCAGGGAGGGAAATGGAGTCAGTAGATAGAGAACGGAGTTTGTTGCTGGGACCGAAGACAATGGGCTAGAAATTCGTCTCGGGCGATGGCGGAAAGCGGGCGGTATCGGATCGGCCGCCCGCTATACGTAGCGCCTGATATTCAGTTTTATTGAACTGATTTAGAAGTGAGGGTTGGATAAAACTCTTTACACGGACAGTTCTGAGATTGTGGAATTCACGGAACCAGAAATACGTTAATATTCAACAACAAATTGGACAGATGGATGAACAAAAATTGGTAGAAGGGATAGAACTATTTCCTCGGCTGGAGGTAAACGCCGACAAGGACTGATTGGGTCGAATGGACTGTGCCCTGTTATAACATTCCAACATTGTGATGACCAGTTGAGATTTTCAGTAGATATCTGTGAACAAAGTTGTCTAATGTCACATTGACGCATCAAGTTCCTACTGTCTCCATCATCAGACACTGATCAGGAGACAGGGCCCCGTTCTATTGGGCCAGGAGACAATGGGGGGCGGAGTCTGATGAGGAGACCAGCGCCTGCAACATTCACACCAAGATTACAGAATTACAGATAACCACCATTGTAACACATTGTTTCTACACTAAAGAAAATGTCTCTATTAATTAAACTGGGGCGACTCATTCCAGTACCTGTGGTCTGAGGCATTTCACGCTGACGCCCACATGTTCTACTCCACTGCTAAAGCTCAGTCTTGACCGTTTTCTTTGGATCTTGAACGGGAAGGGCGCTGTTTTAGCGGGAATCGATTATGTTCACCCGGGAAAGCAGCAGACATCAAATACACGGCACAAAGTGGGAGAAGTGTTTTCTGATAACTGTTCATTCTCACAACAACAATCAATTTCCGTCTTAACAGAAGGACGGCCATTCTAAAATGGAACACGGGCTGTAAGTTAACTCTAGTTTGAACATGAAGCTTTGATTTATTTTTACATTTATTTAAACAGAATAATCCATTTTCATCGTAGTAGAACTCAGCTCCACTTTGGACAGGAAACTTTGCTTTAATTTTTCATTTTTTAACTAAAGTCAGAATCAATGTCCAAGGAGATTTCAGCACGTTCTTCAGCTCGTCCCTGAATTTAGTTTGAGTAGCTGCATAAATAAATGTGTTTGTGCAGGAGCTCAAATACATGAGCATAACTCCGGTTTCAGTGGCAATGTATGCAGGGGATGTATAATCGCCTCGGTAAAGCGCGGTGGTTATCAGTCTGGTAGTTAAAAAACTGACCATAGCTGTCAGCCACAACACTATAATACTACCCGATACACTGAACAGTAAAATAATGGATTTCTTTCGGTTCTCCATCTCTGGATCGCTCTGATTCTCACTGCTGTGACCTCGGAGTTTCCTGCGGGCTCTACTGGCCACTAAAATACGTCTGACTGTTAAACAATTAAACAGTAATATCAATGCGAATGGAAGCCATGCAACTAAAATACTTTTTATCCAGGAGTAGGCTACACCTGCAGGCGATGTAAAAAAGGTCACACTGTAGCGGCAACCCCAAGGAACATTGTTTCTTATTCGCTCAGGTTCATATGCAAACCAAAAGGGGATGTTCTCTAAACAGATAAGGACAGAGACCGTTGTTATAAACGCGGCCGCAGTTCTCACTGTGCAATACTTTGTTTTAAAGTTCTGACAACATATAGCTACAAATCGGTCAAATGTGAACCCAACGGTAAACCACACAGACATATCCAGGGTAGCAGGATTCATACACAGAATGAACTTACAAACGGCAGTATAGTTCAGGAATGAATATGGAAAGTGATAACTGAAAGTTTGAAACACTAATATATTGAAGATCATGATCAATAGATCTGCTGCTGCCATGGCCACGATGTAGACTGAGATACATTTGGAAAGGCCGCAATTTCCTCTGGAGAGAATCACGATTGTCAGTAGGTTCGCTGTGAGAAAGAGGGAGAATAGGGGGTCACTCAGATAAATCTCACAGCTTATTGTGGGGAAATGTTCGGACGTGCCCCGACATAGGGTCATAGACACTGATTATTTCTTTATAAAAGAGTGGATCGTTGGACAATTTGTTTAAAATAAATTAAACATTGAACACTGGCGATAGAGGGACTGAAAGTCGGCCGTTTTTCCAGCATCCTACAGTCAGAAATCGTCACGTATTAAATATAATTTAGAAACAGTTACTGGAAAGATATGAATTCAAACAAGACATTCAGCTGAGACACAAACATTCGTTGTAGGTCGAAACTCTGCGCTTTTTCTATTTCTAATCGCCCCGAGGGAGCTGCTCGGTAACAGAGCGGGAGCTGGTGGAGCCGCGAAGGATCTTTGCAGCCGAGGGAAGGGGAGCAGCTCCCTGAGTGGCAATTATTGCTCCAAATATCTTTCACCGTTTTCTGATGGGGGGAGGTGGCTGCAGTACAAGGAATTATCAACCTAAAGTAGAATCATAGAATCATAGATTTTTTTGTGACTGGAAGGCTGTTTCCAGTGGGGTTCTGCAGGGCACTGTACTTTTTGTGATATATATCAACGATCTTGACTTGAATATAGGGGGTATGATTAAGATATTTGCAGATGATACTAAAATCGGCTGTGTGGTTCATACTGAAGAAGGAAGCTGTAGACTGCTGGAAGATATCAATAAATTGGTCAGGTGGGCAGAACAATGGCAAATGGAATTCAATCCGGTGAAGTGTGAGGTAATGCATTTGGAGAGTGCTAACAAGGAAAGAGAATACATAATAAATGTTAGGACACTGAGTAGTGTAGAGGAACAAAGGGACCTTGGGGTGCATGTCCACAGATCCCTGAAGGTGGCAGGCCAGGTAGATAAGATGGTTAAGAAGGCATACAGGATGCTTGCCTTTATTAGCCGTGGCATAGAATACAAGAGCAGGGGGTTATGCTTCAACTGTATAAGACACTAATTAGGCCTCAGCTAGATTACTGCGTGCAGTTCTGGTCACCACATTACAGCAAAGATGTGATTGCACTAGAGAGGGTACAGAGGAGATTTACAAGGATGTTGCCGGGAGTAGAGAATCTTAGCTATGAGGAAAGACTGGATAGGATGGGTCAGTTTTCCTTGGAACATAGGAGGCTGAGGGGAGACATTATTGAGGTGTATAAAATTATGAGGGGCAGAGATAAAATGGATAGAAAGGACGTATTTTCCTAAGCAGAGGGGTCAAAAACCAGGGGGCACAGATTTAAAGTAATTGGAGGAAGGTTTAGAGGGGATTTGAGGGAAATTTCTTCACCGAGATGGTTGTGGGGGTCTGAAACTCGCTGCCTGAAAGGGTGGTAGTGGCAGGAACCCTCATCACATTAAAAAAATACTTGGATGTGCACTTGGGATGCTGTAACCTGCAGGGCTACGGACCAAGTGTTTGGAAATGAGATTAGGCTGGATAGCTCTTTGTTGGCCGGCGCGGACACGATTGGCCGAAATGGCCTCCAACCGTGCTGTAACTTTCTATGATTCTATGATTCTATAAAGTAGACAGGGAACTCGCAATAAATGAGTAGATTACCATGGACGCCATGCAACACATTCTGTCGTGAGCTATGTACTATTAGAGGGGCCGGGAATCAGCCTCGGCCTCCCTCAGTATTGGAGGAAAATTGAGCTCCCGGTGCCCGCGATCTGCCGACCAGAACAGGCCTCAGCGGCCGCGCGGACTGATAGATTCCCGCTGATATTCTCCAACTGATCCCGGTGGACAAATGACACTGCAATAAGGATCTCCTCGGAATGTTGTTACATTAACACTGAGATAGAAAACAGCTTTTAGGCAAAAGAATACATTGACTTACCGGGAGCCCCAAAGGCTGCGAGAACTGGGTAGTAAATGTCCCTTATCTGTACAATTGTTGGCCGTTTCATTTTTGGAAGAATTTGCTAATTCTGTGCAGCTTCACGGCACCGACTCGAGTTGAACTGAGATCCAGAAATTCTCCCCTCTTTATAGAACAATCGCTGCCCTGGAGAGAAAATCAGGTTACCCTATAATTGGCGTTATTTGCAGTCACTTAACAAACAACCGGCGATTTTGCCCTTCGGGGCGCCCGGGCCGCCACTGGGGAAATTGAACAGCTCAGTCCATCAAATTTCGTCCATTAAAATTAATGAACGGAAAGTAATTCCAGAGGGAAGGTGCGCTGCGCATGCTCCGTGTTCCCTGGGTACACCCCTCCCTGACTTTGTGTTAAGACCTTGGAGACTCATATTAATTCGATGAAACCTACACATATACTTTGCATAATATAAATGTGTTATGTACTGAAATGATAACCACTAAGGACTCGGCGCTAACATTACCGGCGAAGATCCTACACTAACATTAAGAGTAATGACAATATTCTAAAATTCACGGTAGTGAATCTACTCTAACGTTACTGGTGGTGACTGTACTCTAACATTACTGGTGGTGAATCTACACTTGCCTTACTGGTAGAGACCCTAATCTAACAATATTGGTGGTGATATTACTCTAACATTACTGGTGGTAAACCTAATTTAATATTACTGGTGGTGAACCTACTCTAACTTTAAAGGTGGTGACTCTAGTCTAACATTATTGGTAGTGAACCTACACTAACCTAACATTAATAAAGTGGTGACTGTACACTAACATCAATGGTTTTGAATCTATTCACACATTAGTGGTGGATACCCGACTCGAACATTAGTAGTGGCGACCCTACTCTAACATTATTGTTGATGACCCTACACTAAAACTGCTGATGGTGACCCTACTCTAACATTACTGGTGGTGATCCTTCTCCGAAATTACTGGTGATGACACAACTCCAACATTATTTGTGATGCACCTATATAACTTTACTGGTGTTGACTCTACACTAACATCACTGGTGGTGTCTAACATTACTGGTGGTGTTCCTGCTCTAACATTACTGCTGATGACTCTACTCTAAAATTACTGCTGGGAATCCTACTTTAACGTTACTGGTGGGGACGCTACTGTAACATTACTGGTGATGAATCTAATGTAACATTACACATTGTGACTCTATTCTAACATTACTGGTGGTGACCCTACTCTAACATTACTGGAGGCGAACCTAATCTAACCTTACTGTTGGTGACCCTATTCTAACTTTAATGGTGGTGACCTTACTCTAACATTACTGATGTAGACACTATGCTAAACTTAATGGTGGCGACTATACACTAACATTGCTGTTGATGAGCCTACGCTAACATTACTGGCGGTGACCCTATTCTAACATTATTGGTGGTGACCCCACTCGGACATTACTGGGGATGACCCTACTCTAAAATTATTCGTGGTGTACCAAATATAACATTACTGCTGGTGAATCTACTCTAACATTACTGTTAGTAACTCGACTTTAACATTACTGGTGTTGTCTCTATTCTGACATTACTGCTGGTGACACTATTCTAACATTACTGCTAGTGACACTATTCTAACATTACTGCTGGTGATTCTACTTTGTCCTTACTGGCTCTGGTCCTACTCTAACATTACTGGTGGTGATTCTACACTAATATTAGTGGTGGTGACTCTACTCTAACATTAGTTGTGGTGACCCTAACATCACTGGTGGTGACCCTAGTCGAACACTACTGGTGATGACCCTACCCTATCATTATTAGTGGTGCACCTAATATAACATTACTGGTGGCCTCACTACTACAACATCACTGGTGGTGACTCCACTCTAACATCATTGATGGTGACTCTACACTAACTTTACTGGTTGTGGAACTACACTACCATTATTGGTGGTGACACTGCTCAAACATTACTAGTGTTGACCCTACTCTAACATTACTGGTGTTGGAACTACACTACCATTATTGGTGGTGACACTACTTGTATTCCCTTGAATATAAAGTGTTGAGGGGTGATCTAATTGAGGTATTTAAGATGATCAAAGGAATTTATAAGATAAAAGGAGATAAACTGTTTCTTCTGATGGAGGAGTCCAGTACAAGGGGCCATAACCTTAAAAGCAGAGCGAGGTCGTTCAGTGATGATGTTGGAAAGCATTTATTCACACAAAGGGTAGTGGAAATCGGTATCACTCGCCATCAACAGCTGTTGAGGTTCGGTGAATTGAAAATTTCAAAACAGAGTTTGATAGATTTTTGGCAGACAAGGGTATTTAGGGTTGCGGAACCAAGGCGGGTAATGGCGTTAAGATAAAGATCAGACATGATTGTATTGAATGGCAGAACAGGCTCGAGCCAATGAATAGCCTACTGTTCCTACGATCCTATATTCCTATGTCTCTATTTATAAAGCCAGTGATCCCATATGTTTTTCTGAAAGCTTTATGAACTTGTCCTGCAACCTTCAATGATTTCTGGATGTATGCCCCCATGTGTGTCTGTTCTTGCAGCACCTTTACTCTTGTGCAATTTATTTTATATCGCATCTCCTCATTCTTTCTTCCAAAATGCATCACTTCACACTTCTCTGCATTGAATTTCATCTGCTATGTGTCTGCCCATTTCACCAGACTGCCTATGTCCTCCTGCCGTCTTCTAATATCCTCCTCAGGGATTACCACTTTTCCGTGTTTTGTTTCATCTCCAAACTTTGAAATGATGCCCTGTATACCTAATTCTAGGTTATAAATATATATCAAAAGAGCAGCGCTCGTAATAACGACCCCTGGGAGTATCACTGTACACTTCCCTCCAGTCTGAAAAACCTCGCTTCACCACATCCTTCTGCTTTCTGTCCCTTCCCTAATTTAGTATCCACGCTAACATTGCAGCTTTAATGTTATTGTCCTCAATTTTGCCAACAAGTCTATTATGAGGTACTTTTTCAAAATTCTTCTAAAGTTCCATATACACAACATAAACTGTAAAACCTTCAACAGTCCGCTCCCTTATTTCATCGCAGAAATGAAACAAGTCAGACTCGATTTGCTTTTAACCAATCTGTTCTGGATGTCGTTTATTAACCCATGTTCTTCCAGGTGACAAGTAATGTTGACTCTGGCTATTGTCTCAATGTGTTGTCTCAAGAAAATTCCTCAACACCGGCGCTAGGCTGAGTGGCTTCATGTTACTTGGTTTATCACACTCCCCATTTTTAAAGAAGGGGGTGACATTTGTAAATCTTCAGTCCTCTGTCAAAACTCCATTATCCAAGCAGGATCCAAAGATTGTGGTCAGAGTCTTGCTTCTCTCAGCAACCCAGGATGCATCCCATCCAGACCAGTGACTTTTCCACTTTGAGCGCTGTCAACTGTTTTAGTCCATCCTCTTGGTCTAGTTGTATCCTGTCCAATTTCACTACCACCTTCTCCTTTACTGTAACATTGGCAGCATCCTCTTCTTTAGTGAAGGAAGATGCAAAGTACTCATTTAGTACCTCAGCCATGCCCCCTGCATTCACAAGAAGATTGCCCTTTTGGTCCTCAATCGTCGCACCTTTCCGTTGACTGTCCTTTAAAGCTTTATATAGAACATAGAACAGTACAGCACAGTACAGGCTCTTCGGCCCTCGATGTTGTGCCGAGCATTGTCCTAAACCAAGATCAAGCTATCCCACTCCCTATCATTCTGGTGTGCTCCATGTGCTTATCCAATAACCGCTTGAAAGTTCCTAAAGTGTCCGACTCCACTATCACAGCAGGCAGTCCATTCCACACCCCAACCACTCTCTGAGTAAAGAATCTACCTCGGACATCCCTTCTATAGTTATAGGATAGTTAGGCTAAATACGTGGCTTGAGCAGTGGTGTAAGAGGGAGGGTTTTAAATTTTTGAGGCATTGGAACCAGTTTTGTGGTAGGTGTGACCTATACAAAAGGGACGGTCTACACCTGTGCAAAGATGGAACTGATGTTCTCGGTCTAATTTTTGATAAAGCAGTTCGGGAGCATTTAAACTAGTATGGCAGGGGGCTAGAAACCTATGTAGTGAAATAGAGGAAAGTGAAAGGCAGACAGAAATAAATGGTAAAAGGGTGAGAAACAAAAAACAAAGGGCCAAACCAATTCATAAAAAATGTGAGCATAAAAAAAGCCTGAGGGTTTTATACCTTAATTCGAGAAGCATCAGGAACAAGGTAGATGAATTAGCTGTGGAAATAGAGGTTAATAATTATGATCTAATTGGGATTACGGAAACATGGTTGCAGGGTGAGCAGGGCTGGGAGCTTAACATACAGGGGTATTCAGTATTTAGGAAGGATCGACAAAAAAGAAAGGGAGGAGGGGTAGCATTGCTGGTAAAAGAAGGGATAAATGCAATTGAAAGGAAGGATATTAACTCAGTTAATACAGAATCTATATGGGTGGAGCTAAGAAATAGCGAGGGGCGAAAAACATTAATAGGAGTGGTATATAGGCCTCCAAATAGTAAAATAGAGGTTGGGGAGGGCATCACGAGGGAAATTAGAGAAGCATGCAATAAGAGCACAGCTGTCATCATAGGTGACTTTAACTTACATATAGATTGGAATAGCCTAATCAGTAAAAATAATGAGGAGGAGGAATTCCTTGAGTGTTTAAGGGATGGTTATCTGGATCAATATGTCGAGGAACCAACTCGGGAACAGGCTATATTGGACTGGGTACTGTGCAATGAGAAGGGACTAATTAGTAATCTTGTTGTACGGGGACCCTTGGGTCAGAGCGATCATAACATGATCGATTTCTCACTCGAAATGGAGAGCGAAGAAATTGACTCAGATACTAAGGTCCTGAATTTAAACAAGGGGAATTATGATGCCATTAGACGGGAACTGAGTAGGTCTGATTGGACAACGTTCCTGGGAGGACTGGAGGTAGAAAAACAATGGCAAGCATTTAAAGATAGAATGACAAAATTGCAAAAAATGTTTATACCAATCTGGCATAAAAGGAAATCTAAAAAGGTGACTCAACCGTGGATAACAGGGGAAATTAGAGACAGCATAAAATCCAAAGATAGGGCGTATAAAATAGCCAAAAAAAGCGCCAGAGCGGAAGATTGGGAACAGTTTAAGATAGAGCAAAGGAGGACAAAGGGCTTAATCAAGAGGGGCAAAATAGCTTACGAAAGCAAGCTGGCGGAAAATATAAAAACTAACTCCAAAAGCTTTTATAAGTATATCAAGAGGAAAAGACTGGTGAAAACCAAAGTTGGCCCATTGCAGTCAGATACGGGGGAATATATAACGGGAAATAAAGAAATGGCAGACCAACTAAATGCATACTTTGGGTCAGTCTTTACGAAGGAAGACACAAAAAACCTCCCTGGGATATCGGGAAAAATAGGGACATTTGCAAAGGAGGAACTGACGCAAGTCAATATCTCTAAGGATATGGTGTTAAGGAAGCTAAAGGGATTGAAGGTGGACAAATCCCCAGGGCCTGATAACATGCATCCTAGGGTGCTGAAGGAGGTGGCCCTAGAGATAGCGGATGCACTAAGTATGATTTTTCAGAATTCATTAGACTCGGGAACAGTGCCCATGGATTGGAGGGTAGCTAACGTTACCCCACTATTCAAAAAGGGGGGTAGGGAAAAAGCAGGTAATTACAGACCTGTAAGCCTTACATCAGTTGTGGGCAAAATGCTGGAGTCCATCATTAAGGATGAAATAGCGGAGCACTTAGCAAATGGGGACAGGATAGGACAGAGTCAACATGGATTTACAAAGGGTAAATCGTGCTTGACTAATCTATTGGAATTTTTTGAGGGAGTAACTGGTAAAATAGATGGGGGAGAGCCAGTAGATGTGGTGTACCTGGACTTCCAAAAGGCCTTCGATAAGGTCCCACATAAAAGATTAGCAGGGAAAATTGAAGCTCATGGGATAAAGGGGAAAGTATTGACGTGGATAGAGAACTGGCTGTCAGATAGAAAACAGAGAGTTGGAATAAACGGCTCATTTTCTGAATGGCAGGCAGTAACAAGTGGGGTACCACAGGGATCTGTCCTGGGTCCCCAGCTGTTCACAATTTACATTAATGACCTGGATCAGGGAGTCGGATGCAGCATTTCCAAATTTGCAGACGACACTAAACTAGGAGGGGGGGTGGGCTCAGAGGAGGAGACCAGGAAGCTCCAGAGCGATTTGGACAGACTGGGTGATTGGGCGGATAAATGGCAGATGCACTATAATGTGGACAAGTGCGAAGTTATCCACCTTGGGTGCAGGAACGGGAGGGCAAATTATTATTTAAATGGCAAGAAATTGGGAGAGGGGGAAGTACAGAGAGACCTGGGTGTTCTTGTACACCAGTCACTGAAGGCGAGCATGCAGGTGCAACAGGCGATCAAGAAGGCAAACGGTATGCTGGCCTTCATAGCAAAAGGGTTGGAATACAGGAACAGGGATACCTTGCTGCAGCTGTACAGGGCACTGGTGAGACAACACCTCGAGTACTGTGTACAGTTTTGGTCGCCTCACCTGAGGAAAGATGTTCTTGCCATGGAGGGGGTGCAGCGGCGATTCACCAGGCTGATACCAGGAATGGCGGGATTGACCTATGAGGAGAGACTATGTAGTTTAGGGATGTACACACTGGAGTTTAGAAGATTGAGAGGGGACCTCATAGAAGTGTATAAAATTCTGACAGGTCTAGACAGACTAGATGCAGAAGGAATGTTTCCCTTGGCGGGTGAGAACAGAACTAGTGGACATAATTTAAGGATAAGGGCTCAACCATTTAGGACAGAAATGAGGGGGAATTTCTATACTCAGAGGGTGGTGAACCTGTGGAACTCATTGCCACAGAGGGCAGTGTACGCCAGCTCATTAAATATATTTAAGAGGGAATTAGATATATTTCTACAGGCAAAAGGGGTTAAGGGTTACGGAGAGAAGGCGGGGACGGGATACTGAATTGGAGGATCAGCCATGATCTCATTAAATGGCGGAGCACGCTCGAAGGGCCGGATGGCCTACTCCTGCTCCTATCTTCTATGTATCTATGTATCTATGTATATCTCCCCCCATGCACCTTATAGTTATGCCCCCTTGTAACAGCTACGTCCACCCGAGGAAATAGTCTCTGAACATCCACTCTATCTATCCCCCTCATCATCTTATAAACCTCTATTAAGTCGCCTCTCATCCTCCTCCGCTCTGAAGAGAAAAGCCCTAACTGCCTCAATCTTTCCTCATAAGACCTCCCCCCCCAAACCAGGCAGCATCCTGGTAAATCTCCTTTGCACTCTTTCCAATGCTTCCACGTCCTTCCTTTAGTGAGGTGCCCAGAACTGCACACAATATTCCAAATGTAGTCTCACCAAGGTCCTGTACAGTTGTAGCATAACATCACGGTTCTTAAACTCAAACCCCTTGTTAATAAACGCTAACACACTATAGGCCGTTTTAATGCTCTATCCACTTGAGTGGCAACCTTCAGAGATCTGTGGATATGAACCCCCAGATCCCTCTGTTCCTCCACGTTCCTCAGAACCCTGCCGTTGACCCTGTAATCCTTATTCAAATTTACCCTACCAAAATCAATGACCTCGCACTTATCAGGGTTAAATTCCATCTGCCATTTTTCAGCCCAGCTCTGCATCCTATCAATGTCTCTTTGCAGCCTGCAACAGCCCACCACCTCATCCACTACTCCACCAACCTTGGTGTCATCAGCAAATTTATTGATCCACCCTTCAGTCCCCTCCTCCAAGTCATTGATAAAAATCACAAACAGCAGAGGACCCAGCACCGACCCCTGTGGCACACCGCTGGTAACTGGTCTCCAGTCCGAAAATTTTCCATCCACCACCACCGCCTTCTATGAGATAGCCAGTTACTTATCCAATCGGCCAAATTTCCCTCTATCCCACAACTCCTTACTTTCTTCATGAGCCGACCATGGGGAACCTTATCAAACGCCTTACTAAAATCCATGTATACGACATCAACTGCTCTACCTTCATCTACACACTTAGTTACCTCCTCAAAGAATTCAATCAAATTTGTTAGGCAAGACTTACCCTTCACGAATCCGTGTTGACTATCCCTGATTAAGTTGCCTCTTTCCAAATGGTCATAATCCTATCCCTCAGGACCTTTTCCATTATCTTACCAACCACCGAAGTAAGACTAACTGGCTTATAATTACCAGGGTCATTCCTATTTCCTTTCTTGAAGAGAGGAACAACATTCGCCACTCTCCAGTCCTCTGGCACCATCCCCGTGGACAGTGAGGACCCAAAGATCAAAGCCAAAAGCTCTGCAATCTCCTCCCTTGCCTCCCAAAGAATCCTATGATATTTCCCATCTGGCCCAGGGGACTTATCGATACTCAGGTTCTTCAAAATTGCTAAAACATCTTCCCTCAGAACATCTACCTCCTCCAGCCTATCCACCTTTATCACACTCTCATCCTCAAAAACATGGCCCCTCTCCTCGGTGAACACTAACGAAAAGTATTCATTCATCACCTCTCCTATCTCTTCTGACTCCATGCACAAATTTCCACTACTGTCCTTGACCGGCCCTACCCTCACCCTGGTCATTCTTTTATTTCTCACATAAGAGTAAAAGGCCTTGGGGTTTTCCTTGATCCGATCCGCCAAGGACTTCTCATGCCCCCTCCTAGCTCTCCTAAGCTCTTTTTTTAGCTCATTCCTTGCTACCTTGTACCCCTCAATCGACCCAACTGAACCTTGTTTTCTCATCCTTACATACGCTTCCTTTTTCCTCTTGACTAGACATTCAACCTCTTTTGTGAACCATGGTTCTCTCACTCGGCCATTTCCTCCCTGCCTGACAGGGACATACCTATCAAGGACACGCAGTAATTGCTCCATGAAAAAGCTCCACTTTTCGTTTGTGCCTTTCCCTGATAGTTTCTGTTCCCATCTTATGCTCCCTAATTCTTGCCTAATCGCATCATAATTACCCCTCCCCCAAGTATAAACCCTGCCCTGCCGTATGGCCCTATCCCTCTCCATTGCAATAGTGAAAGTCACCGAATTGTGGTCACTATCTCCAAAGTGCTCTCCCACATACAAATCAAACACTTGGCCCGGTACATTACCCAGTACCAAATCCAATGTGTCCCCACCTCTTGTCGGCCTATCCACATATTGTGTCAGGAAACCCTCCTGCACACACTGCAAAAACTATCCCATCCGAACTGTTTGACCTATAAAGGTTCCAATCAATATTTGGAAAGTTGAAGTCACCCATGACGACTACTCTGTGACCTCCACACCTATTCATAATCTGCTTTGCAATTTCTTCCTCTACATCTCTATTACTATTTGGGGGCCTGTAGAAAACTCCTAACAACGTGACCGCTCCTTTCCTATTTCCAACTTCAGCCCATATTATTTCAGACGGCAGATCCTCCTCGAACTGCCTTTCTGCCGCTGTTAAACTATCCTTGATTAACAATGCTACTCCTCCACCTTTCTTACCACCTTCCCTACTCTTACTGAAACATCTATACCCCGGAACTTCCAACAACCATTCCTGTCCCTGTTCTAACCATGTCTCCGTAATGGACACCACATCGTAGTCCCAAGTACCAATCCACGCTCCAAGTTCTCCTACCTTATTCTTTCAAGAATTTTGTAAAAAGCAAATCTTCATTTATATATCAAGCCATTTGATATTTTTCTGGACTGGACTTTCTTGGGGAATGTTTGTGGAGTGTTTCATGGCACATCCTGCTGTGCGATCTTAATCTCCCCTTAAGCAAAACTCAAACAAGACAAGACATTTGTCACAGAAAAAGTATATGTTATATTTTTTAAATTATTTTCAGAATAATCCATTTGATTGTTTTCTGGTCTGGGCTTTATTAGGTGCAGTAACCAAAATGAAATCATACTTTAGGTTAATGTTAGAATATGTATAATATAGCATCAATGTACAGGGATGTGGTGGCAAATTAATCCATGCCGAGTTAAACGGTAGACAGGACTGTATTCATTGGACAAGACTAAGATTGTGGGAAATTAAACTGCAGAGTCAGCTGCAGAGTATGACTCGTGGGAAAATTAGGGAGGATACCTACTCAGCAAGGCAGGATAATACGCATACAAGATAACATACATAAGGATTGAGTGACGATGTTGCCCGAGATGGCCTTTGCTTGTTTGTGAAGCTACAACATGGCTGACCAGAAGACAAAATGGCTTACATCGAAGTCAGGTTGAACTAATAATACTATGCTTGCTTTACAAAAGTACATGAACAGGTCACAAGGTCAGAATCTATGCTTTGAAGAAATTGAGACTCTCAGACTACACGAATACGTTGATTTGGCTATGATAAATTGACCCATAGTGTTAGGGGGGATTAAATATGTGGGGTTATGGGGATAGGATGGGATATGTTAGGGGGAATTAAATACGTGGGGTTACGGGGGTAGGGTGGGATATGTGTACTGTGGGGATTAAAGCAGGGACAGGGTACTGGATTTGGATGATCATCCATGATCGTATTGAATGGCGGAGCAGGCTCGACGGGCCGAATGGCCTACTCCTGCTCCTAGATTCTATGTTTCTATGTTTCTATGAATAGATAAGAAAGAAGGCCACGATGATAGAGGGGTTGGGATACGTCAATTAAGCAAAAACATGGTTGACTGCAGAATGTAGGAAGAAAGCGTAAAAATGTCATGCGGTAGAAGTAATGGATATAATGGAATACTAGACACCATGATGGATAAATTTGTACCCGCCCCTAGGGCAGGATGAGACTGATAAGATTGTGTATAAAAATATAATTTACTAAGCTGTCGTTGGAGTCGGATCCAAGAGTGGTCTTGGAAGGTTCTCCCCAGGCCTGCGAATAAAGATCGTTTTGAACCATCATTCGAAGTCTGTCATCTGTACTGAAGTAAGCGTCGACCTTGTATATCACTTGGTCCGATGATTGCTTACATCAATTGGTGTAGTCGGCAGGATCACAGACTCTGACCAGTCCACGGGAACGTTAATCTAAGAAGGGTGAGTATATTTTAAATTACCACCCATAAATTAGAAAGCTCAGAACGTACTGTGAGATCTGGTAAGGCTGTGATTAAAAGGACCAAAAGTTTAAAAAAAAAGACAGACTCGAGGAAGAGGTGCAGTCTGATAAGCCGGGAAGGCGGCAAAATCCTCCAAGTAAAATTGGATCCTTGAGAGTCACGGGGTGATCGACACAGACAAGGGTGGTGAAATATCTCAAACACCTAGCCTGAGGCCGAATTAAGAGAACGTAGTACCACGTGACGGCCAGGATCAAGTAGATGTAGGGAACTAATAACACCACAGGATTGTGACCCCGTGACTAAGTGTGTGTGGGTGAATGATAAAGTAACATAAGAACCACTGAGAAGTAAGTCAGAATTTATATAGAATGCCTAAAAAGGATGTAGAAATAAAAGAGGAGGGACCGTGCCCTTTGGGGAGATCCCGACTCCGTCACTCGCTATTTAGCGGACAAAAATCAGAAACTCATTGAAACTATGAAAAAGAAATGGCGGGATCCCGAGGGCAGCACAGAGAGCCAAAGGGCTTGGTGGAGGGGACAAACCAAAGATAAAGAAGGAAAAAGATCAAATAAGCAGGCTAACCAATCTGAAAACTCAGCAAAGGAATAACAAAAAAAGAGATTTGGAAAGCCAGGAAAAGCTGCTGAGACGATCGTGTAAAAAGGGAAAAAAAAAGAGAAATTTAAAGTTTTACCGACATGGAAGTTATTAATGTTTGTGCCGAGACAAATAAAACACAAGATTTGCTGAGTGAAAGGAATCTTAAAAGGAATGCTTGGATCTCAGTTTGTGTGAAATTGTTTGTTAAAAGTGTGAAAGTTTTTCTGACTGTGACTGTTTAAGGAGTTACAGTATTGCTTTTGTCTGAAAGTCTCTCTTTAAAAAAGTATCCGTCATTTTTGTTTTAGCTCCACCCACTCTTTTGTACAGAGAGCGAAAAGCTGTTTTACCCTTTGAAGACTTGTCTTCAATGATAGTCAAGCGTGTGTTGTTTTAAGTTTGTTAATTGCTTTACAAAAGATAAGCTTCAGCCTTGAAGTCACAGTTGCCAACGTGACTGGAAGAAAATTAATTTGAATATTTACAAGGCATGGGTAATTGTTTCTTTGTTAATAAGGTTTCTTTCTTTTCCAAGTGATACTGGTTAGTTTAAAAAAATTGATCTTGATTCAATTGGAGTTATTGAGGTTAATTATCCTATTAAAACCAGACTTTTGTTGTGGCCACGGTGAAATTGTGGTTGGTGTAAATTTGTGTAGACCGCATCGAATAATATTGTGCACCTAGAATTGAAACAAAATTTCAAACTGCAATTTAAGTTAAGCTGGCGTGTAAAAACTGAGAAGAAAAACAAAAAGTTTGTTTAACAAAAGATTAAGTTTCAGTCCAAGATTTAACCTTGGAGTGGCAGCTGCGATGGTGAAATCCTATAAATCAATTTGATTAAATGTGAAAAACTAATTTTTCTCCAGTTGTAAGCAACAACTTTAGTATTGCTGAATGAAATTTAAAGATATTGGACATTATTAAATTTAAGTGTCTTAATTTTAAGTTAATATTTCCCCACAGTGACGGAAGGAAAATTAAGATTTGATAAATTAACCCCTTGGGCTCTTAAACAGAACTATATCAGATAGCCGGAAAGCAAAGTGGGAAGCAATCGTCCTACCAAGAGATAGATCAGTATAAATAGAAAAACATACAGGAATAAACCCAGCATCCGGAATATTAACAGAAGGGTATGAGCATAGTTGCCAAGTAAAAATAGAGGAAGAAGTAAGTAGTGGGGTAAAAGAGAACCCCCTCGAGAACCCGGATGAAGTATTATACGTGGATGGATCAAGAAAATACATAAATGGGAAACTTGGAACAGGATGGGCCGTAGTAAATGAGGAGGGGGAAACCTTAATGACTGGAGTACTACAGGGGGATAAATCAGCACAGGTGGCTGAATTGGTGGCCCTGATCAAAGCATTAGAATCAGCAAAGGACAAAAAGTGAACATATACACGGACAGTTGATACGCATTTGGGGTGGTTCATGATTATATGGCTTCGTGGGCTCGAAGGGAATATGTAACCTCAACCGGAGAGGTAGTAAAACATGGAAAACTAATAGAAAGGCTAGTGAAGGCAGCGCAGGCACCCCTGGAGGCAGCCGTAATAAAAGTTAAAGCTCTTACTAAGATAGGGGAAGGCTCAAGGGAACCTCCAGATCTGCCCCTGCTAGGAAACCGATCTGCTGACACAGCAGCGAAAAGGGCCGCAGAGGACCTAAGGCCAGAACCAGCCTTTAGGACCGAAGTAAACATGGTAATGGCCACTAGCGGAATAAAGGAGGTAAACGTAGCTGAGGTCCAACAGGACGTTAGCACAGAGGAAAAAGAAAGATGGAAGCAGGCGGGGGCACAAAAGCAGGATGAGATATGGAAATGGGGACCACGGAATCAGGTAGTAGCACCCGAGTGCTGCAGGCAACAACTGCTGACACTATATCACGGGATAACCCACACTGGGAGGAATAACATGCTACACCTACTATCCCAATACTGGTGGTGGCCCGGAATGGGAAGGGATGTGGCAAAGCATTGCCAGAAATGTATAATATGTGCTAGAAATAATGTGGGACGAGGCTGTAAGGTAAGGATGGGAAACCAACCGAGACCACAGGGGCCCTGGGAAAACTTACAAATCGACTTTACCGGACCACTAGCCCAGGACAGGGGAAAGAAGTACTGCCTGGTAATAATTGACCAATTTACCAGATGGGTGGAAGCCTTTGCTACCCGAGACTGCTCAACAAGGAGAGTAGCAAAAATACTGGCCAGTGAAGTAATACCCAGATGGGGAGTACCACTCCAAATTGACTGTGATAATGGTACGCATTTTACTGGGAAAATAATGAAGGAAACTTGTAAGTTGCTAGGGATAACCCAGAAGTATCACATCCCGTCCCACCCGCAGAGCTCCGGGATGGTGGAAAGAATGAATAGAACCTTAAAAACCACCCTGGCAAAGGCAATACAGGAAACCGGAAAAGGGTGGTCAGAATTTACCCCCAGTATACTAATGAGATTAAGAGCAACCCGGGACGCGTAACCGGACTAACAGCCTATGAATTAATGACAGGCAGAGCAATGAGGCTACCAGAAGACCTAGTAGGCAGTAAACAGGGTCGAAACAGAACCAGAAACGCAGATAGACATAGCTGCTATTACTGCCCTGCCAGAGAATATAGACATATCCAAATTACATAAGGAAGTATCCCAGGAGGAGAAGCAGCTATGGGAACGAAAAGGTGCAAGAGAAAGGGCGGGGGGAATATGGAGAAAAGAGCAGCAAATATGTACACCAAGCTGTATACAACAAGAATTAATTAAATTGTACCATGGTAGACAACACACAGGTATATCCAATATGTTAAACAACCTCCAGCGATGCTGGTGGAGGCCCGGAATGAAACAAGCTGTGGACAGATTCTGTAGACACTGCCCCATATGTGCACAGTATAACATAGGGAAACCTGTCAAGGTAAAGTGGGGACATCAGCCGAGACCAAGAGGCCCATGGGAACAGTTGCAGATAGACTTCACTGGACCCTTACCAGAAGCAAAAGGAAAAACATACTGTTTGGTAATAATAGATCAATTTACTAGATGGGTTGAAGCATATGCCACTAGAGATTGTACAGCTACAACAGTGGCACAAATAATGGCAGAGGAAGTAGTACCACGATGGGGAGTCCTGGTACAAATTGATTCAGACCAGGGAACGCATTTTACGGGAAAGGTCATAAAAGAGACATGTGCCTTATTAGGTATCAGAAAGAGGTTCCACATACCATACCACCCTCAGAGTTCAGGGATGATAGAAAGGATGAACCGGACATTGAAATTATCCTCAGCTAAGGCAATAGAAGACACAGGAAAAGGATGGGCAGAATTACTTCCAAGTATACTAATGAGACTTAGGGCAACTCCGAATAAAACTACGGGGCTGACACCATTTGAACTGACGAGCAATGATACTGCCAGAAGGGGTCGTTACCGGGAGAGAGGATGTAGGGCCCCTGGAAGACCGAATCAGGAGATTTATTAAACAATTGTGTACGCAATTGCACACTCTCAGACATGACGCCAAAGACCAACAGATTATACGGGATCTAGAACAGGATACACGGGACGATCAGAAGGAGGTCCCAGCAATAGGTAGCAAGGTAATGACAAAGATAATACCAACCACACCAGAGCTAGCACCCAGATGGTCAGGACCTTACGAAGTATTAATGAACAGTTAAACATGCGCTTGTATAGATGAGTCCGGAACGGGTAAAGGATGGTGGAATCACTGAACTCAGTTAAAGGTATATAACAAGACTAATGAGTAGACCAGAGATAGCGCCTTTTGACGAGAGTGAGGAGTATGTGCGAAAGTATGAAAAATGGAAGGACGATGCTATACATATAGTAATACTAGGGCTGTGTGTGATGTTAATATTATATGTCGTGATATGTATCTTCAAGTATATCTGGAAACAGCCACAGACCAAGAAACGAACAATTTGTACAACATCTTGAACTGGTAGAACAAATAAGAATAGAATAATCCTAATCGGCTGGTGACAACGGGCCCCTTTGTCTATTTTTACAGAACGATAAACTTGTAAGAAGAGGTTGTGGAGCATCGTTTGCGCCCTCATCGGGATTTTATAGCTAAGTATAAGCGCTGAGTCTAGTGGGAGGCACAAGCAACTCGGGATTTTATGGTTAAGTATACGGCCCGAGTCTGTTGGGAATAAAGAGGGAGGGAGGCGCTGTCCAGCAGGATTTTCAGTATGTAGTAATGAAATCTGTACATACAATGAGAGTGGTAGGAGGACCAGATACGGGAACGGAGGATACGGGTTACCACCGGAGTGTGTGGTTAAGATGATCCCCGGACAATGGGGCTCGTGTTTAAACGGCACCTTCTGTTTGAAATACATAAAAAGTACAACAACGCTGACGCCCTCCCCGATAACTACAACAACCATCCCGCCACCTCTCACATCCACAACCCCAATAACTTTCCCGTCAATGGAAAAAGGAGCTAGAGGGGTTTTAGTAATAAGAAAAACACAACATGAGGTGTATTTTAGTGTGACACATAGAGTTATTAAACTTGCTATCAATATGAGTACTTTTACTATGCCTGTTATGTGTAACAATCATACAAGACAATTATGGGACTCCCTGTGGGTAAAACAATTAGAGGGCCCACAGAGAAATCTATCTTACAAAAACGTAAGAAACGGGGAATATTGGAAATGGTCGGAGCAGGGTATGCGGCCGGGTTAGCAACAGTTAATAGTTTGGATATAGAATAATTAATGAAGGAGTAGAAGAACTAGAAGCAAAAATAGAGAAGTTACTAAAACAAGCCACTGGAAATAGGCAGCAAATGGCACTGGCGGGAAAACAAACGACAACACAATTGTTAGGGGTGGAAGAGATAGTAGCCCCCCATGCAAAAACAACTAATACAATTATTGATCAGATCAGCAATGCATCACGCCAAACTCATAAGGAATTGGTATGTGCCATGTATGGTTCATGGCTATTGTCAAATGCTCAGCATAACCCGCAGCAACTAAATAGTGGACAGATCCCTGATTGGATTACTAATAAGGACCTGGAACCTTGGATTGACACAAATAAAAGCCTATGCAAAGGGTGTAAAATGGGACAAATATACAGGGCAGGCAATTGCCTGACCCCATGGACTAAGATAATTGGCTTTGTACTGGCCATCCCACAACTCCCTGAAGAAGGACAGGCCCTATATGATGTGAGTAATATAGGGGAGGTACAAAGGGAGAGTTGGATTAAATATTATGATGTCCCCACAAAGGCAATTTGGGAAAGGAGTAAAGATAATAATCAGAAGAATGGAACCTTAAGTGGGGTGGTGTTGGACGGGTGCCACCACAAGGGAAGGACATGGGTGTGCACGCACCCCCCCCCCCACCGAGGGAGACAGCCAAGTGCTGATTTACAAAAACCATCAATTGCACCCTTGAGATACACCCACGAGGGATACACCGAACAAGGGTAGCACCAGAGAACAACGGGACATTTTGTGTCACCACAGCTGAACAGAAATATGAGTATCAAGATCTGACTTGTCCCATTCCCCAGCCAACCTTTTGTTTCTACCCAAAAATACCTACACAGATAGGACACCAGTATATACACCCACCAAGACCACAAGAGGAGAAAACCTGGTCACTCAATAATATGGAACTTAATAGAATGATTGCAACTTATGTCACACCAGAGACCAAGGCAATTCCCAAGTTAGAGGAAGAAAAAGCTTGGAAGAAATTACAGCAGGAAACGAAGGACATTTTAAAGCATTATCATAAAATAGAAGAAGATTTAAAAGAAAAACTTAAAGACATTAGTAAAACCTTAGCAGAAACTCCTTGGTACAATAAGATCTGGAACTGGTGATGAAATGTGAATATACATACATGGATCAGGATCATGTTGCATGTGTTAGTTGTAGTTCAATTATTACTATCCTTATACATTCTGAGTGATTGTTGCAGGAGATATCGCAGACAGAGAATGAAAACCCTAGCCAAACGAGTGAAGAAGGAGGAAGAGAAAGAAGAACTGTTGCTAACCACTAACAAATAAGGGGTAGGGCGTGAGAAGAATTATTATGAAAACTGTGTTTAGGATTGTGCAAATATGAGTACTAGACACCCTGTGCTGGTACCACCAGGGCGACGGGAACTCATAATAAACAATCTTAAACTGTAGTATATTGGCCATATTGGGTCAAGATGACCAATGGGCCAAAAGGGGGGAATGCAGTAACCAAAATTAATATCATACTTTTGGTTAATGTTAGAATATGTATAACGTAGCATTAATGTACAGGGTGGAGGTGGCAAATTAATCCATGCCCTGAGTTAAACGGTAGACAGGTCTGTATTCATTAGACAATCCCTTCGGGATACACGACAGCACAAAATCATAGAGCAGAAACTGATAGCCAAGTTCCGCACTCACGAGGATGGCCTCAATCGCGATATCGGGTTCATGTCACAATACAGAACGTGACTTGACATCATGGCCGGTCTTTCCAGGTGTTTTTTTTAAAAAAGACTAACATAAGAAGCAACACAAATTGACAGGATATGCAGCCAGCAGGTGTTTTGACACGTTGGACCCCCTGGGACACATCTCATTGTCTTGGCTGTGCTCTTAGTGTGTCTTTGATGTAGGGAAAGATTTGAATAGATTTTTTCTGTGTTTATATTGTAAATTCTGGGAGATTCTCTCACTGCTACTCTACCTGAGGAAGGAGCGAACAGCTCCGAAAGCTTGTAAAATTAAATAAATCTGTTGGACTATAACCTGGTGTTGTGCGACTTCTCATTTTCATTAGACAAGACTGCGATGGTGGGAAATTAAACTGCAGTCAGCCACAGAGTATGACTCGTGGGAAAATTAGGGAGGATACCTACTCAGCAAGGCAGGATAACACGCATACAAGATAACATACATAAGGATTGAGTGACGATGTGGCCCGAGGTGGCCTTCGCTTGTTTGTGAAGCTACAACATGGCTGACCAGAAGACAAAATGGCTTACATCGAAGTCAAGTTGAACTAATTATACTATGCTTGCTTTGCAAAAGTACATGAGCAGGTCACAAGGTCAGAATCTGTGCTTTGAAGAGATTGTGACTCTCAGACTACACGAATAGATAAGAAAGAAGGCCACGATGATAGAGGGGTTGGGATAATCAATTAAGCAAAAACATGATTGACTGCAGAATGTGGGAAGAAAGCGTAAAAATGTCACGCGGTAGAAGTAATGGATATAATGGAATACTAGACACCATGATGGATAAATTTGTACCCGCCCCTAGGGCAGGATGAGACTGATAAGATTATGTATAAAAATGTAATTTACTAAGCTGTCGTTGGAGTCGGATCCAAGAGCGGTCTTGGAAGGTTCTCCCCAGGCCTGTGAATAAAGATTGTTTTGAACCATCACTCGAAGTCTGTCATCTGTACTGAAGCTAAGCGTCGACCTTGTATATCACTTGGTCCGCTGATTGCTTACATCAATTGTCTAACTATCTGTAGAAAGTATATTCTTTACTGAAGCTAAGCGTCGACCTTGTGTATCACTTGGTCCGCTGATTGCTTACATCACCCACGCACATACAGACACACTCACACAGACTGTGCAATTTGCAGAAACTAACACACACACATTTATTTTAAAAGATTTGCAGCCTGGGACTGTGAATTTCTGATGATGTCCCTTCTTGGTTGTCCGGCCATGTTTGATGAGGACAATCAAACCGGAAGAAGTGAACCGAGGCCCCAGATATCCAGGTCCCCGAGAGGAAATGAAGCCTGGGAGGTAGAAAAGAAGTAAATACAATCAGGAATACATAAAAATATATATACTTTACTTTTGTTAACTAAATGTCTGCCTGTGTGTGGTTTGCCAGGAGTGTAATAAAATGAATGGAAAGATCCCACAGCAGTTTTTGCTCTGAAAACATCCCAATCACATTCCCCAATAAAGCCCAGTCCAGAAAGAAATCAAATGGATTATTGTGAAAATAATTTAAAAAATATAATATAGATATATATTTTTAAAAGATCTCGTCTTGTTTGGGTTGGGCTGAAGGTGAGAGTAAGATCCCAAAACAGGAAATGCCATGAAACAATCCACAAACATTCCCCTATAAAGTCCAGACCAGAAAAATATCAAATGGCTTAATGTATATATGTAGCCTTGCTTTTTACAAAATTCTTGAAAGAAAGGCAAAGTAAGATCCCAAAGCAGTGCAGTCTGGAATGAAATCAGTTTGATCTAATCAGTTTTTTTCAGACTTGAGATGTAATGCAAACGGCAGATAACTTGAACACAGACAAGCCCTGCATACACAGCTTTTGCTGTCTGTCTCTCTCTCTCACAAACACACACACAAGCCAGCCTGCAAAATTGCCACAAATCACTGTCAGCAATGAAAGAAAGTTGCTTTCTATCATTGCTCTGCTCAGTTTGGCAGTTTAAAAGCAAACAGACAGTTTTCAGTATTTTATCTTTTCAGTTTGTGGCCTACAGAAACAGGCTTTCTATTGTACATCAAAAGCAAATGCTGTGGATGTGGAAATCTGAAATAAAATCAGAAAATGCTGGAAATACTCAGCAGGTAAGGCAGCATCTGTGGAGAGAGAGAGAAACAGAGTTAATGTTTCAGCTCGATTACCTTTTGTCAGATTCTGGCAAGGTTCTGACGAAAGGTCATCGAACTGAAACATTTACTCTGTTTCTCTGTATCTCCACTGATGCTGCCTAACATACTGAGTATTCCCAGCATTTTCTGTTTTCATTTCTATTCTGCATGTTGTCTTGATTTCATGTGTCTCTCTCACTGCCTGCCTGCCTTGTCTTGATTTGAGTAGAGTGGAATGAAAATAATGCAAAGATCCCAGAGCAGCTTTTGTCAGACAGTCCACAAAGACATTTTTCAGTATCTCACTGACTGACTGTCTTGAATTGAAGTGAAATGAAATAAAGTGATACACAACAGCATTACATGTGGACCAGGCCAGAATGAAATCAATAGGGTTTAATACAACAACAGCAGGTAATAAGGCAGCAGAACACATCTCACACAAACACCAGCTTTTGCCCTCTCTCTCTCTCACACACACTCACAGCCTGGCCACCCCGCAGAGGGATGACTGCCGTGTTGGAAGATTAAAACTAAAAAGACACTTTTCAGTATCTTATCTTTACACTCTGTGGCCTACAGAAACAGGCTTTCTATTCTGCTACTTGTCTGTTGATTTCATGTCTCTCTCTCTCTCACTGACTCTCTGTCTGTCTCTCACTCACACAGTCTCCCTCCCACCCACATTGAACTAAAATTTACAGTAACATGACACACACACTCAGACAGACTCTGAAATTTGCAAATACAGAAACACATTTATTTTGAAAGGGTGCAGCCTGGGAGTGTTAGTTTTTGATGATGTCCCTTCCTGGCTGTGCGGCCATGTTTGATGAGGTCAATCAAACAGGAAGAAGTGAAGTCGAGGCCCCAGAAATCCGGGTCCCCGAGAGGAAATGAAAGCCCGGGAGGTAGAAAAGAAGTAAATACAATCAGGAATAAATAGTAATATATATATTTTACTTCTGTTAACTAATGTCTGCCTGTCTGTGGTTTGCCTGGAGTGTAATAAAATGAATGGAAAGATCGCACAGCAGCTTTTGCTCTGAAAACATCCCAAGCACATTCCCCAATAAAACCTAGTCCAGAAAAAAATCAAATGGATTATTCTGAAAATAATTAAAAAAATATAATATATACTTTTTCTTTAACAAATTTCTTGTCTTGTTTGAGTTGGACTGAAGGGGAGAGTAAGATCCCACAGCAGGATGTGCCATGAAACACTCCAGAAACATTCCCCAATAAAGTCCAGTCCAGAAAAATATCAAATGGATTGATGTATATATGGAAATTTGCTTTTTACTAAATTCTTGAAAGAAAGACAAAGTAAGATGCAACAACAGCGCAGTCTGGAATGAAATCAGTTTGTTCTAATGGAGTATACTTTATGTTTTCTTCAGACATAAGATGCAATACCAATGCACACGGCAGATAACTTGAACACAGACAAGCCCTGCATACACACCAGCTTTTGCTGCTTGTCTCTCTCTCTCTCACACAAACACACACACAGCCAGCATGCAAAATTGCCACAAATCACTGTCAGCAATGAAACAAAGTTGATTTATATCATTGCTCTGCTTTGTTTGGCAGTTTAAAAGCAAACAGACCGTTTTCAGTATTTTATCTTTTCAGTTTGCGGCCTACAGAAACAGGCTTTCTATTCTGCATTAAAAGCAAATGCTGTGGATGTGTGAAATCTGAAAGCAAAACAGTAAATGCTGGAAATACTCAGCTGGTAAGGCAGCATCTGCGGAGAGAGAGAGAAACCGAGTTAATGTTTCAGCTCGATTACCTTTTGTCAGATTCTGGCAAGGTTCTGATGAAAGGTCATCGAGCTGAACTTTTACTCTGTTTATCTGTAGCTTAACTGATGCTGCCTAACCTACTGAGTATTTCCAGCATTTTCTGTTTTTATTTCTATTCTGCATGTTGTCTTGATTTCATGTGTCTCTCGCACTGCCTGCCTGCCTTGACTTGATTTGAGTAGAGTGGAATAAAAAGAATGCAAAGATCCCAGAGCAGCTTTTATTTTCAGACAGTCCACAAAGACATTTTTCAGTATCTCACTGACTGACTGTCTGTCTTGAAGTGAAGTGAAATAAATTGCAATAAAGTGATACACAACAGCATTTCATGTGAACCAGAATTAAATCAATAGAGTTTAATACAGCAACAGCAGGTAATAGGACAGCAGACCACATCTCACACAAACACCAGCTATTGACCTCTCTCTCTCTCATGGACACACACTCATAGTCTAGCCAGCCTGCAGAGGGATGACTGCCGTGTTGGAAGAGTAAAACCAAAAAGACACTTTTCAATATCTTATAATTTGACATTGTGGCCTACAGAAACAGGCGTTCTACTCTGCTACTTGCCTGTTGATTTCATGTCTCTCTCACTCTCACTGACTCTGTGTCTGTCTCTCACTCACACAGACTCCCTCCTACCCACATTGAACTAAAATTTACAGTAACATGACACACACACTCACACAGACTCTGCAATTTGCAGACACACAGACAACCACTCACTTACAGACACACTCACACAGTCTCTGCAATTTGGAGACACACAGACACCCACTCACTTACAGACACACTCACACAGTCTCTGCAATTTGCAGAAACTCAACCTCACACACACACATCCATTTTGAAAGATGCGGAGCCTGGGAGTGTCAATTTTTGATGATGTCCCTTCCTGGCTGTGTGGCCATGTTTGATGAGGACAATCCAACAGGAAGAAGTGAAGCCGAGGCCCAAGAAATCCGGGTCCCCGAGAGGAAATGAAAGCCCGGGAGGTAGAAAAGAAGTAAATACAATCAGGAATAAATAATAATATATATACTTTACTTCTGTTAACTAAATGTCTGCCTATCTGTGGTTTGCCTGGAGTGTAATAAAATGAATGGAAAGTTCGCACAGCAGCTTTTGCTCTGAAAGCATCCCAAGCACATTCCCCAATAAAGCTCAGTCCAGAAAAAAATCAAATGGATTATTCTGAAAATAATTTTAAAAGTATAATATATACTTTTTTTTAAAACAAATGTCTTGTCTTGTTTGGGTTTGGCTGAAGGGGAGAGTAAGATCCCACAGCAGGATGTGCCATGAAACAATCCACAAACATTCCCCAATAAAGTCCAGTCCAGAAAAATATCAAATGGCTTGATGTATATGTGTAGATTTGCTTTTTACAAAATTCTTGAAAGAAAGGCAAAGTAAGATCCCACCATAGCGTAGTCTGGAATTAAAACAATATGATCTAATGGTATATACTTTCAGTTTTTTTCAGACATGAGATGAAATAGCAATGCACACGGCAGATAACTTGAACACAGACAAGTCCTGCATACACGCCAACTTTTGCTGTCTGTCTGTCTCTCTCTCTCTCTCACACACACAGACACACACACACACAGACAGCTAGCCTGCAAAATTGCCACAAATCACTGTCAGCAATGAAATAAAGTTGATTTTCATCATTGCTCTGCAATGTTTGGGAGTTTAAAAGCAAACAGACAGTTTTCAGTATTTTATTCTGCATGTTGTCTTGATTTCTCTCACTGCCTGCCAGCCTGCCTTGTCACACACAAACTCACAGCCTGGCCAGCCTGCAGAGGGATGACTGCCGAGTTGGAAGATTAAAACCAAAATGACATACAGACACACTCAGACAGACTCTGCAATTTGCAGAAACTGACAATCACTCTCACATCCATTTTGAAAGGGGTGCAGCCTGGGAGCGGATGAGTCAAGTGACCCTGTGGCTGGGCTTCTGACCTCACAATGGGTGATGACGCGATCAGCTCGAGCGGGAAACCCTTAAATTAAATTAAATTAAATCAATCAAGGGTCATTCTCAATCCGGGTCTTGTTCCCTGCAGCGCCCTCAGGAGTCTCCCTCCGTCTGAACTGAACCGATTGTTCCCCAGCCTGAAACAGATTAAAGATTAAACAGGAAATAAACAGATTGAACATCAGTGTAATTAACCGCGAGACTGGGGTTAATAATTCAATAATAATTACAGACAAATAATACCACAGTGACTGAAACCCTTTGATATTTTATTTATTACATTAAACATTAACACAAACACTCACCCGATCCGCTCCAGACTCCGGCAGGTCAGTGTCAGGCGGCTGAGAGCGGGGACAGAGCGGTCTGTGAAGGAGTTTAATGTCAGGTCCAGAACCGTCAGTGAGCGGTTTGCACTGAGAGCGGAGGCGAGATCCTCGGTACAAGAATCTGTGAGACCGACAGACCGTAGACATGGGATCAGAGAGAGAAATAACAGAAATCAGAGTCAATCCCAGAGTTTATTAATAACACTATTACTGATACTAATAATAATGTTCAGTGTCAGACATCCAGTTATTATAAACACAATCTCACACATTCTGGTACTTACTGCAGTGTTTGTATTTTACAGTCCGGGTTCCTCAGAGCCGCAGACACTAGTTTCACTCCTGAATCTCCCAGTTTATTGCCGCTCAGTCTGAACACAAAAGGAGAGAGAAACAAACTGAATCAAAACCCGGATCTGATATAGTTTCCTCTCTCGGATATTACAGCAATCACTGAAAGTACTTCAGGCCATTAATAACCCGGTTTCCCCCCGCGATTTCGCCCCTTGGCGAGTCGGGTGGGGTCGGGGGCAGGTCGGGTGGGGCCGGTGGCGGGTCGGGTGGGGCCGGGGTCGGTGGATGGTCGGGTGGGGTCGGTGGTTGGTCGGGTGGGGCCGGTGGATGGTCGGGTGGGGTCGGTGGATGGTCGGGTGGAGTCGGGGTCGAGGGATGGTCGGGTGGGGTTGGGGTCGGTGGATGGTCGGGTGGGGCCGGGGTCGGTGGATGGTCGGGTGGGGCCGGGGTCGGGGGATGGTCGGGTGGGGTCGGGGTCGGGGGATGGTCGAGTGGGGTCGGGGGATGGTCGGGTGGGGCCGGTGTCGGTGGATGATCGGGTGGGTTCGGGGGATGGTCGGTTGGGGCCGGGGTCGGGTCGGGTGGGGCCGGGGTCGAGTCGGGTGGGGCCGGGGGTGGGGCCGGGGTCGGGGTTGGACCGGGGCGGGTCAGATCGGGAGTGGTCGGGGCCAGGCTGGGTGGGGCCGGGGTCGGTGGCGGGGTTGGACCGGGTCGGATCGGGTGGGGCCGGGGTCGGGTGGGGGCGGGTCGGGTCGTTGGCGGGTCGGGTGGGGCCGGGGTCTGTGGTTGCTCGGGTGGGGTCGGGTCGGTTGCGGGTGGGGTCGGGGTCGGGGCCGGGGTCGGGTGTCCCTCTGTCCGGTCTCGTTCCCTGATTATCAGAATTGCCCTCATGGAGCTCAGTGACCGGCCTTGTCATGTTTGGAGAACCTTGGCTCATTTCTGCTGCTCCTTAAATCCAGGATTTTCTGGGAATGGGGCTATTTCCCCAGAATTAAATGATAAAGCGGTGATTCCCTGTGCTTTATACTCTGTGCATTATATTAATCTGTAGAATATCTCGGGGTGAGTTATATTGTGAAACGCTAACTGCTGCTGTAAAATCAGTCCCCCAGGATTTTATATAACAAGGAGCATTTATTCTGAAATATTAACAGGAAATGCTGGAAATACCCAGCAGGTCAGGCAGCATCTATAGAGAGAGAAACAGAGTTAATGTTTCAGGTCGAGGACCCTTGATCAGAACTGGAAAATGTTACAGATGTAACAGATTTTTAAGCAAGTGTCGGGGCCGGGAAAGGTGGGGGGAGCGGAGGAAAGAACAAAAGGGAAGGTCTGTGATAGGGTGGAAGACAGGAGAGATTAAAAGACAAAAGGGATGATGGTGCAAGCAAAAGGAGCTGGTAATGGGACAAGTTAAGAAACAAAAGGTGAATCTAGATGAGGTGTGAATGGCAATGGCAAAGTCATCAACAGCTGTCATGCGAGGGAAAAACAATAATGAAAAAAGTAAAATAGTGGCCGAGTTTATAGACTGAAATTGTTAAACTCGATGTTGAGTCCAGAAGGTTGTAAATTGCCGAATTGAAAGATGAGGTGCTGTTCCTCGATCTAATGTTGTACTTTGTTGGAAGAGTGTAAGAGGCTGAGAATGGAGAGATCAGAGTGGGAGTGGAGCGGAGAATTCAAGCGATAGGTGACCAGAAGCTCGGGGTCACACTTACGGACTGAGCGGAGGTGTTCCGCAAAGCGGTCACCCATTCTGCGTTTGGTCTCCCCAATGTAGAGGAGATCGCATCGTGAGCAGCGAATACAGTATACTAAATTGCAGGAAGTACAAATAAATCGATGTTTCACCTGCAAGGAGTGTGTGGGGCGACAGTGGGAAGGGAAGTGGTAAAAGGGCAGGTGTAGCATCTACTGCGCTTGCACGGGAAGGTGCCGTGGGAAGGGGAAGGGGTGTTGGGGGTGATCGAGGAGTGGACCAGGGTGTTGCGGAGGGAGCGGTCCCTACGGAATGCTGAAAGGTGAGGTGAGGGGAAAATGAGTTTGGTGGTGGGATCACGCTGGAGGTGGCGGAAATGGTGGAGGATGATCCGTTGAATGTGGAGGCTGGTGGGGTGAAAGGTGAGGACAAGAGGAACTCTATCGTGGTTCTGGGAGGGAGGGGAAGTGGTGAGAACAGAAGTTCGGGAAATAGAACGGACACGGTCAAGAGCTGTGTCAGCCATGGTAGCGGGGAATCCTCGGATGAGGAATAAGGAAGACATGTCGGAATCACTAGTATGGAACGTGACATCATCAGAGCTGATGCGGCAGTGACGGAGAAACTGGGAGAATGGACCAGTGTCCTTACAGGAAGCGAGGTGGGAGGAAGTGTATTCCAGGTAGCTTTGGGAGTCCGAGGGCTTACAGTGAATGTTTGTCAATAGCAGCAATATAGAGTTTATTCTGTCCCGTTACAAGTTTTAAATGTCCCTGTGCTCCAAGTTTACAGGGGAGGGGAGTCTCTCACTTTATTCCCATTAAACTGGCTCTACATTTATTTCAGGTGTAACTGGCCCGAGAGGTTTTGGGGAATTTTCGGAAGTTACCTCCCCGAGCGGAGCCTCACTCACACGGGGCGGATTATGGGGAATTCCCGGATTCACTGCCCCCGGTTTCCCCAGGAGCCGCCCGCTGTGTGCGAGGCCCCACCGCTGGCCGGTGTGTGTCTGTACTCCGGTTAGATTGGAACCTTTTCACCGGCAGGTTTAAGAACCTGAATATCAATCTTTACTCAATGTTCAGGACTGTGAATAATTGTAAACATTTACAGCTGAAAGAATTCCCGATTCCCCAATATTCCCAATCCAGGAAACTACCCCCTCGACAGGACACACCCTGTACGGTATTGGAGTAAATATCGAACTGTTCGTGATTTAAACTCGGGTTTCTCTCCTGTTCCCAGTTGAAATGGTGGATGTGGAAAACATTTTAAATTAATTTTATCTTTACTGCCGGATTATATTTTATGTTTACATTCTGCTGTCCAGCCTTATTAAATATGATTTATTGTAATTAAATTATCAGACTCTCAGTGACCTGTATTTGCTGATCCGATAAAGAATGTAGAATCCCTACTTGTTCACAAGGATCCGTTTTAGATTCTCCAGTCCTGAGGCAATTACTGACCGATCCTCTTATGATTGGTCATATTTGTGTTGAATCTGCTTCTCCCTGGTTTAACTGAACTGTTTGTTTCCCTGCATTACGGAGCGAAAACACAATCCGTAACTGTTCTACAATTCATACTCATGTGACTCGGCCAACGTTGTCTACCTCATACGTTGCAGGAAAGGATGCCCCGGAGCATGGTACATCGGCGAGACCATGCAGACACTGCGACAACGTATGAACGGACACCACACAACAATCGCCAGGCAGGAGTGTTCCCTCCCAGTCGGGGAACACTTCAGCAGTCAAGGACATTCAGCCTCCGATCTTCAGGTACGTGTTCTCCAAGGCGGCCTTCGAGACACACGACAACGCAAAATCGTCCAGCAGAAACTGATAGCTAAGTTCGGCACCCATGAGGACGGCCTCAACCGGGATCTTGGGTTGATGTCATGCTACATGAAGTAGAGTCATCCAGACTCGAGTCGTCGTTGGCTTGTTCTCTCTACACGGATGCGGTCGGACCTGCTGTGATTTCCAGCAAAAAAAGTCTTTTGTTTTCCATACAGACCCCAGCATCAGCCACATTTGACCCCTTGGGACCCCAGCTCATTGTCTTTGATGTAATGTTTTCCTGACTGACCTGTTTGGCCACCATCCACACCTTTGATTGCCGTGATTATCTCTCTGCCGAGGTGTGATAAAGGGCAGAATATTAGGCTTAAAAAGTGAAGCGTAGATTTACCAGAATGATACATAGAGGCCAAGGGACAAATTACAATGGGAGATTGCACAAACTAGGGATATATTCCCCGGAATTTAGAAGCTTAAATTATGATTTGATTGAAGTATTCACGATATTAAGTGGAACTGATAGTGTCGATAGAGCGAAGCTATTTCCGATGATTGGCCCGTCTAGGAGTACGGGACATAGACTCAACATTAGTTCCAAGCCTTTCAGGAGAGAAGTTAGGAAAGGGTTCTACATGGAATGTGTGTCAGAAACTTGTAACAAACTTCCGCAAACCGCAGTTAAAGCTGGGTCAATTGTCAATGTTAAACTTGAAGTTTGTTAACCAAAGATAAAAAAGGGATCTGCTGCAAAGTGATGCAAACGGTGTTCGATCACAGATCTAATTGAATGGCAGAAAGGCTCGAGCGGTTAAAAGGTTTACTCCTGTTGTTATTCTCATTGCTAAAGGATCAGAGCACGAATGTAGAAATGAATATCGTGATTTAAAAGCAGCGCCCGAACAGGGACTTGAACCTTGGAACCTCAGATTAAAAGTCTGATGCTCCACCGACCGAGATATCCGGGCTCTTGCTAGCTAGAGTTCACAAAAAGGACTTTAATTGGCTGCAGTGCATCATTGCACCTTCTACAAATTCCGTTTCCTTGTCCATAATCCAGCCTGTTCAGCGCATTTCTCCCACAAATCCTCACACCGGCTTCACGTCAAAAATATTCTCCCTCTCACAAACGACATGCTCTTTAGCAGTGGCGTCAGCTGTGACAACTGCCGTCCCTCAAATATCTGTATTGGATCTTCAACTTTTCACCGTTTTTATGATTGACTTGGATGGAGCAATTGAGCGCTGTAGATGGAAGTTTCAAGATTGCCCGAAGTTAGAAGGTCCGGTCGTGGTGCAAATGGGAACGGGAGCAAACCAAAGGGACAGAGAAAGACGAAGTAAGCCTGCAAAACAATGGTAAATCGAGTTCACTGTGCGCTGGTGTGAGACCATCCACCTTGCAACATTATAAGATAGTTCGGAGTATTTTCTAAATAATGGGAGGTTATTAACTGTTGAGGAGCAAAGGTTTTTTATGAGTCCCAGTTCACAAATCATTATTAGCCAGTAGACATGAAGCAAAAAACAATTTCATTGTCCTGGTTAGGAAATTGGTTGCGCGACAGGAGACACAGTTTACGGATAATGATCTGTTACTTTATTTGGCAGGATATGACGAGTGGTGTCCCTGAGGGATCTCTTATGTGGCCTCATCTATTCACCGATTTTACTAACGACGTACTTGATGGGATTGAGAGCCACACATTCAAGTTTAACAATGACAAAATAGATAGGTGGCATTATAAGCAGTTTAGGTGGAATCAAGAAATTTGACCAGATATTCATAGATTAAGTGAATGGGCAAATCTGTGGCAAATTGAATTAAATATTCGCAAGTGTGATGTCATCCACCTCGGATCCAAGAAGTGGCGTTCAGAATACACTCTATATAATGTTAAGATGGAAGCAGTTGAGATCCAAATAGACTTAAGGGTCCATGTAGATATATCATTAAATGGCCATGGACAGGTACAGAAAAGAATCAAAAAGGCGAATTGAAAGGTGATACTTATATCTATAGGATGACAATATAAGGGGGATAAATTATGCCACAGCTATACAATGCACTGGTTAGACCACACCTGTCGTACTGTCTACAGTTCTGGGCATCACACATTAAGAAGGTAATATTAGGCTTAAAAAGTGAAGCATAGATTCACCAGAATGATTCATAGAGTCCAAGGGACAAATTACAATGGGAGATTGCACAAACTAGGGATATATTCCCTGGAATTTAAAAGCTTACGTGGTGATTTGATTGAAGTATTCCCGATATTAAGTGGAACTGATAGTGTCGATAGAGCGAAGCTATTTCCGATGATTGGCCCGTCTCGGAGTTCGGGGCACAGACTCAACATTAGTTCCAAGCCTTTCAGGAGAGAAGTTAGGAAAGGCTTCTACATGGAATGGGTGGCAGAAATTTGTAACACACTTCCGCAAACAGCACTTAAAGCTGAATCAATTGGCAATGTGAAACTTGAGATTGATAGATGTTGGTTAACCAAAGATATTAAGGGATCTGGAGCAAAGGGATGCAAACGGAGTTCGAGCACAGATCCAATTGAACGGCAGAAAGGCTCGAGCGGTTAAAAGCCCTAGTCCTGTTGTTATTCTCACTGCGGAAGGATCAGAGCACGAATGTAGAAATGAATATCCTGATTTAAAAGCAGCGCCCGAACAGGGAATTGAACCTGAGATAGTTCGGAGTATTTTCTAAATAATTGGAAGCTATTAACTGATGAGGAGTAAAGAGGTTTATGAGCCCCAGTTCACAAATCATTAGTAGCTGGCAGACATGGAGCAAAATACAGTTTTATTGTCCTGGTTAGGAAATTGTTTGCGCGACAGGAGACGAAGTTTACGGATAATGATCTGGTACTTTATTTGGCATGATATGACGAGTGGTGTCCGTGAGGGATCTCTTATGTGGCCTCATCCATTCACCGATTTTATTAACGACTTACTTGATGGGATTGAGAGGCAAACATTCAAGTTTAACGATGACAAAATAGATAGGCGGCATTATAAGCAGTATATGTGGAAGCAAGAAATTTGCCCAGCTATTCATCGATTATGTGAATGGGCAAATCTGTGGCAAATTGATTTAAATATTAGCGAAGTGTGATGTCATCCACTTCGGAACTAAAAAGGGGCGTTTAGAATATACTCTATACAATGTTAAGCTGGAAACAGTTGAGATCCAAATAGACTTAAGGGTCCATGTAAATATATCATTTAATGGTCATGGACAGGTACAGAAAATAATCAAAAAGGCTGAATGAAAGGTGATACTTATATCTATAGGATGACAATATAAGGGGGAGAAATTATGCAACAGCCATACAAAGCACTGGTCAGACCACACCTGGAGCACTGTGTGCAGTTCTGGGCATCACACCTTAGTATTAATAAGTGAAGCGTAGATTTACCAGAATGATACACAGAGTCCAAGGGACAAATTACAATGGGAGATTGTTCAAACTAATGATATATTCCCTGGAATTTAGAAGCTTACGTGGTGATTTGATTGAAGTATTCACGATATTAAGTGGAACTGATAGTGTCGATAGAGCGAAGCTATTTCCGATGATTGGCCCGTCCAGGAGTACGGGACACAGACTCAACATTAGTTCCAAGCCTTTCAGGAGAGAAGTTAGGAAAGGCTTCTACATGGAATGGGTGGCAGAAATTTGTAACACACTTCCGCAAACAGCACTTAAAGCTGAATGAATTGGCAATGTGAAACTTGAGATTGATAGATGTTGGTTAACCAAAGATATTAAGGGATCTGGAGCAAAGGGATGCAAACGGAGTCACAACACACATATATATTTGCTGCCTTCACGATCCCAGGGTGTTTTGGAGCCTCTACGCCTACTTGATCCTGGCCGTCACGTGGGACTATGTACTCTTAAGTCAGACTCAGGCTAGGTGTTTGAGACAGGCACCCTCTTTGTCCGTGTCATTCCGTCACTCACTCATTCCTTCGCGACATTTATCGCTCCACAGTGTTCCCTTTAGTACTTGCGATCCGCACTCTCACAACTGTGTTCTCCTACCTCTCGCAGACTTTACTTGATTCGTGATGCTACGGCACTGTCGCTCCGCCTTTCCAGGTGACTCAATTTCTGGATGGTCAAAATTGACTTCTCGTCCGGGTTCACCGGTGCGGGTGGTCTTTCAGTTCGAGAGCATCCTGCCGACTACACCAATTGTTGGTGAAAAATTAATTCACTCGAGAGCGCCAAATCCTAACCACTACACCATCAGGGAAGCTGCAGCAAGTCCCCTGCCAGAAAGCATAGCAACACAGTCTTTCCTGCGTGCTCCTTTGAAATTCAGATACTTTCACGCAAGGCAAACTGTTCGTACAAAATGAATTTTTTTAGTTGAGAACACAAATGACGTGTTCGCGAAACCACGGCACCAAGTACGGGTAGGCATCCACTTGAAATCGATTTCCTTCTGTGCTTTTCTCTGGATGTTGTCTCTCTCGGGGCCGGGCGAACATTTCATTGATGCATTTTTCCTGAACTGAAGCCTTTTGCCCATCTCGCGGGGTCAGAGCCGCTCTGTCTGTCTCTTCCTGCTTCTGACCATTAACGGGAACAGGCCGCCAGTTCAACGTTCATCAGCAAACCCAGAAACACAAATAAACAGAAAGATGAGTCTCTCCGCCCCGCTGGCAAAGGTGGTCATCATTTTACAGAAGGCAAGGAAGTGTATTTTGGATTGCTGTACCGAATGATGCGCTGCTGACTGTTGCGGCAGTAGCTGCGGTGCAGCAAGTTGAAAGCTTGATCAGGGTGCTTTGATTGGTGGCAGTTCAAACAGCCCCAAAACGCAAATTTTCCTTACCGAGAATCGAATCCGGATCGTAGCTTTTCCTCAGAGACAGAAAGAAACACAGAGACACACAGACAGAGAGAAGCCGTCGGGAAATTGAATACTGATCACTATACTGTCAAGGACCTGGTAGAGGAAGTAGTTATGCAGTGCTTGAGGCAAAGATTCAAACACTCACATAGACATGTGTGTGTGCTCTCTTTTTGTATGTATGTCTCAGATATCAGCCCTGCAATTTTTTCCTATTCAATAGTTTATCCAATTCCCTTTTGAAAGTTGCTATTGAATCTACTTCCACCGCCCTTTCAGGCATCGCAATCCGGAACACACTCCCTGAGCCACTGGGCTTATCCACTTGTTTGCTGCCGCTGTTTTTTCTCAGTGCAATATTTAGTTTCGAGCTTCTGGCAATAATTGGCCACTAATCGATCAAAGGGGAAAGTGACTGAGAAATAAACAGTGTCTGTGGCTGCATGAAACAGACATACTTTTTCCACTGATATGTCAATTTATTTATCAGCATCAAATCAGGAATTGAGCAGCTAAAATGATATTACAGTTCAATACAGAGCAGAGTGATTAAATTAATATACCTCAGGACGGGGATGGAGCCTCGGCCCTTCCCACAGAAGATCTAAATTATATGATTGATTATTGATGGAGGCCGATTTATTTCTACACCTTGGAATTCTGGAGAACCTGCTTCATTATTTGTAGAACAAGCTGAGCCGACAGCTCCCTCCCTGTAACAACAGATAAGGGTAAGCCAGAAATAGGTCTGGCTGGTTTACCCGTTACACTCTGAGACTCTTAACTTACAGGGAGGTTAGGTCGAGCCCCACGTTGGGGTGATTGCCTGGTATCCTGGCAGCAGTCATGATGCCTTCATCCTGCACCAGTGTGGTGTACCAGCAATCTTCCAGCCACCATGTCAAACCAAAGGGTGGCTGCTCGGAGACAAGGGCTATCCGCTATGCACCTGGCTGATGACACCTCACCAATACCCCAACCACTCGGGGCCAGCACTCATATAATGAGATCAATGCTGCCACGAGGTACCTCATCGCGCCGACTATCGGGGTGTTAAAGCAACGGTCCCTCAGCCTTGACCGCTCATGAGGAGCTCTCCAGTAAACACTGGAGTCCCATTTAGTGGTGATCTGCTGCATGCGCCACAACTTGGCTATCTTGAGGGCGAAGTGATTGCCACCACGGGTTCTGGGACCACCTCAGGAGGAGCAGGAAGTGGAGGAAGAGGAGGAGGAGGAAGAGCAGGAGGCGGAATAGGTAGAAATGGAAGAGCAGGAGAACGAAGAAGAGGAGGAGGGGGAAGGGAGGAGGCAGGCAGTAGATTCTTGTTCTGGACAGGCTGTCCGTGAGCGCCGCATCAGATTACAGTTCAAGTTAATGAAACTCCACATGCCTGTTGCTCACCAGTTCCCCATTTTACCATCCCTCTGTCACAGAACATCACAGCGTCCTCCTGGTCACAAAGCTGAAATGAGAGCCACCACAAAACAAACATTCCAAACATAATTTATAAGTTTAGCAAATCACAATCAGAATAACAAAGTCAACTCTACTCACGCTTGTGCTTTCCCTCAGTGGCTGTCTTTCTTTCGTGTTGCTTCTCCTACCATCGAGCTCCTACGAAGTGCTCCCCCAGTGGCTACGGAATGGCTGATGGAAGGCTGCTGACTTTCAATGGGGAGACTGCAGATGGCCTTGCAGGAAGACCTCGAGCAGCTGTGGGCCTAGAATGCCCGGCTGTAGACTGCACTAACTCGGCATGGACGGCAGCAGCCTGAGTTGGCTGGATGACAGGCAGCAGCAAGGGCACTGCCAGAGTTGCAGTGGTGGGAGTATGAATGCTGTCATCCTGAGAGAGGACTACAGGTTCTTGCTCTGTGGAGGCACTGCCACTTCCCAGGGCGGCGCCTCTGCAATTCTAGCCTTCTATTTGGTGAAAGATTTCCGGAGTGCTGTGAGACCCCGCACTTCATACTCGTAAATCCAGCCACGATGGCAGCAATGTGAGCTTCCACTGCAGTACTGAGACGTTTGGTCGCTTCCGCCTGTGCTGCAATGGAAGCTGTGACATCACCCATCACACACTGCATCATGGCTGGGTCTACTAGGTCACTCATGAAGTTTCCCATCATTTCCATCCTGGAAATCACGGGCTCCAAGCTCCGTGCAAATTCCTGTGCAATGTTGGAGCTGGACATCTCTATGCTCCTTGGCACTGAAAAGAGGCCCTCTGGCAGGCTTGCCATTGCACCGAGCATTTCAGTGTGCATACCCATCAATCTTCTTCTGATGGCCGTCCCATTGAGGTCATGATCTGATTCCTGTGCATCAGAACTCGTGCATGAACTCACCCACTGGGGAGCTGACACCCATCTCTCCTTTCCCCCTGAACTGGCTGCAGCCCACTGATGTCCATTAACTCACCACCAGCAGAGCCTGCCTCTATTCTACACTCTAAAATCCTCGCAGTGCCATTTTCTGAGCTGGTGCCTGTGAATATCAGATGCATTGACGGTGCTCCTGCACTGCTCTCCTCCAAAGATTCGGGGACAGGTTGTCGTAGTTGGAATTCGTGTGTATCTGAAAGGAGAAAGGCACAAGGGTCGAGATGTGGTGAGGGATGGGGGATAGCAAGATATCCATGCCTACACCATCAGTGTGTTGCATTGAGCAATGTGTGAGGCTTGTGGTGCAGATGGTGCAATATGGCATTTGATGATGCATTCACCCACCTTGACCACTCGTCTGAGGTCATTAAACTTTTTGCGGGACTACATCCAGGTCTTGGGGCTAACACTTGTCGCACTGACGGCTTCAGCGATCACCTCCCGCAGCCTTCTGTTGTCCTTCCTTGAAAGCCTCTTCCCACCCTGAGATAGACGGCCTGACAGCGTCTTTGAAACGCGAGGACCAAGGCCTCCATTGCTGCATCTGAAAATCACCTCGTCCTTTCTCTTAGCTGTTGGATCATGGTTTTCTCCACAATGACAATGAGTTGCTTCTGCAACAAGGCACTTCCCCTTTAATAGTGCAGCGAACCTAGGCCAACATTTATTGGCCAGTAGACTGCACACGATATTCTCCCCCCTGTTCTGCACTAAGCCAATCAGCAGCGGATTTAGCGCTGAGATCCGCATTGCAATCATTCCAATAAGCAGGCAGCACGAATTGTGTGTGCTCCCTTCAACACTAAGAAAGGACCGGGGCAGATCGAGCTTTGCGCTGCCTGCGCCTGTTTTCAGGTCTTGTAAAATTTATATAGCTATATTCCTGATTAGAACAAGTTGCCGCATTACAACAATGCTCCTGATATTCTTCCTGGATCTTTTTCTTGCAAATTATCCTAAATCTGTGTCCTTTGGTTACCGACCCTCCTGCCAGTGGAAACAGTTTCTCTCTATATACTCTATCAAAACACTTCATGATTTTGATCGCCTCATTTAAATCTCCATTTAACCCTCTCTGCTCTTAGAAGAACAATCCCAGATTCTCTAGTCTCTCCACGTAACTGAAGTCTCCGGTAACAATTTAGGGATTAGCTCTTTGTCTGATTGGGATCCCTGGAAATGTGATGTATTTTCACTCTGCAACTGGAAGTGAGAAAATAAGTGCAAGGATTCCTGACAGTGAGTTCTTTGCAGAGGTTTTGTGGAATAGTTAGTATTTGCGAATGGGTTCCCAGGAATTGTTCCATAACTCCAGTAAGTTCCGTGCAATTATAAATGTTTATTCAGGTACCAATGATTACATCACCATCTACAGGGATGGGGCTCTTGGGATCTTGTTATACCGGTTCCTGGAGGTGTATCAATATTAGTGGGGAGTCCTCAGGAATGTTTCAATGTTTAGAGCAGGTACATGGCCATATCTGACTATGTGCAGCGTCAATGGTTGTGTTTTTCTGGGAAAGATTCACGGGTCATGTGCACACATTCTTTGCGGTCGCCAAGAGTGTGTCTTCATTTCAAGGGCAATGGAAATAGGACAATGTTTGCCATGGATCTTCAGAAATGAGCAAAGGATATTCCCGGGGGCTCAACCAGATTGATTGCTTTCACTGACTGAGGTTAAAGTCCACACTGAGAATTGGATAGAAATTCCCTGAAATTACAGAACCTCATAATCACAGAAATAATCAGAAACCTGTAACTAAACCTGTTCTCGCTTCACCCAATGCAGTCATACTGACGATTCCACATAGTCTGATTAACCCTGAGCTTTGGGGAGATTCACTTTACATCTGTGCAATATCGGGCTAAATATAGTTTATGATATTGCAACACGTTGTGTAAAAGAGATTAACTGAATCTGTTTGTTCAGTCACTGTAATTAATGTCAGTCTCCTTGCGCCCTAATTATGTCAGTGGAGATTTCTCTCGCCTTACATAAGGGCCTTCGCTCACTCTGTTAACCCAGAGTGTCTCTCGGAGCTTGGTCTGCAGAACAACCCGGGATCAGCGTTCAGCAGAAGTTGGAAATACGGATCGGAGTCCTCCATGAGAAAATGTGGCATTGCGTGCAATTCTACGTGTACAGAAGATTTATTATCCCACCCTCGCTGTTTTTGGTGTCCTTGGTAAGTCTCTATCTCCAGGTATTGATCCTGTAACCATTCTAATTGTATTCCTGCCTGTAACTGTCAAAGCCCAGTTGCTGTCGGTGTTCCTTGTAAGTGACCATATTACTATTTCATGCTGTAAACGATATTTAACTCTAAACACTGTGTTCATTGTGCAAATCTGCATATCCAAAAATTAATTGTACTCAGTTTATTCCTCTTGCTTTGTGTCTGAAAGTAACTTGTTCCCCGACAGTGTCACTGGGTGATTTATTCAATGAATATCTTACAATCTGCAGTCCGATCTGAGTCTGGGAGTAGATTTTACACTTTACCCTCTGGGCGTTAAACAGCGACTGAGGAGGCCTTTGGAACAAAAAGTGGGCGAGATGGATTAACAACACCTGCCACAGTCGTTCCATTGATTTTCAAGGAAGGTGAATCTGGCGGGTTCTATTATTGGTGAGGGGTCTGTTACCCGCCCCGATTATCTGTGTGTGCTCCGGACAGGCGGTGATTGATTGTTAGACAGTAAAGATCGAATCAAATCCAATCAGGAATATGTTCATGGCTTCAAGGATATTTTTTATATCTGTTGTGTGAAATTAATGATACAGAGTTGCAATTGGCGATAAATCATTCCAACTGATTTTAATTCCAATTGATTGTAAATGGAGTAAGGTGCATTGTAGATTCCTTTATCATTTTATCGTTTTGTATTCCCTCTATCAATTTGAAACCTATTCAGTTCTCACTCACATGTGGACAGCGCCAAATTAACATTGTTTCACTTCCATTCAGATTCTTTCTCAAACACAAGGTGGCAGATCGAATCGTTAGTTACATCATCAGCCCCTTTATAGTGGCTGCCCATCCGAATAGCTTTGAAATACGAGTGGAAATTCTCCCATTACAAAATGATTAGATAGATTGATAGATAGATAGATAGTTAGATAGATAGATTGATAGATAGATAGATAGATAGACAGATAGATAGATAGATAGATAGATAGATAGATAGATAGATAGAGAGATAGATAGATAGATAGATAGATAGATAGATTGACAGATAGATAGATAGATAGATAGACAGATAGATAGACAGACAGATAGATAGATAGATAGATAGATAGATAGATAGATAGATAGATAGATAGATAGATAGATAGATAGATAGATAGATAGATAGATAGATAGATAGATAGATAGATAGATAGATAGATAGATAGATAGATAGATAGATAGATAGATAGATAGATAGATAGATAGATAGATAGATAGATAGATAGATAGATAGATAGATAGATAGATAGATAGATAGATAGATAGATAGATAGATAGATAGATAGATAGATAGATAGATAGATAGATAGATAGATAGATAGATAGATAGATGGACAAACAGTGGATAGACATACTGACTGATAGACAGACAGACAGGTTGTACATTTTGTATTGGTAATAGTGTAAGATCGGTTATGTAACACTGGCCTCCCATCATACACCTCTCACGAATTTCCTTTACATTGATTTTACAGGATAGCGAAACCGAGTGGGGTTTTAGAAACATTGGCCATTCGTTATTGTCCGGTTTACTTCTTTGCTGAAAGTTAAAAATTGCGCCAGTAATCAATGATTGAAATCGGGCAGTGTGTAAAACCCTCAGCCAATCCGCTATCGACCATTTTTATCCGGGAGCAAAAGAGAATATTCCGTTATTATTGCCAATACTGATTTTTTTTAAGTTTCTCTCTTTTCCTCTCCAGAAGGTATTGTGTCCTTGATGAGTTTTCACAAGACAGCTATCTCATGTGCCACACATGATTACAGATGATTCTCCTTTGGTCTATTTTTCCACTGCCGTTTCACACCCCAGATGTTTCCTACCCAGAAGGAGACGATTCAGCCTTCTCTCAGTCTCAGCTGGTTGCTGCAGTATTTCAAAAGCGACTCCCCAGACCCACTCTCTCCTCATGGCCCCGTGTCTTCCTCTGCTCCTTGTACTGTTCTCCTCTTTAGTTAGAAGTATATCCTCTAAGAGTGATTTACGATGTCTCGAGTTCCGACCCATCTCACGGCCGATGTTAATTTTGAAATATCTCATTGATGATTTTAATTCACTCTTGTTCTCTGCCTCTGTATCTAATTTCAGCTATCATTTGAAGCTAACCCGCCCGGCGGGAACCAGGCGAGTTCGGGCCGGACACCCGTTTTACAGCCCGCCCGAATTCGCGCTGCATTGACTTCAATGTTGCGGACAATTGGACGGTGAGTAAACCAGGTGTCCGACTTGAACACACTCCATTCCCGCTGGTCCGGTTAGTTTAACCTTCGGGTTTATACAGGCCCTTGCTAGGTTTCGGCACCAGGGACCACTCTGAAATTACCGTTCATTAAGATTGAGGCGAGGCAGCAGGTGTAAAATGTCATTCTGCAACGGCACATAACGTGGCTGAACAATCCTTTTACTCGTCAAACATTTAAACAGACACTTTCCAGCAGAAGATATTACACAGTGTACAGGAGCAGGACCCAGGCGTATACCCCACCATATCCCAGGGTCAATGATCAGGAGCAGGACCAAGGCGTATACCCCACCATATCACAGGGTCACTGATCAGGAGCAGGACCAAGGCGTATACCCGACCATATCCCAGGGTCACTGATCAGGAGCAGGACCAAGGCGTATACCCGACCATATCCCAGGGTCACTGATCAGGAGCAGGACCAAGGCGTATACCCCACCATATCCCAGGGTCACTGATCAGGAGCAGGACCAAGGCGTATACCGCACCATATCCCAGGGTCACTGATCAGGAGCAGGACCAAAGCATATACCCCACCATATCAGAGGGTCACTGATTAGGAGCAGGACCAAGGCGTATACCCCACCATATCCCAGGGTCACTGATCAGCAGCAGGACCAAGGCATATACACCACCATATCAGAGGGTCACTGATTAGGAGCAGGACCAAGGCGTATACCCCACCATATCCCAGGGTCACTGATCAGGAGCAGGACTCATGTGAACAATGGTCAACAGAAGAGGTGAGAGATAACATAAAGCTAATGGAAAGAACATACAAAAGTGAAAATAATAGTGTAGATCGAGAGAGCTGCCAGAGATAGAAAGAACAGCAAAGGAAGACAACACAGATATTAAGAGCTGGAAAGAGGGAATACGAAAAGAAAATTGCGATGGATTTCAAGAGCAACACAAAAGGTTTTTACAATTATATAAGAGAAAAAGTAGTCGGGGTAACGTAAGCAAGAAAACAGTATCAGCAAATATAATGGTACTGAAGACTGATAATCCCGAGAACCAGATGGTTTCCACCCCAGGGTTATAAAGAACGTAGTGAGGAAATTGCAGATGGTTTAGCCGTAATCTTCCGAAGCTCTCTCGAGTCAGGAATTGTCCCATTAGGTTGCAAATGCAATTGTTTTTTAGGAAAGGTGAGAGAGAGATATCAGGAAATTAAAGACCACATAGTCTAACATCTGTTTTGGGAAGTGATTCAGCTAAACTGAGCATTTGTTGGGTATTAAGTTATACAGACACGAGGCAGATGAATGGAGTTTGGATACAGATAGCCCAGATCTCATTAAATGGCGGAACAGGCTGGATGGGCTGAATGGCACACTCCTGCTCCTAAGTTCATATGTGACATCCCAACAATAAACAGGGTCTCTGATCAGCATCAGGAGTCAGGGGATTACATACTCAGCATATCTCAGGGTCAGTGATCAGGAGCAGGACCAATGGGAGTTTCACCCTCAGCACATCTCAGAGTCACTGATCAGGAGCAGGGCCAAGTGGGTTACACCGTCAGCATATCCCAGAGTCACTGATCAGGAGCAGGGCCAAGGGGGTTACACCGTCAGCACATCTCAGAGTCACTGATCAGGAGCAGGGCCAAGGGGGTTACACACTCAGCACATCCCAGAGTTACTGATCAGGAGCAGGGCCAAGGGGAGTTTCACCCTCAGCACATCCCAGAGTCACTGCTTAGGAGCTGGAACGAGAGGGATCAACCCCACCATATCACAGGGTCATTGATTCCAATTTTAACTGACTAGGCCCAGATTTGACCGTGGGACCTTCTGTCAGCACCATCAGGCTTTGTTGGCATCAGTCAGTGTGTTTACTCTTTGTTCATCAGGGGAAACCACATTCTATTGTTGGACATTTCTGAATAAATATAACCGTGTTATTTTCATGTTTATTTATCCAATTTGATCAGACTTTGAATTCACAAATCATTACTGACAGTTGACTTGAAGTCTCAGCTCTAACATGAAGTTCTGTGACATCGGATTCCATCACGGGATGTTGTGAGCTCTCAGTAAATTACATCCATTGATCCACGACACTGATATTTCTGCTCCCATCCTGATGTGTAATTTCCCTTTCCCCCCCTTCCTTCCAGTTATTGGAACAATGACTGTGCTGTTCTGTGTGAAGAACATTTTCTGGTACTTTATGGTTACAAGCGACTATCTGCTAGTGAGACTACCTTGGTTCTGCGGTATGACCTACAGTGTTATGTTTTCACCAGTATGGACAGCAATTGAATTTCTACATTATATTTTCACCCCGTGTGTACCATTTATACTGATTCTGATGCTCAATGTTTTAACTGTCAGACACATTTTAGTGACCATCAGAATTCGGAAGAGACTTCGGGACCGGGTCAGTGGGGAGAGTCCCAGTGACCCAGAGACAAAAAACAGAAGAAAATCAATTACTGTACTTTTTGTGATCTCGGGGAATTTTATCCTTCTATGGGCTGTGCTCCTGCTCAGTACGATGTATACTAGAATTGTTCTGGGGAGCGAGTTCCCTATTGCTGAGCTCCCCAATATTGTACGAGAACTTGGGTATATGCTCCAGCTCCTGAGTTGCTGCACAAACACTTTTATTTATGCCGTGACCCAGAGTAAGTTCAGAGAGGAGCTGAAGAATGGGGTGAAATATCCCTTCACTGTACTTTCTAAGATTATAAAATAACGAGGAAAACGGAAGATTTTCTCAGGTAGGCTACAATGTTGTCTCACACGGTATCCCAGCCCCTCACCACCCAGTCTCTGTAATCCTGTTATTTTGAAGGCAAACCGAGCTGATTTGATTGAGATTGAATTTGATGCAAGGTGTGTTTTGTAAACTTGGAGCAGCTGCCGTGTGTGGAAAATCCTTTACTGTAATCACACATTTAAATAAAATTAAACTGACATGGAACAACCCCCGTGACAACTGTTTATTGGGTTTTATTGCTGTTTGTGTTCATGGATTTCGGCCGGACGGACTGTGATTCTATGTGATGGACTGTAACTGGGAAAAGATACAACACCAGTCGGCAATACCGCGAGTTCCCCTTTACAGAGACCATCTCCGGGTAATTTACTGATTCCTGCAGTCCTACTGCTGAAATACAAGTTATTCTGAGTATAGCCTTCTTCCTGAGGAGTAATTTACCACTCGGCTGATGGATACTGCGCGCATTACAATGGTTACCTTTATAAAACCTGGAATTTGCGATGGAAAATGACGGCGAACAAACAACATTCGCTGTTATTACCCCTCTGAAGCTGACCGCAACTTCAGGATGAAGCGCATGGGCATCTAAACAGGGAAATCCTGAAGTTGCGGTCAGTCATTCACTGCTCCGACACTGGCTGCGCTGTTCCCCCGCCCCCACCCCCATAGCCGGCAATCAGTGGAATCAGGGAAATCAGTGAAACTGACCAAACTCGGGCTTTTCCCGGCAATATCGCTGTTAAATACCCTGTTAAATGGATTCGGTGTAACTGGTGTTTTAACAGCGAATTGACTGCTAAACAAGCGTTATGGCCCTGAATAACTATTTTTAATTTTGTGGAGTGTCAAATTTCTCCATTGTGATAAAATGAAGTTTATTATAAACTTTAAACAAAATTATATTATTTTAAAGTTTGTTGATGTTTATTTCAGGTTTATCTTTTCCCCATGTGAGTTCCCCAATCTTTGATTTTCACTCTATAACATTTTTAAAAAGTCTGATTAAACGCAACTTCTTCGCGTCCTGCTTCCTGTGTGAATTCTGCATTGTGCTGCACAGACTATAAATTAATAAATCAGCGTCATTAACAAATATAATTAGTTGATGCTAAAGCCCCAAAAAAGTAGATATAATAAACAGGTAAGGATGAAATTGGTCCTGGGCGGGTCAGTAAAACGGGCGATAATGAATCGACAGCCTTTTTGTCGAGCCCTGGATTTTCTATTCAATTCAACACGGTGCTCCATACGGGGTCTGACCAAGGCTCTGTATAACTGAAGCCTTATTTCCTCCTGTTCATATTTGAGCTCCCTTCAGATTTTATGTTTAATCCCCTCAGGACACCTTGGGATTGGGAAAAAATGGTGCCTTGCCAGAGCTGCCCACAAACCAAGGAGCAACAATTGAAAAAACGGAATTAATAATTGAAAAAGTGAACATGACGTGGTGCAGATTAAATAAAAGAAGCTAAGATTTTTTTAGTGAATTATTACAAAATACAACTCATTATAGGGACAATAGTAGAGGCAGTTCAAACACCAGCGACAACTAATATACATGGATGAGCGATTTGATTTCAATCTTACACCACGTATGTCTCGTAATCTTCTGCTGTGCCTTTTCTAATTTCAGTTTTACTGGAACACTTGGACAACTATCATCGTGGCTTCTTTAACATGAGAACCTCCATAAAGCAAATGCAAAAGGTTTATGCAACCTGTCATCATAACTTAACCCTATAAGCCCTTGTATCATTCTGGTGAATCTGGGCTGTTCCTCCTCCAGGGCCATATATACATTTCCTGAGGGTCGATGCCCAAAATTAAATGCAGTTTCCCAAATGGGGTCTGGCCAAGGCTTTGTAAAACTCAAGCATCGCTTCCTTTCAAATGTATTCCAGCCGCCATTAGCTTTGAATATTAAAGCCCTCGAGGCACCAAGAGAGTGGCAATAAATTGAACCTTGTCAGCATCGCCGCCAACCCAGGAAACAAAAATTAAATAAAAGGTATGTATAATTGAAAAAGTTAAAACCAGAAGTGGTGCAGATGCAACAGAAAATGCAAAGGTATTTTTATTTCAAAATTACAGAAGAGGAAATAATCTGTGGCCACTAGTGGAGGCCATTCATACACCAAGAACAAATAGCGACACATCGATAGGCATTTTGATTCGAATATTACACTGGTGAATCTCGAGATTTTCTCTGGTGCCTTTTCTGTTCACTGCATTAAGAGAAACCATGGCAAACCATCAAAGTGTACTTTCAAAATGAGAACTTCTGTACAGCAAATGCACAAAGCACGGATGATTGAGTGAAAGGGCTACCATATCTGATGAATTGCTGCTGCCAAGAGTTTGGGCCTTTGATTAATTAATTTAAAAAACCTTCTAGAAATCAGAGATAAGATGTGGTTTAAAGAACATAAGAACATAAGAAATAGGAGCAGGAGTAGGCCATTTGGCCCCTCGAGCCTGCTCCGCCATTTAATGAGATCATGGCTGATCTGATCTTTGCTCAGCTCCATTTCCCAGCCCGCTACCCATAATCCATCACTCCCTTATTGTTCAAAAATCTGTCTATCTCCACCTTAAATATATTCAATGACCCAGCCTCCACGGCTCTCTGGGGCAGAGAATTCCACTGATTTACGACCCTCAGAGAAGAAATTCCTCCTCATCTCAGTTTTAAATGGGCGACCCCTTATTCTGAAACTATGGCCCCTAGTTCTAGATCCCCACCTGAAGGGAAACATCTTCTCTGCATCTACCTTGTCGAGCCCCCTCAGTATTTTATATGTTTCAATATGATCACCTCTCATTCTTCAAATCTCCAATGAGCATAGGCCCAACCTGCTCAACCTTTCTTCATAAGTCAACCCCTTCATCTCAGGAATCAAACTCGTGAACCTTCTCTGAACTGCCTCCAATGCATGAATACCCCTCCTTAAATATGGAGACCAAAACTGTACACAGTACTCCAGGTGTGTTCTCACCAATATCCTGTACTGTTGTAGCAGGGCTTCCCTGCTTTGATACTCCAACCCCCTTTCAATAAAGGACAACATTCCACTTGCGTTCCTGATTACTTGCTATACCTGCATGCTAACTTTTTGTGTTTCATGCACAAGGTCCTCCACGTCCCTCTGTACTGCAGCATTTTGTAATCTCTCTCCAATTGAATAATAATTGTTTTTAAATGTTTCTTATCAAAGTGGATAACCTGAACACTTACCCACCTTATACTCCATCTGCCAAATGTTTACCCACTCAAATAGCCTGTCTATATCCCTTTGCAGATTCTTTGTGTCCTCTTCACAACTTGCTTTCCCACCTATCTTTGTATCATCAGCAAATTAGTCTACATTACACACGGTCCCTTTATCCAAGTCATTAATATAGATTGTAAATAGTTGAGGCCCCAGCATTGATCCCTGTGGCATTCCACTAGTTAACGTTTGCCACCCGGAAAATGAATTATTTATGCCGACTCTCTGTTTTGTTTTAGTTAGCTAATCCTCTATCCATGCTAATATATTAGCCCCAACCCCGTGAGCTCTTATCTTGTGCAGTAACCTTTTACGTGGCACCTTATCGAATGCCTTCTAGAAATCCAAATGCACCACATCCACTGGTTCCCCTTTATCCACCCTGCTCGTTACATCCTCAAAGAACTCCAGCAAATTTGTCAAACATTCATAAAACCATGCTGACTCTGCTTGACTGTATTATGATTTTCTAAATGTCCTGCTACTGCTTTCTTAATAATGGACTACAGCATTTTCCCAATGACAGATTTTAGACTAACTGATCTATATTTTGCTGCTTTCTGTCTCCCTCCCTTCTTAGATAGGGGCGTTACATTTGCGGTTTTCCAATCCACTGCGACCTCTCAAGAATCCAAGGAATTTTGGTAGATTGCAACCATTGCATCCACTATCTCTGCTGCCACTACTTTTAAGACCCTAGAATGCAGACCATCAGTTCCCTGGGACTTGTCCACCTTTAAACCCATTATTTTACCGAGTGCTTTTTCTTTAGTGATTGAGATTGTTTTAAGTTCCCCCCTCCGTATAGCCACTGATTATACATTATTGGGATGGTGTTAGTGTCTTCTGCTGTGAAGACTGATACAAAGGGGGGAGGGAGAGATAGAGGGGGAGGGAGAGAGACAGGGTGGAGAGATAGAGAGGATGGAGAGATAGAGAGCGCGGAGAGAGAGCGTCGGAAGAGAGAGAATGAGGAGATAGAGAGAATGAGGAGAGAGAGAGAATGAGGAGAGCGAGGGGAGAGAGAGAGAAATGGGAGAGGGGGAGAGGGTAGAGAGAGGGGAGAGAGAAGAGGGGAAGAGCGAGAGAGAGGGGAGAGAGGGGGAGAGGAGTTTGTAAACGCATCAGCCTTGACGTAATAAAGACTCACTACGCACTTGAACATAAAGCAAGGCTTTAATCAACTTGTAACAAAACATGGAGGTCTAGTTAGCAGTCACTAGCTTCCTGTTTCCAGATTGTCTCTGCCCAAGGTGGGCCCATGCCTGAGTATTTATACTCCCTGGACGGCGCCCCAGCTGGCCACCCAGTAGTACTTCCTGAGTTGTTACTTGCGATTTATGACAAGCCTTGTCTTTTCCACTCATGTGATGGGCTCTGCCATCATTGAGGATGGGGATATTCATGGAGCCTCCTCCTCTAGTTAGTTCTTTAATTGTCCACCACAATTCACGACTGGATGTGGCAGGACTGCAGAGCTTTGATCTGATCTGTTGATTGTGGGGTCGCTTAGCCCTGTCTATAGCATGCTGCTCCTGCTTTTTAGCATGCATGTAGTCCTGTGTTGCAGCTTCGCCAGGTTGGTACCTTATTTTTAGGTACACCTGGTGCTGCTCCCGGCATGCCCTTCTACACTCCTTATTGAACCAAGGTCGGTCCCCTGGCTTTATGGTAATGGTAGACTGAGGGATATGCTGGGCCATGAGGTTACAGATTGTGGTTGAATACAATTTTGCTTCTGCTGATGGCCCACAGCGCCTCATGGATGCCCAGTTTTGAGCTGCTAGATCTGTTCTGAATCTGTCCCATTTAGCACGGGGGTAGTGCCACACAACACGATGAAGGGTGTCCTCAGTGTGAAGACGCGACCTTGTCTCCCCAATGACTGTGCGGTGGTCACTGATACCAATGTCATCATGGAAATTTGCATCTGCGACAGGTAGATTGGGGAGGACGAGGTCGTGTATGTTTTTCCCTCATGTTGGTTCTCTCACCACCTGCCGCAGGCCCAGTCTGGCAGAACTGTCTTTCAGGCCTCGGCTAGTTCGGTCAGTAGTGGTGCTGCCGAGCCACTCTTGGTGATGGACATTGAAGTCCTCCACCCAAAGTACAGTCTGTGCCCTTGCTACTCTCAGTGCTTCCTCCAAGTGGTGTTCAACATGGAGGAGTACTGATTCATCAGCTGAGGGAGGGCAGTTGGTGGTAAACAGCAGGAGGTTTCCTTGTCCATGCTTGACCTGAAGCAACGAGACTTCATGGGGTCCGGAGTCAATGTTGAGGACTCCCAGGGTCATTCCCTCCCGACTGTATACCACTGTGCCGCCACCCCTGGTGGGTCTGTCCTGCCGGTGGGACAGGACATACCGAGGGATGGTGATGGAGGAGTTTGAGACATTGGCTGAAAGATATAATTCTGTGAGTATGACCATGTCAGGCTGTTGCTTGACCAGTCTGTGGGACAGCTCTCCCAATTTTGGCACAATTCCCCAGATGTTGGTGAGCAGGAATTTGCAGGGTCGTCGGGGCTGCGTGTGTCATTGCAGTGTCCGTAACTGATGCCGAGGTCGATGCCGGGTGGTCCATCCGGATTGAGCAAGTTTAAAACCGACGAGAGAAAGACACACACACTGAAAGAGACACGCTTTTATCACAGCAGGGGGGAGTGTGAAGCAGGAATTTCGACTGCTCGTGTGGATAAGAGAAAAATGTTGCCTTTGCAATAAAGATTGGAAGCGATAAAACATCAAAGGCTTCCTGAACAAATGAGAACCACTGTATCAACAGGATACACTCAGGGAGAGAGTGACGGTTCATGATTAAATCTGTTTCGTTCTCCACGGATGCTGCCTGGCCTGCTGAGTGTTTCCAGCATTTTATGTTGTTATTTCAGATTTCCAGCTTCCGCAGTATTTTGCTATTGTTTTAGATTTTAGTATCTGATTGACTTGATTAGTTAAAATTATAATCAAAACTTATTTCAGTGTTTCCCTACGCCTCGAACTTGTATTAGAGATAAAGGATGTATGACAATATCCAAGAATACATCCACAAGGGCAATAGGAATATATGACTACATCCTACAGCTAAGCACAAAGTGACTGAACACAGAGAAATTTGAGTTGATTAGAGAGACGCAATATGGATTTGTAAAGGGAAGTTCATGTCTAACGAACCTCATTGAATTTTGAGGAATTAGCTGAAGTAATAGACAGGGGAATGTCTACGGATGTGTTGTATATGGACTTCCAGAAGGCATTCAATGAGGTTCTGTACAAGAGACTGTCAGCGAAAATTAAAGCTCATGGAATTGAAGGCAAATTATTGACCTGGTTAGGAGATTGGTTAGGCGGTAGAAGACAGAGATTAGGGATAATGGGAATGTACTCAAATTGGAAGGAAGTGACTTGTGGTGTCCCACAAGAATCTGTGCTGGGGGGTCAACTCTTCACTATATTTATTAATGACAGGGATAACATAATAGAGAGCCATATATCCAGGTTTGCCGATGACACAAAGCTAGATGGCACAGTAACTAGTGTAGGGGGGAGCATAAAATTACAAAGAGACATTGATAGATTAACTGAGTGGGCAAAACTGTGGCAGCTGGATTTCAACGCAGTGAAGTGTGAGGTCATCCATTCTGGACCAAATAAAGACATATGTGAGTATTTTTTAAATGGTGGAAAGCTGGGAACAGTGAAGGTCCAAAGACATTTAGGGGTTTGTGTAAAGAGATCATTAAATGTAGCGATCAGGTGCAAAAAATAATCAATAAAGCTAAAGGAATGTTAGCCTTTATATCTAGAGGGCCAGAATACAAGGGGGATTGCTAGAGCTATACAAAGCCCTGGTTAGATCACATCTGGAGCACTGTGTACAGTTCTGGGCACCGCACCTTGGAAAGGACATATTGGCCTTGGAGAATGTTACCAGGGCCCAAGGGTTAAATTATGAGGACAGATTACAGAAACCTGGTTTCTATTACTGGAATATAGAAGGTTAAGGGGTGAGATTATTGAGGGTACCGGGATTTTGAACGGAATTGATAGGATTGGGAGAGAAAACATTTTTCCACTGGTGGAGGAGTCTCGGACAAGGGGTCATAACCTTAAAATCAGAGCCAGGCCATTCAGGAGAGAATTTAGGAAACACTTCTTCACACAAAGGGTGGTAGAAGTGTGGAACCCTCTCCCACAAAAAGCAGTAGATGTCAGCTCAAATAATAATTCCATATCTGAGGTCGATAGATTTTATCACAAAGAGTATTAAGGGATATGGAGCTAAGTCGGGTGGATGGAGTTAGGACATAGATCAACCACGATCTCATTGAATGGAGGGACAGGCTTGATGGGCTGAAGGGCCGACTCCTGTTTCTGTGTCCTGTGTTTCTAATACCTCCACATCTGGGCAATAGGGATATATAACAATATCCTACAATCCCTCAATAAGGGCAATAGGGATATATGACAATATCCTACAATATCTCAATTAGGGCAATAGGGATATATGACAATATCCTCCAATACCTCAATAAGGGCAATAGGGATATATGACAATATCCTCCAATATCACAATAAGGTCAATAGGGATATATGACAATATCCTCCAATACCTCAATAGGGTCAATAGGGATATATGACAATATCCTACAAAGCTTCGACATGAGGGCAATACAACAACTTGTATTTATATGGCGTCTTTAACGTAGTAAAAATGGTAAAAAGTCCCAAGACGATTCACAGGAGCATTTCAGACAAATTTGACACCGAGCCACATTAGGGCAGATCGCCAAAATGTTGTTCAAAGGTTTTCAGGAGGATTAAAGGAGGAAACAGAGGTAGGGAGGTTTAGAGAGGAAATTCAGAGCGGAAACTCTGAGCTTAGGGCCGAGGCAGCTGAAGGCACGGCCACTAATGGAGGAGTGATTAAAATCAAGGATGCTCAAGAGGCCAGAATTAGAGGAGCGCAGATACCTCGGAGGGATTTTTGTGGGGCTGGAGGAGATTACAAAGATAGGGGGGGGGGGGCGAGGCCGTGGAGGGATTTGAAAACAAGGATGAGAATTTTAAATTGAGACTTTGCCTAACCGGGAGTCAATGTAGGTCAGCGAGCACAGGGGTGATGGGTGAACGGGACTTGGTGCGAGTTGGACACGGGCAGCAGAGTTTTGGATGACCTCAAGTTTACGGAGGGGAGAAGGTGGGACGCTGGCCAGGAGAGCGTTGGAATAGTCAAGTCTAGAGGTAATAAAGGCAATGGATGATTGAGGTATATCCCATATCCTACAATACCACCACAGAACAGGAAAAGCGATATGACAATATCTATGATATCCCCACATACGGCCAATAAGGATGTATGACAATATCCTGCAATGTCCCCACAGTAGAAAAACATGTGGAAACAGAAAACGTGATAAAGAATAGTCAGGACGGATTTCAAAAGGGAAGGTCATGCATGACCAACCTTATTCAATTCTGTGAAGTAGTAACAAAGAGAAGACAAGGACAATACAGTAGATGTAATAGATTTGCATTTTCAAAAGGCCTTCGATAAGGTACCGCATCGTAAACTCATGACTGTGGTCAGAGCATGTGGAGTCAGGGGACCGGTAGCAGAATGGATAGCGCGCTGGCTGCACAACAGAAAACAGAGAGTCGGGGTTAAGGGGAGCTCCCCAGACTGGCAAATGTTGGGAAGTGGTTTTCCACAAGGATCGGTGCTGGGACCACTGTTCACAATTTACATCAATGATTTGGACTCGGGAATCAGAAATACAATTTCAAAATTTGTGGATGACACCAAATTGGGGGAGTCTAGTTAATACTGAGAAAGACTGCGACAAAATACAAGAGAACATTAATAAACTCGCAGAATGGGCGTGTAATTGGCAAATTAATTTCATTATCGATAAGTGAGAGATTTCACATTTTCATAGGAAGAATAAGGAGGCCACATACTGCTTGGAAATTAATAGTCTAACTGGGGCAGATGAGCAAAGGGATCTGGGGGTACCGAAACTCAAATCACTAAAAGTAGCGACGCAGGTTAATAAGGCCATAAAAAAGTAAACCAAGCCCTTGAGTTCGTTTCTAAAGGGATAGAATTGAAAAGCAGACAAGGTATGTTAAACTTGTATTGAACCTTGGTTGGACCACATTTAACTTTAATTTTCACAGTACCGGTCTCCATATTATAAAAAGGATGGAGAGACACTGAAGAAGGGGAAAAAAAGATTTACAAAGATGATACCAAAACTAAGAGGTTTAAATTATCAGGAAAGTCAGAACAGGCCTCTAGAAAAGAGAAGGCTGAGGGGTGAGCTCAGAGTTCTGTGAGATTATGAAAGGGTTTGATAGGGTCGACGTGGAAAGATTCTTCCATTGGGGGGGGAGACCAAAACTAGGCTCCATAAATACAAGCTGGCCATTAATAAATCCCACAGGGAATTCAGGAGAAACTTCTTTGCCCAGAGAGTGGTTAGAATGTGGAACTCGCTACCACAAGCAGTAGTTGAGGCGAACAGCACAGGCGCGTTTGAGGGGAAGCTTGATAAGCACCTGAGGGTGAAAGGAATAGAAGGAGAAGCTGAAAGGTCACGTGAAGAGGGCTGGGAGGAGGCTTGTGTCAATCACAAACACCGCTATAGACCAGATGGACCCAATGGCCTGTTTCTGTGCTGTAAATTCAATGTAATTCAGTGCAAAAGTGCGATAGGAATATATGACAATAGCTATAATAAAAAATACTTGCATTTCTATAGCGCCTTTCACGACCACCGGACGTCTCAAAGCGCTTTAGAGCCAATGATCGTACTTTTGAAGTTGAGTCACTGTTGTAATGTGAGAAACGCAGCAACCAATTTGCACACAGCAAGCTCCCACAAATAGCAATGTGATAATGACCAGATAATCTGTTTTTGTTATGTTGGTTGAGGGATACATAATGGCCAGGACACCGGGGATAACTCCCCTGCTCTTCTTCGAAATATTGCCATGGGATCTTTTACATCCACCTGAGAGAGTAGACGGGACCTCGATTTAATATCTCATCTGAAAGACGGCCCCTCCGACAGTGCAGCACTCCCTCAGCACTGCACTGGAGTGTCAGCCGAGCTTTATGTGCTCAAGTCCCTGGAGTGGGACTTGAACCCACAACCTTCTGACTCAGAGGCAACTGTGCTACCCACTGAGCCACAGCTGACACCTCAACTTAAGGACAATAGGGATATATGAAATATCCTCAATAAATCCAACATTAATTGACGACTGCGGCAATACTTGTTACATTCAAACAATTACATGACTTAAGATTCTGTGTGTGTACAACAGAAAAAGCAGAGCGTTTGTGTGAGAGAGAAATGGCAATACAATATTTGAGATGGGAGGAGGGGACAAGAAGGGACAGAGAGCCTGTGTGTCAGAGCAAAGGGAGAACAAGTCAGGATGTCTGAGAGGGGAGGTGGAAAATCAGTGACTGTACAAGAGATGGGAGAGAGAATCTGTGTCTAATAGAGGTGATGGAGGTCCTGATAGTGAGAGATACAGAGGAAGTCGGTGTGAGAGAGAGTGTGTGAGAGAGAGAGTGTGTGAGAGAGTGAGTCTGAGAGAGACAGTGTGAGAGAGAGTGAGTGTTTGAGAGAGAGAGTCTGAGAGAGACAGTTTGTGTGAGAGTGAGTCTGAGAGAGACAATGTGTGAGAGAGTGAGTCTGAGAGAGGCAGTGTGAGAGAGAGAGAATCTGAGAGAGACAGTGTGTGAGAAAGTGAGTCTGAGAGAGACAGTCTGTGAGAGAATGAGTCTGAGAGAGACAGTGTGAGAGAGTGAGTCTGAGAGACGCAGTGTGTGAGAGTGAATCTGAGAGAGACGGTGTCTGAGAGAGACAGTGTGTGAGACAGTGAGTGTTAAAGTGTGTGAGAGAGTCTGAGAGAGTGTGTGAGAGAGTGAGGCTGAGAGAGACGGTGTGTGAGAGAGTGAGTCTGAGAGACAGTGTGTAAGAGAGTGAATCTGAGAGAGAGAGTGTGTGAGAGAGAGTCTGAGTGAGACAGTGTGAGAGAGTGAGTCTGAGAGAGACAGTGTGTGAGAGAGTGAATCTGAGAGAGACAGTGGGTGAGAGAGTGAGCCTGAGAGAGAGAGAGTGTGTGAGAGAGTGAGTCTGACAGAGACAGTGTTTTTTTAGAGCGTGAGTCTGAGAGAGACAGTGAGAGAGAGTCTGTGAGAGACAGTGTTTGAGAGAGTGAATCTGAGAGAGACAGTGAGAGAGAGAGTGAGTCTGAGAGAGACAGTGTTTGAGAGAGTGAGTCTGAGAGAGACAGTGAGAGGGATTGTGTGTCTGAGAGAGACAGTGTGTGTGAGAGAGAGTCTGAGACAGACGGTGTGTGTGAGAGTGAGTCTGAGAGGCAGATGTTTGAGAGAGAGTCTGAGAGAGACAGTGTGTGAGAGAGTAAGTCTGACAGAAAGTGTGTGAGAGAGTGAGACAGAGAGAGACAGTGTGTGAGAAAGTGAGTCTGAGAGAGAGGCAATGTATGAGAGAGTGAGTCTGAGAGAGACAGTGTATGAGAGAGTTAGTCTGAGAGAGACAGTTTATGAGAGAGTGAGTCTGAGAGAGAGAGTGTTTGAGAGATTGAATCTGAGAGAGTGTGTGAGAAAGTGAGTCTGAGAGAGACAGTGTGTGAGAGAGTGAGTCTGAGAGAGACAGTGTGAGAGAGTGATTCTGAGAGACGCAGTGTGTGAGAGAGTGAATCTGAGAGAGACGGTGTCTGAGAGAGACAGTGTGTGAGACAGTGAGTGTTAGAGTGTGTGAGAGAGTCTGAGAGAGTGTGTGAGAGAGTGAGTCTGAGAGAGAAAGTGTGTGAGAGAGTGAGTCTGAGAGACAGTGTGTAAGAGACTGAATCTGAGAGAGAGAGTGTGTGAGAGAGAGTCTGAGAGAGACAGTGTGAGAGACTGAGTCTGAGAGAGACAGTGTGTGAGAGAGTGAATCTGAGAGAGACAGTGGGTGAGAGAGTGAGCCTGAAAGAGAGAGAGTGTGTGAGAGAGTGAGTCTGACAGAGACAGTGTTTTTTTAGATCGTGAGTCTGAGAGAGAAAGTGAGAGAGAGTCTGTGAGAGACAGTGTTTGAGAGAGTGAATCTGAGAGAGACAGTGAGAGAGAGAGTGACTCTGAGAGAGACAGTGTGTGAGAGAGAGAGTCTGAGAGAGACAGTGTATGAGAGAGTGAGTTTAAGAGAGAGAGTGTGTGTGAGAGAGTGATTCTGAGAGAGAGTGTGTATGTGAGAGAGTGAGTGTGAGAGATTGAGTGTGAGAGAGTGAGTGTGAGAGAGAGTGTGAGAGAGTGTGAGAGTGAGTGTGAGTGTGAGAGAGTGATTGTGAGAGAGTGTGTGTGAGAGAGAGTGTGAGAGAGCGTGTGAGAGAGAGTGTGAGAGAGAGTGTGAGAGTGAGTGTGAGAGTGAGTGTGAGAGAGTGTGTGAGAGAGTGTGAGTGTGAGAGTGTGAGTGTGAAAGTGTGTGCGAGAGAGAGTGTTAGAGAAAGTGTGTGAAAGAGAGTGAGAGAGAGTGTGAGAGAGAGAGTGAGAGAGATTGTGAGAGAGAGTGTGGGAGAGTGTGAGAGTGAGTGTGCAAGTGAGTGTGAGAGTGAGTGTGAGAGAGTGTGTGAGATAGTGTGAATGTGAAAGTGTGAGAGACAGTGTGTGAGAGTGTCTGAGAGAGACAGTGTGTGAGAGAGTGAGTCTGAGAGAGACAGTGTGAGAGAGAGAGAGTCTGAGAGATACCATCTTTGTCTTTCATTCAAGAATTTGGTAAAAAGAAAATTTACATATATACATCAAGCCATTTGATATTTTTCTGGACTTGGCTTTATAGGGAAATGATTGGCGAGTGTTTCATGGCACATCCTGGTTTGTGGGATCTTGCTCTCACCTTCATCCCAACTCTAACAAGACAAGGCATTTGTAAAAAAAACGTATATATTATACTTTTTAAATTATTTTCAGAATAATCCATTTGATTTTTTTCTGGACTGGGCTTTATTGGGGAATGTGCTTGGGTTGTTTTCAGAGCAAAAGCTGCTGTGCGATCTTTCCATTCATTTTATTACACTCCAGGCAAACCACAGACAGGCAGACATTTAGTTAATAGAAGTAAAGTACATATATTATTATTTATTCATGATTGTATTTACTTCTTTTCATCCTCAGGGCTTTCATTTCCTCTCGGGGACCCGGATTTCTTGGGCCTCGGCTTCACTTCTTCCTGTTGGATTGTCCTCATCAAACATGGCCGCAAAGCCAGGAAGGGACATCATCAAAAATAGACAGTCCAGGCTGCACCCTTTCAGAATGGATGTATGTGTGTGAGTTTCTGCAAATTGCAGAGTCTGTATGAGTGTGCCTGTATGTGCGTGGGTGTCTGTGTGTCTGCAAATTGCAGATACTGTGTCAGTGTTTCTGTATGTGAGTGGGTGTCTATGTTTCTGCAAATTGCTGAATCTGTGTGTCATGTCAGTGTAAGTTTTAGTTCACTGTGGATGGGAGGGAGATATTGTGAGTGAGAGACAGACAGACAGATGGCCAGTGAGAGAGCGAGACATGAAATCACAAGGCAAGGTGCAGAATAGAAAGCCTGTTTCTGTAGGCCACAAAGTGAAAAGATAAGATGCAGAAAAGTGTATTTTTGGTTTTAATTTTCCAACACGGCATTCATCCCTCTGAAGGCTGGCCAGGGTGTGTGTTTGTGTGTGTGAGTGAGAGAGAGAGAAGGAGAGAGCAAAAGCTGGTGTTTGTGTGAGATGTGGACTGCTGTCTTATTAACTGCTGTTGTATTAAACCCTATTTATTTCATTCTTGACTGGTCAACATGTAATGCTGATGTTTATCACTTTATTGCACTTTATTTCACTTCACTTCACTTCAAGACAGTCAGTGAGATACTGAAAAATGTCTTTGTGGATATTTGCATTCATTTTATTCCACTCTACCCAAATCAAGACAAGGCAGGCAGGCAATGAGAGAGACAAATTAAATTAAGACAACAGGCAGAATAGAAATCAAAACAGAAAATGCTGGAAATACTCAGCAGGTCAGGCAGCGTATGCGGAGAGATGGAGATGCATAGTTAACATTTCAGTTCGATGACCTGTCGTCAGAACCTTGCCAGAATCTGATGAAAGGTCATCAAGCTGAATTAACTCTGTTTCTCTCTCGCTCCACAGATGCTGCCTGACCTGCTGAGTATTTGCAACATTTTCTGTTTAAATTTCAGATTTCCAGCATCCGCAAAATTTTGCTTTTAATGCAGAATAGAAAGCCTAATTTTGTAGGCTGCAAAATGAAAAATTAAGATATGGGAAAGTGTTGTTTTTTACTTTTAAACTGCCAAACACAGCAGTGCAATGAGAGAAATAAACTTTCTTTCATTGCTGACAGCATTGTGCGGCAATTTTGCAGACTGGCCTGTGTGTGTGTGTGTGTGTGAGAGAGAGAGACAGAGAGCAAAAGCTGGTGTGTATGCAGGGCTTGTCTGTGTTCAACTTATCTGCCGTGTGCATTGTTACTGCATCTCTTGTCTGAAAAAACAAAGTATGCACTATTAGATCATACTGATTTCATTCCAGACCGCACTGCTGTGGGATAATACTTTGCCTTTCTTTCAAGACTTGTAAAAATCAAAGCTACATATATACAACAAGCCATTTTTTTTTCTGGACTGGACTTTATCGGGGAATATTTGTGGGATATGTCAGAGCATATCCTGCTGTGGGACCTTACTCTCCCATTAATTCCAACAAAACTAAGACAAGGCAAGACTTTTGTAAAAACAAAGTATATGTATGTTATATTTATTTTATTATTATTTTCAGAATAATTTAATTGCTGTTTTTCTGGACTGGGCTCTTAAGGGGAATGTTTGCCGAGTGTTTTAAGAGCAAAGGCTGCAGTGGGATCTTTCCATTCATTGTATTCCGCTCCACTAAAATCACAGAATGCAGACATTTAATTTACAGAAGTAAAGAACATATGTTATTATTAATATTATTCTTGATATTATTTGCTTCTTTTCACCCTCCCTCCGTGCCCATATCCTGGGACATCAATCATAGCAGATGCATTGCTGGTCATCTTTCAAAATTCGATAGACTCTGGAACAGTTCCCATGGATTGGAGGTTAGCTAATCTAACCCCGCAATTTTAAAAAGGTGGTAGAGAAAAAATGGGGAATTATAGACAGGTAAGCCTGACATCGTCGGAAAAATGCTAGAGTCCATTATAAAAGATGTAATAGCAGAGCACTTGGAAAACAGTGACAGGATCGGACAAAGTTAGCATGGATTTACAAAAGGGAAATCATGCCTGATTAAACTTCTGGAATTTTTTGAGGAAGTAACTGGTACAATAGATAAGGGAGAACCAGTGGATGTGATGTATTTGGACTTTCAGAAGGCTTTCGATATGGTCCCGCATAAGAGATTAGTGTGCAAAGTTAAAGCACATGGGATTGGGGGTAAGGTACTGATTTGGATATAGAACTGGTTGGCAGACAGGAAGCAAAGAGTTGGAATAAACGGGTCTTTTTCCGAGTGGCAGGCAGTGACTAGTGGGGTACCACAGAGATCGGTCCTTGGACTCTAGCTATTCACAATATATATTAATGATCTAGACGAGGGAACTAGATGTAATATCTCTAAGTTTGCAAATGACACAAAGCTGGGTGGGCGTGTGTGCTGTGAAGAGGATGCAGGGAAACTCCAGTATGATTTGGACAGCTTGGGTGATTGGGCAGATGCATGGCAGTTGCAGTATAATGTGGATAAATGCGAGGTTATCCACTTTGGTGGCAAAAACAGGAAGACAGATTATTATCTGTACGGCAATAGATTGGGAAAAGGGGAAGTGCAACGTGATCTGGGAGTCCTTGTGCATCAGTCGCTGAAGGTAAGCATGCAGATGCAGCAGGCGGTTGAGAAGGCAAATAGTATGTTGGCCTTGATAGCGAGAGGATTCGAGTACAGGAGCAAGGATGTCTTCCTGCAGTTGTACAGCGCCTTGGTGAGACCACACCTTGAGTATTGTGTGCAGTTTTGTTCGACTTATCTGAGGAAGGATGTTCTTGCCATGGAGGGAGTGCAGCGAAGATTTACCAGACTGATACCTGGGATGGCAGGAATGACGAATGAAGAGAGATTGGCTGGATTAGGCTTATATTCGCTAGAGTTTAGAAGAATGAGAGGGGATCTCATTGAAACTCATAAAATTCTAACAGGACTAGACAGACTAGATGCAGGAAGGATGTTCCCGATTGCAGGGGAGTCCAGATCCAGAGGTCACAGTCTAACGATAAGGGGTAAGCCATTTAGAACTGAGATAAGGAGGAATTTCTTCACCCAGAGAGTGGTGAACCTTTGGAATTCTCTACCACAGAAGGCAGTTGAGGCCAATTCATTAAATATATTCAAGAAGGAGATAGATATATTTCTTAAGGCTAAAGGGATCACGGGATATGGTGAGAAATCAGGGACAGGGTACTGAATTTGGATGATCAGCCATGATCTCATTAAATGGTGGAGCAGGCTCGAGGGGCCGAATGGCCTACTCCTGCTCCTATCTTCTATGCTTCTATGCTTGTAGGGGTTGACCAGGGCTTTGTACAGTTGTAGCCTTACATCTACCCCCTTGTATTATAGTCTTCTAGATATAAAGGCCAACATTCATTAGCCATTTACATTATTTCTGTTTTACTGATCTATGTGCATGGACCAAATCCCCAAGTCTCTTTGGCCCTCCACTGTTTCTAACTTTCCACCATTTAGAAAGTACTATCCTCTTTTATCCTTTTTATGTCCAATGTGAATGACATCAGATTTGCAACAGTCAGGAGACTTTTAATGATAGGTATTTGTAACTGTTCTTGAAGTTTGTTGAGTATATTGCAGGCTCCGGTCTCCCCATCAGATCCCATTGTCTACTGCCCCAATTGAACCCTGACCTCTCTGCTGATAAGTGCTCTAATGATGGAGGCAGGAGGTACTTGAGTTGTGAAAGTGATGCTAGGCATCTCTGTTTAAGGATAGTTACTGAAAATGAAAATGTATTGTTTAAAAATGAAGGTTGTTCTCGTGACTAAAGAATGAGGAGCAACAATATTGATATTCTGGTCTCAATCAGACTTCCAAATGGTGTAAAGTCGGTGTTCTGCTGAACCTTTGCAGGTCCTTATAAAGCATATTTGGTGATCTCCGTCTTAGTTCCTGGACACATATTGTTCCAACTCATTGAGAACATGTCACCAGTTTGAATCAGTAACTCGTTGTTCACAGCTGATCTACCCTCACATTCCGGTGTGAATAACAAGGGGTGGGAACAAGGTCTGAATGGAATGAAAGGCGAGGATGAACAGCCAGATCTCGGGATTTAAAGACTTAATTCCCTGGCAGTACGGGTACAGAGAGTAAATCCATGATAAAAGCAGCAGGGATTGGAGTTTAACAGAGAGGGACATTGAGCGCAACAGCAACAAGTAATAATGCATTTGGGCGAGGCTTTGGTTCGGCCACAGTTAGAACACGAGCTGCAGCTTTGGCCGCCTCATTATAATTCAACCCAAAGAGAGGCGCTCCCCAGAATGTGGTCAACGTCCTGCGGAGTCTCTCCGTTCCACTTCAGGGACCGTAATGTCCTCACTGAGTTACACAGTGCGGCTCGACCAAAAACGGCAGCGGTAGTGGTAATGTTACTGGGCTAGTAATCCAAAAAACTGGACTAATGATACAGGAGACATGAGTTCAAAGCCCACCACGGCAGCTGGGAATTTAAATCCAGTTAATTAAATAAATCTGGAATAAAAAACTAGTATCTGTAATGGTAACCATGAAACTATCGGATTGTCGTAAAAACCCATCTGTTCATTAATGTCTTTTAGGGAAGGAAATCTGCCGTCCTTACCTGGTCTGGCCGATATGTGACTCCAGACCCACAGCAATGTGGTTGATTCTTAACTGTTTCTACCAAGCCACTCAGTTGTAACTTACCGCTACGAAACAAAATAATAAGAATGAAACTGGACGAACCGCCCGGCATCGAACTTGGCACTGGCTCCGTAGACGGCAACGGCACACCCAGCCCAGTCGACCCTGCAAAGTCCTCCTTAACAACATCTGGGGACTTGTGCCAAAATTGGGAGAGGTGTCCCACAGACCCGTCAAGCAACAGCCTGACATAATCATACTCACAGAATCATACCTTTCAGCCAATGTCCCAAACTACTGCTTCACCACCCACTGGGTATGTCCTGCCTCACCAGGGGTATCGACACCGTGGTATACAGTCGGGAAGGACTGGCACTGGGAGTCCTCATCATTGACTCCGCGCAAGCGGAACCTCCTGCTGATTACAACCTACCGCACTCCCTCAGCTGTTCAATCAGTACTCCGCCATGTTGAACATCACTTGGAAGAACCACTGAGAGTAGCAAGGGCACAGAATGTACTCTGGGTGGGGGACTTCAATGTCCATCACCAAGATATGGCTCGGTAGCACCAGTACTGATCGAGCTGGCCTAGTCCTGAAGGACATAACTGCTAGTCTGGACCTGCGACAGGTGGTGAGAGAACCAACATGAGGGGAAAACCTACTTGATCTCGTCCTCACCAATCTACCTGTCGCAGATGCATCTGTCCATGACAATATTGGTAGCAGTGACCACCGTACAATCATCGTGGAGACGGAGTCCCGTCTTCACACATGAAGACACTCTCCATCGTGTTGTGTGACACCACCACCGTGCTAAATGGGAAAGATTCAGAACAGATCTAGCAGCTCGAAACTGGGCATCCATGAGGCGCTGTGGTGCAGCAGCAGAATTATATTTCACCACCATCTGTAAACTCATGGCCCGACATATCCCTCACTCTATCGTTAACTTCAAGCCAGTGGACCAACCCTGGTTCAATAAGGAATGTAGAAGGGCATGACAGGAGCAACACCAGGCGTACCTAAAAATGAGGTGCCAACCTGGGGAAGCTGCAACAAAGGACCACATGCATGCTAAAAAGCGGAGGCCGCATGCTATAGACAGGGCTAAGCGATCCCAAAATCAACGGATCTGATCAAAGCTCTGCAGTCCTGCCACATCCAGTCGTGAATGGTGGTGGACTATTAAACAATGAATGGTAGATGAAGGCTCCATTAATATTCCCATCCTAAATGATGGTGGAGCCCAGCACGTGAGTGCAAAAGACAAGCCTGGAGCGTTTGCAACCATCTTCTGCCAGAAGTGCCGAGTGGATGAATCATATCGGCCTCCTCCTGAGGTGCCCACCTTCACAGAAGCCAGTGTTCAGCCAATTCGATTCACTCCACGAGATATCAAGAAACGGCTCAGCGCACTGGATAAAACAAAGGCTTATGGCCCCGACAACATCCCGGCTATCGTGCTGAAGGCTTGTGCTCCAGAACTAGCCGCGCCTCTAGCCAAGCTGTTCCAATACAGCTACAACACTGGCATCTATCCGACAATGTGGAAAAACTGCCCAGCTATGTCCTGTCCAAAAAAAGCAGAACAAATCCAATCCGGACAATTACCGCCTCATCAGTCTACTCTCAGACATCAGTAAAGTGATGGAAGGTGTCATCATACCTAGCACAAAGGAAGATGGTTGTGGTGGTTGAAGGTCAATCATCACAACCCCAGAGCATTGTTGCCTGGAATTCCTCAGGGCAGTGTCCTAGGCCCAATCATCTTCAGCTGCTTCATCAATGACGTTCCCTCCAACATAAGTTCAGGAATGGAGACGTTTTCTGATGATTCCACTGTGTGCAGTGCCATTCACAACTCCTCAGATAATGAAGCAGTCCATGTCCGCATGCAACAAGACCTGGACGACGTGGAGGATTGGGCTGATACGTGGCAGGTAACATTTGCACCACAGAAGTGCCCAGGCAATGAATATCTCCAACAAGCGAGAGTCTAACCAGCAACCCTTGACATTCATACGAACATACGATTTAGGAGCACTCGGCACTTCGAGACTGCTCCGCCATTCAATAAGGTCATGGCTGATCTGATTACTCCACATTCCTGCCTAACCCCGATAACTTTTCACCCCCTTGCTTACCAAGAATCTATCTACCTCTGCCTTAAAAATATTCAAAAACTCTGCTTCCACCGCCCTCTGAGGAAGAGAGTTCCAAAGACTCACGACCCTCTGTGAGAAAAAAATTCTCCTCACCTCTGTTTTAAACAGTGACCCCTAGTTCTAGATTCTCCCACAAGAGGAAACATCCTCTCCACATCCACCCTGTCCAGACCCCTCAGGATCTTATATGTTTCAATCAAGTCACCTCTTACTCTTCTAAACTCCAGCGGATACAAGCCTAGCCTGTCCAACCTTTCCTTATAAGACAACCCGCCCATTCCAGGTATTAGTCCAGCAAACCTTCTCTGAACTGCTTCCAGCGAATTTACATCCTTCCTTAAATAAGGAGACCAAAACTGGACACATTACTCCAGATGTGGTCTCACCAATGCCCTGTATAACTGAAGCATAACCTCCCTACTTTTGTATTCAATTCCCCTCACAATAAACGATAACATTTTATTAGTTTTCCTAATTACTTTCTGTACCTGCATAGTAACCTTTTGCGATTCATGCACTAGGACACCCAGATCCCTCTGCATCTCAGAGCTCTGCAATCTCTAGCCATTTAGATAATATGTTTCTTTTTTATTCTTCCTGTCAAAATGGACAACTTCACATTTTTTACATTATACTCCATTTGCCATTTCTTTGCCCACTCACTTAACCTATCTATATCCCTTTGTAGCCTCCTTATGGCCTCTTCAAAATTTACTTTCCTTCCTATCTTTGTGTCATCAGCAAATTTAGCAACCATACCTTCGGTCCCTTCATCCAAGTCATGTATATAAATTGTAAAATGTTGAGGCCACAGCACTGATCCCTGTGGCACACCTCTCGTTACATCTTGCAAATCAGAAAATGACCCATGTATGCCTGCTCTCTGTTTCCTGTTAGCTAGCCTATCTTCTATCCATGCCAATATGTTACCCCCTACACCATGAACTTTTATTTTCCGCAATAACCTTTGATGTGGCACCTTATCAAATGCCTTCTGGAAATCTAAGTGCAGTACATCCACCGGTTGCTCTTTATCCACAGCACATGTTACTTCCTCAAAGAACTCCAATACATTGGTTAAACATTATTTCCCTTTCATAAAACCATGTTGACTCTGCCTGATTACTTTGAACTTTTCTAAGTGCCCTGCTATAACGTCTTTAATAATAGCTTCTAAAATCTTCCCTAGGGCAGATGTTAAGCTAACTGGCCTGTAGTTTCCTGCTTTCTGTCTCTCTCCCTTTTTGAATAAAGGAGTTACATTCGCTATTTTCCAATCTAATGGAACCTTCCCCGAATCTAGGGAATTTTGGAAAATTAAAACAAGCGCATCAACTCGCTCACGAGCCACTTATTTTAAAACCCTAGGATGAAGTCCATCAGGACGCGGGGACTTGTCAACCCGCAGCTCCAACAATTTGCTCAGTACCACTTCCCTGATTATTATAATTTTCCTGAGTTCCTATCTCCCTTCCATTTCCTGATTTACAGCTATTTCTGGGATGTTACTTGTATCCTCTATTGTGAAGACCGATGCAAAATACCTGTTCAATTCAACTGCCATCTCCTTATTTTCCATTATTAATTCTCCAGACTCACTTTTTATAGGACCAACGCTCACTTTGTTAAATCTTTGCTTTTTAAATATCTATACAAACTCTTACTATCTGTTTTTATATTTCTAGCTAGCTTTCTCTCGTACACTAATTTTTCTCTCCTTATTTTAGTCATTATTTGCTGTTTTTTATATTCTTTCCAATATTCTGACCTGCCACCCATTTTTGCGCAATTATATGGTTTTTCTTTAAGTTTAATACCTTTAACTTTTTTAGTTAACCACGGATGGTGGGTCCTCCCCTTGGAATTTTTCTTTCTCGTTGGAATGTATATATTCTGTGTATTTTGAAATATCCCCTTAAATGTCTGCCACTCTATTGACCTATCCCTTAACCTAATTTGCCAGTTCCCTTTAGCTAGCTCTGCTTTCATGACCTCTAATTGCCCTTATTTAATTTTAAAATACTAGTCTTGGGCCCACACTTCTCTCTCTCATACTGAATGTAAAATTCAATCATATTATGAGAGAGACTGGGAGAGAGACAGATAGTGGGGAGAGAGGCAGACTGGAAGAGAGAGAGACAGGGAGTGAGACTGGGGGGAGAGACAGTGAGTAGAGGAGAGTGAGAGACTGGGGAGAGAGAGAGAGAGACTGGGGGGAAAGAGAAAGAGAGACTGGGGAGAGAGACAGAGATTACAGGAGAGAGAGAGACTGGGGAGAGAGAGAAAAAGACTGGGCAGAGAGATAGAGAGACTTGGGAGAAAGAGTTGGGAGAGAGAGAAAGACTGGGAGAGAGAGAGTGGGGAAAGAGGGAGAGAGAGACTGGGGAAAGAGCGAGAGACTGGGGAAAGAGAGAGACTGGGGAGAGAGAGACTGAGAGAGAGAGAGAGATGGGGCGAGAGAGAATGGGAGAGAGGGACTGTGAAAAAGAGAAACTGGGGAGAGAGTGACTGGGAGAGAGTGATTGTTGAGGGAGAGAGAGGAAGGTGTTAGAGAGAGACTGGGGAGGGAGAGACTGGGAGAGAGATGGAGAGAGCTAGAGACTCGGGAGAGAGACTGCGAGACAGAGAGACTGGGAGAGAGAAAGGATGAGAGAGAGACTGGGGAGAGGGAGACTGAGAGAGAGATAGTGCGGAGAGAGAGAGACTGGGAGAAAGAGATACTGGTGGGAGAGAGAGAGTGGGGCAGAAAGCGACAGACTGGGGGAGAGAGAGACGGGGAGAGAGAGACGGGGGAGAGAGAGTGAGAGACTGCGAGAGAGAGACAGGGGGAGAGATTGGGGAGCGAGACAGAGACGAGAAGAGAGAGCGGGCGAGATATAGAGGGAGACTGGGGAGCGAGAGAATAGGAGAGAGAGAGGGAGAGAGAGAGAGACTGGGGAGAGATGGAGACTGGGAGAGAGATGGGGGAGAGAGAGGGGAGAGAGAGAGAAGAGGGGAGAGACTGGGAAAGAGAGAGACTAGGAGCGAGAGAGGGGGAGAGAGAGAGGGGGAAGTGAGAGAGACTGGGGAGAGAGATGGGGAGAGAGAGAACAGGGAGAGAGACTGGGAAAGAGAGACTAGGAGAGAGAGAGGGGGAGAGAGAGAGACGGGGAGAGAGAGATTGGAGAGAGAGGGGGGAGAGAGAGAGAAACTGGGGAGAGAGGGAGACTGGGGGTCAGAGAGATAGAGGGGTGCGAAAGAGAATGGTGAGAGAGAGAGACGTGGAGCGTGAAAGAGAGAGAGAGAGAGAGAGACTCGTGAGAGAGAGAGTCTGGGGAGCAAGAGAGAGACTGGAAGAGAGAGAGAGACTGGGGAGCGAGATAAAGACTAGAATAGAGATAGGGGGAGAGTGAGAGAGACTGGGGAGAGATAGACGGGGAGAGCCAGAGGAGGAGAGATAGAGAGTGGGGGAGAGAGATAGCCGAAGAGAGAGAAAGAGAAAGAGAGAGACGAGAGAGAGAGAGGAACTGGGGAGCGAGAGAGACTGGGGTGAGAGAGAGACTGGTTGTGAGATAGAGACTGGGAGAAAGAGAGTGGGGAGGGAGAGACGGGGAGAGGGAGACAGACTGGGGAGAGAGATGGAGAGATGGGGAGAACAGAGACTGTGCAGAGAGATACACTGGGAAGCGAGAGAGACTGTTGTGAGAGAGAGAGACTGGGGGAGAGAAAGAGATTGGGTTGAGAGAGAGAGGGAAGAGAGAGAGAAAGAGACTGGGGTGAGAGAGACGGGGAGGGGGAGAGGGACTAGAGAGAGCGAATAGGTAGGGAGAGATAGACTGTGGAGAGAGAGATGGGGAGAGGGAGAAAGAGGGGGGAGACAGAGGTTGGGGAGAGAGAGAGAGCGGGGATAGACAGAGATTGGGGAGAGAGAGACAGAGAGAGAAAGACAGAGCGATTAGGGAGAGAGAAAGACTGGGGAGCGAGAGAGACTGGGGTGATAGATAGACTGGGGGTGAGAGAGAGACTGGGGAGAGAGAGAGTGGGAAGAGAGAGAGAGAGAGAGACTGGGGAGAGAGAGACCGGGGGAGGGAGAGAGACTGGGGAACGAGAGAGAGACCGGGAGATAGAGAGACGGGGAGAGAGACTTAGGGTTAGGGAAAGGGGGGAGAGAGAGTGGGGGAGAGAGCGAGTGGGGAGAGAGAGAGTGGGGAGAGAGAGAGAGACTGGGGAAGTTAGAGAGAGTCTTGTGAGAGAGAGACTGGGGAGATACAGAGAGACGGGTGGAGATGGAGAGAGACAGAGAGAGACTGGGGAGAGAGAGAGAGAGAGAGACTGGGGAGAGAGAGTGATATTGGGAGAGAGGAAGAGAGACTAGGGGAGAGTGAGAGAAAAGGGAGAGAGAGCCTTGGGGTGTCAGAGAGACTGGGGAGAGAGGGAGAGACTAGGGGAGAGTGAGAGACTGGCGAGAGAGAGACTGGGAGAGGGTTAGAGTGTAGGAGGGAGAGAGAGAGATTGGGGGAGAGAGAGACAATGACAGAGGGAAGTCACGAGAGAGAGAGACAGAGACAGAGTCGAAGGGTGAGAGAGAGAGAGACAGGGACAGAGGGGGGGAAAGAGAGAGAGAAACAGACAGAGAGAGAGGGATAGAGGGAAATAGAGAGACAGACAGAGAGAGATAGGGAGACAGAGACAGAGGGAGATAGAGAGAGAGTCAGGGAAAGAGGGAGAGAGAGAGACAGGGACAGAGGGGGAGACAGAGAGACATACAGAGAGAGAGAGAGAGAGAGGGACAGAGGGAGATAGATACAGAGAAAGGGACAGAGAAAGAGAGAGATAGAGACAGAGAGAGAGAGAGACAGGGACAGATGGAGAGAGAGAGACCATGAGAGACAGGGACAGAGGGAGATTGAGAGAGACAGGGATAGAGGGAGATAGAGAGACAGGGACAGAGGGAGAGAGAGAGAGAGAGAGAGAGAGAGACAGCGAGGGAGATAGACGGAGAGACAGGGACAGAGGGAGAGAGAGACAGACAGACAGAGAGAGAGAGACTGGGACAGAGGATGATTGAGAGAGAGACAGGGATAGAGGGCGATAGAGAGTGACACAGAGGGAGGAACAGGGAGGGGGCACACAGCGAGAGACAGAGGGCTGAGGGTCCAGGATCATGTGTTCCACTCGCGGGGACTGAGCCGGGTCTCACAACAACAAAGGTGGAGGTGCAGCACATGTACAAGGGCTGCTGGAAGGAGGCGAAAGCAAACAAGTTTTAGGGCCTTAGTGAATTTTTTTTTAAATCGGAAAATTACTTAAATCCGCAAAAAATACGGGAAAGTGATGTTGAATGTCCCGCGGTGAGTTCCAGTTAAATTTTGCCAGATATTGTCCCTTTTTGAAAGAGTTTATTCGGGTTATTTTGTAATGTTATTGGGAGAGGGGGAAAAGATTGTCTCCCCGTTTGTAACTCCGAGTCTGTGAGAGACGGAGGGAACGGCAGCAGAAATAAAGGAAACAACTTCTCCAGAACTGATCCCAACTTATCGCCAAGGCTGAGGACAGAAAACCTCACCGCCTTCTTCGGAAGTTTAATCACTTTATTCACTTTCTGATTTGAGCTCCGTTTGGAGTTAGAGTTTACTTTATTTTATTGTTGCATGTTTAGCGACAGCATTGAAGAGGGAAAGAGAAACTTGGAGCAACTTCTTCTGTCAAAGCTGCAATGAGACTAGAAAGAATTTGAAGATTTTTAAATAACTTTTCACAAAAAATTAACGTTAAAAACACTTTTTTCACCCTAATTTTCTGGTATGATTTTTGAAGAAACAAGGATAAATCAATGTTACCTTCGTCTAAACAAGTTTCAAGTGGGTCTTGAAGTCCGAACGCTGTTAAGGAGGCTCTGAAATGCTTAAAACATTTTATAATTGACATTTCTCAATATTTGATTTTGAACGATCGACTGAAGTGAGTAGCTTCACACAAACATGCAACCATGCTGTTGAGGAGGGGGAGGGCAGGGATGGATTTGGAGGAGTTACATGTTACTTTTTATTGACATTTTAAAAATATCATTAAGACGTTTAGAAAGAGAACCAAAAAAGGAGAAAAACACAAACCATTTTATTTTATCTAATATAAAAACAGAAAATGCTGGAAATACTCAGCAGGTCAGTCAGCATCTGTGGAGAGAGAGAGAAAAACAGAGTTAACGTTTCAGATCTGTGACCTTTCGTCAGAAGTGGGCAATGTTAGAGATGTAACAGATTTTAAACAGGTGCAGAGACAGGGAAAGGCGGGAGGGGAGGAAGGAACACAAGGGATGGTCTGTGATATGGTGGGAGGCAGGAGTGGTTAAATCCGCCCTCTGCACCTGGTTAACATCGCTAACTTTTTCCAGTTCGGACGAAAGGTCACAGACCTGAAACGTTAACTCTGTTTCTCTCTCTCTCCACAGATGCTGCCTGACCTGCTGAGTATTTCCAGCATTTTCTGTTTATATTTCAGATTCCAGCATCCGCTGTATTTTGCTATTGTGAACGATTTCATTGTGTCTGTCGTTCTATAGTCTGAACAATTCCCAGGAATAATGTAAATAATATAAATATAGATTTCCTCTTAAATGTTTAGTGGAGTATTAATAGAAACAAGAACTCTGTACTGATGTATGAAAAATGCAGGAAGCTACTTTAGAAGAAACCATTATTTGTTAATTGAGAAAAATACACAAAATACTTTGATTTAACTGATAATGTACAATTTCTATTTGGTATAAATGTTTGAATTAGGAGATTAAAAATTGAGAGCAAAATGAAGTTTATTTCCTGCTATTTAATTGGAAAGTACCTAAAATAATTCAACACTTTTCGTGATAAGAGCAGGGATTAATATTGTGGAGAATGTTTGAGAAAAAACATTGGAAGCAAAATTTGTAAATTAACATCTTTACATCAACATATTAGTAAATATTTCCAAGTCAGTCTGATTGGTTCTCTTGTCCAGGAAGAATGATGAATATTTATTTATGTTAAATCATAGCTTTTCCTGCTTTTTGAGTTAATTCAGTGACACACACTGTGTGTGTGTTTTTCTGCACTTGTGAATAAGTGCTGCATTTCTGACATGTTACATGGAGGGTGTGGTGGTTCAATAAGACCACGGTTATTAATGGAAGAGATTGAAGTTGGAAATGCGGATACCCGTTTTTGTTCAATTCTTTTTAATACTGTGATCTAAAGAACTACAGCACTTTATATTTGTTGGTTGTCTGGTTGCATTGTGATTAATAGTCTGATTACATATCTGGACGTACAGCACGTCAGCGCCATAGGAAAACTGCTGCTCCTGCTGCTTGAGCTGCCATTGCTATAGTGACATGAGGGATGGGATAATACGTTGAAAACCTTAAAATTAATACAAATTGGACGATTAGATCTGCCTCATTCAGCTCACCTTGGGCTTTTGGATTGTTTGTCGATGCATAACCGTATAACTGAGTGACCTTTCTGAAGTGTTAATTTATTATTCTGCAGTTCTTTTATATCGCAGTCATTTATGACAAGTATTTATTTAAACAGAGTTTGTGCATGACCAACTAAAAATTAAATAATTCTACCGTAAACAAACTTGCAGAATGGGCATGTCAATGACAAATGAATTTCAATATGGGTAAGTGTGAGGTGGTGCATTTTGGTAGCAGGAATAAGCAGCCGAGCTACTCCTTGGAAAATAAGAGTCAAAGGGGGAAAAATAGGTTGTTTTTTGACTCCCTATAGCACCTCTGAATGGTGCTAATGAGGCATTAGGAACTTAGGGGTACAAATTCAGTTGGTCGCGCCTCCCGTTAGCGCCTTAAGAGGGCGCTAATGGGGTGCAAAACCGCTAGCGCCCGGGCGCAGCGATGTTTGCGCCGCTCGGGAACTTAACTAGACATTGTGCGGCGGCGCTAAACTTTACCGCTGCGACCACCTGCGCGCGCAGATTGTGACGTCATTCCATGGTGCAACGCCCATGTGGCGCCCCGGAGCGGAAATTGAGTGGCGCCCCCTGCCTTACCGCCTGGCGCATCCAACGACCGGAAGACTGGAACGCTATCAATCGCTGTGGGGCTGGGGGGTGGCGCTATTTAAAGGGGGCCTCTTCCTGTCTTTTTCTGTGGTTGACATTTTTGCACCACTCGTTCTGAGAGAGAGAGCGAGATTCGGAGAGAGAGAAAGAGAGACTTCTGCATTGAGTCAACGCCTTGTGAGGTAGTTTTGCCTACTGATCCTAACATCGCTGGTACTTTGGTTGCTGTCCTTCATAACTTTGCTTGCAAAGAGACTATGGGGGCTGCACTGAATGGGAGCGTCGTCCTGCTCCAGCTGAATCGGAGGACACAGAGACGCAGAGAGAGAGTGGCAATGATGGCCAGACGGAGGAGGGCCAACAGGCGTATGTACAGGAGAGCTTACCCTCCCAGGGTATATCGTGAACAGCTCTCCTACATTCATTTGTCTGAGGAGCTGTGTTTGCGAAGGCTGCGATTCAGCAAGGAGGTGGTCACTGAGCTCTGCCACCTGCTGCAGCCAGATCTGCAGCCTCAACTGAGGTCCAGGACGTCTCTGTCGGTGGCAGTGAAGGTCACAGTGGCTCTCAACTTCTACGCTACTGGCTCATTTTAAGCTGCTGCTGGGGACCTCGCCAATATCTCCCAGTTCGCGGTGCATTGCTGCATCCGGCAGGTCACAAATGCCCTCTTTAAAAGGAGACGAGAGTTCATCTCTTTCCCCATGACCCCAGACAAGCAGCGTGACCGCGCTCTGGGCTTTGCGAGGATAGCGGGCTTCCCCATGGTGCAGGGCGCCATTGACTGCACGCATGTGGCTTTGCGTGCTCCACATGAGAATGCCGAGGAATTCCGGAACAGAAAGGGGTTCCATTCCTTGAATGTTCAGTTGGTCTGTGACCACAGACAGCTGATACTCGCTGTCAATGCCCACTATCCTGGCGGCTGCCACGATGCTTTCATCCTGCACCAGACTACTGTGGCAGAACTTTTCGAGGCACCGCATCAGCCAGTTGGTTGGCTTCTCTGGGACAAGGGGTATCCATTGAGCACCTGGCTGATGACACCGCTCCGTACGCCCAACACCCCTGCTGAGCTGCGGTACAACGAGAGCCATCAAGCTACCAGGAACATCATTGAGCGCTCAATCGGCGTGCTGAAGCAACGGTTCCGCTGTCTCGACCATTCTGGAGGAGCCCTGCAGTACTCGCCTGAGCGAGTATCCAACTTCGTAGTTGTGTGCTGCATGTTGCATAACATGGCAATCGTCAGGACCCAGCCAATGCCACCAGGCCTTGGAGCACCACCAGAGGAGGAGGAGGAAGAGGAGGAAGAGGACGAGGAGGATGATCATCAGCAGCACCAAGGCGGGAGGGCGGCCCACAATGTTGAAACTGCAAGGGCCGTCCGTCAACGGCTGATAGCAAGCCGCTTCTAGGGCCCCTGCTGTGGAAATGGCTTCTGCCATTGCTAACAACATCAATGAACCCAGCACGCAACCCCTAAGCCGGCCAAGGCACCAATGATTCCAAACACCAAACATGTATATTTTGAATACAAAAACTTACTTATTTTACAAACTCTGTGTGTGTCATTTCCTCATGACAAACTCATAGAAATAAACACAAAAAAACAGTTATTAACATAACTGGTTCTCACAACCTGGAGATAATATCCAAAACACTAGACAAAAGTTGGACCACGAACCTCGGCCTTTAATAAAAAAATGACCAGCATTTTGTCACACCTCCTACTTTTTGCCCTTCGAGGGTGATCTCCTTCCCTTGCGCACTTCCCCCCTTCTAACCCTACTGCTCCTCCGTAATGGGACCTCAGTGGCTGCAGCAAGGCTGGTGGAAGGCTGCAGATTGTCAGACCCTGACACTGCAGATGCCCCTGAAGGACGGCCTCGACCAGTTCTGGGCCTGGAGGGCCCGGCTGCAGACTGCACCAACTCTGCATGGGCGGCAGCAGTCTGTCCTACAGGCGGTGGCAAGTGCAGTGGAGAAGTGACAGTGGTGGCAGCAGGAATGCTGTCATCGTGAGAGAGGACAGCAACTCCCTGCTCGCCCGACACACTGGCACTCCCACGGGGCAGCACTTCAGCATCCGGAGCAATCTGCTGGAGCACAGATTGCTGGCCTGCTGCTGTGAGAGCCCCGGGGACATGTGAACGAACCATCGAGGTTGGCGGCAGTCAGTGCTCGCGTGGCCTCAATCTGAGTCTGCATGAGAGAAGTCAGAGATGGGATCACGGCAGTCAGTGACTGAATTGCAGCACTAAGCGTTAGTGTGGCATCCGCCTGTGCTACAGCGAAGTGCTCCACACTCCTTGCCAGTGACTCAATGCATTCGGGCACCCTTCCCACTGCACCCATGAGCTCAGTGTGCATGCCCACCGCCTGGGTGTTCATTTCTGCGATCAGCCGCTCCTCCTCTGCGTCCATTGCAGTAGGAGTCGCTGGCATACTCTCCCTCTGGGGAGAAGGCCCCCGTTCTTCCCTACCCCCATGGCGTTGCTGCAGCCCGCTGGGTCCTGGAGCTTCACCCTCATCAGACCCTTCCCCCCTGCTCCCCTCCAGGGAAGGCGTGTTCCCAGTGTGGGCATGGGCTTCCTCGGGAGAGGGTGGAACTGATGCTCCGGCTTCCTCTTCCTCCTCGGCTGCAGCTTCACTCCCACTGGCAGCTTCAGGGCCCGTCTCCTCAGCTGGTGAATCACCATCTGAAAGCAGGGAGGTACAAGAGTGGCTTTAGCGTGAGGACAGGGTGACAGTAAGGGAGGAATAAGTGCAGCGATTTAGTAAGTTGGATTGAAAGTGTCAAAGGCTGGTGTTGTGAGGGACAAGTGGAAGGACAGAGGACAAAAAGGTGATGACCTTACCATTGCTGTCCAGAACGGGGTCGGCGTCTCCAGTGGCGATGGGACCGATCACCCGGCTTGCCACAATCCTGTGGACGTGCTCCTCGAGATCGCTGAGGGTTTGCAGCTGAGGCCGCCCTCCACCTGTCCGTTGCTGCTGTCTCCTATTATGCGCCAGCTTGGCCTGCAAGTAAAAGGACAGCATCTGAGTAAATATACAGCCATGGTCTTGCCTGATGTGCCTCCCATAGGTGAATAGCCCTTACTGTATGCAGCCATGGTCTTGCCTGATGTGCCTCCCATAGGTGAATAGCCCTCACTGTATGCAGCCATGGTCTTGCCTGATGTGCCTCCCATAGGTGAATAGCCCTTACTGTATGTAAAGTGTGGAATGTGTGTGTGTGTTTCATGAAAGGGCCATAGGTGTTGGATGAGTGTTGTGCATTGGTGTTTTAAGACCCTCTGGCCATAGAGTGAGGTTGAGATGGAGGGATGGAGAGGTATTGAGAAAAAGCCACTCACCCTGACGACCCGAGTGAGGTCGTTGAACTTTTTGTGGCATTGAACATGGGTCCTGGGTACCATGCTCCTGGAGGAGACGCTCTGAGCCACCTCCCTCCACACTCTTCTGTACTCGCGTGGCAAAGGCCTCCTGCCACTCTCAGGGAAGAGTATACATCTTCTGTGCTCCACCGCGGCAACCAGAGCATCCAAGTCCCGCTCGGAGAAGCGCTGAGCTCGTTCTCTCACCCTCTCCATCCTTGGCAGCAAAATGGATTCACAGGTCTCTCCAGGCCGAGATTCAAGGCTGCAATGAGCAGGGTGTGGCTGGGGAGCAAGTTGCCCCCCCCCCCCGCTTTAAGAACTGGCCGGCGCCAGTGTGTCTGTGTTCCCTCGCTAACTGGCAGCACCTGCGCTGCGCTCGCGCGCTGAGTTAGCGCCTCACTGCTCGGCCTTTGCGCCCTAAGACAGGTGTGCAGCGCCTGATTTAGCGCTCCACTCACCTCCCGGGGCGATAAAAGTGAAGTTTCCAGTCAGTGGCGATAATTAGCACCATGCGCTAATTTTTGCGTCCAGACGATATTTGCGCCCCAAATGGGGCGTGACCTAATTTTTCCCCCTTAGTGCCCGAGCGCAGCGATTTTAGCGCCACTCACGATACAGACCTGTCGTTTTGCGGTGGCGCTATACACTACTGCCACGGTCACCTGTGCCCGCAGACCGTGAAGTCATGCGAGCGTGCAACGCCCCGGTAGCGCCCCAGACCGTAAATTGATTCTCGCCCCATGCCTTAGTGCCTGCCGCCAGGAACGATTGGTAGAGGGGAACGGTTTGAAGTTGGGAAGGAGCTGTGGGAGCGCTATCTTTAGGCGTGCGCTTCCTGCTTTTTCATGTCGGCAAATTTTGTGGCTTATGAGGCTGAGAGAGAGAGAGACGTCTGGAGAGATTTAATGATGTCCGAAGGAGTTTGGGTCCTGAGAAACACTTTCCAGATTCCTATTTCTCTGAGCTTCGTATTTACCACATTTAGAAGATTTTAAATGCGGGAACTGCTAATTTGGGGCGTCGTCTTCCAGCCTCACCTTCGGAGGCAGCAGTGGCGCAAAGAGAGAGAGAGAGTGGCAAACCTGGCCAGAGGGAGGAGGGCCAACAGGTCTCTGCACAGGAGACCTTTCCCTCCCAGTGTATTCCGGGAGCAATTCTCCGATATCCATTTCTCTGAGGAGCAGTGTTTCAGAATACTGAGCTTTAGCAAGGAGGTGGTCACTGAGCTCTGCCATCTCCTGCAAACAGATCTGCAGCCTCAGCTCAGGACCAGGGCGTCTCTGTCAGTGGCAATGAGGGTGACGGTGGCTCTGAATTTCTATGCCAGCGGCTCATTCCAAGCTTCAAATCGGGACATAGTGAATATCTTCCAGATTGCTGTCCAGTCCTGCATCCTGGAGGTCACAAATGCTCTCTACAAAAGGAGAAGGCAGTACATCTCTTTGCCCATGACCCGGGACAAACAATGCGAACGCGCATGTGGCTTTTCTCGGCTAGCGGCCATCCCCATGGTTCAGGGGGCCATTGACTGCACGCATGTGGCATTGCGGTCGCCTCATGAGAAAGCAGAGGTGTTCTGAAACCGCAAGGGCGTCAACTCTCTGAATGTCCAGCTGGTGTGCGACCAGAGACAGCGCTTCCTCGCCCTCAATGCCCGCTATCCTGGCAGCAGCCATGATACATTCATCCTGCGCCAGACTGGTGTCCCAGACCTCTTCCAAGCACCGCATCAAACTCGTGGATGGCTCCTCGGGGACAAGGTTTATCCACTCTGCACCTAGCTGATGTCACCACTCCGTAACCCCAACACTCCTGCTGAGCTCCAATACAATGAGAGCCATAGCGCCACCAGGCACATCATTGAACAGACGATCAGCCTCTTGAAACAACGGGCCCGGTGTCTGGACCACTCTGGAGGAGCCCTGCAGTACTCTCCCGAGCGAGTCTCGCTTTTCATTGTTGTGTGCTGCATGCTTCACAACCTTGCAATAATGAGGACCCAGCCATTGCCACAAGGGATTGGTGCACCACCTCATGAGGAGGAAGATGGAGAGGAGGAGGAGGCGGAGGTGGAAGATGAAGAGGAGGATCAGCAGCAATAACATGGGAGGGAGGCGCTCAATGTTGTCTCTGCAAGAACTCCTGGTAAGACACCACTTCTGACGAATGACAGAGAAGATGCCTTCTGGGATGAAGAAGGACATCATCGCAAGCATCCCGCAGCCCCTATTACCGGGCAAAGCTCCCATGAGTCAAATCAGAAAAAGTTGTAAAGTTCCAATAAATGTTTTTATTCATATAAGAAACTGTGTCTTATTTATTCAGGACAAACAATTAGAAACAAACACAACAATTCATACACGAACAAAACTCGTTCTTACCACTTCAAGATAAACGTAAAAACAGTAAACCAATATATTTAGATGAACATCAAACTTTTACACAAACATTCCCCCCATTTATTACATAATGTTTAGGTTTCGGCCTTCGAGGGTGATCTCCATCCCCTGCACACTTCCCCACTTCCCACCCTACTGCTCCGTAATGTGGCCCCATTGGCTGCAGCAAGGCTGGCGGAAGGCTGCTGAATGTTGGATGCAGAGATTGCAGATGCCCTTGAAGGACGCCCTCGACCAACTCTGGGCCTGGAGGGCCCGGCTGCAGACTGCATCAACTCTGAATGGGTGGCAGCAGTCTGGGCTGGCTTTGTTACAGGCCGTGCTAAGTGCAATGGGGAAGTGGCAGTGGTGGGAGCAGGAATGCTGTCCTCCTGAGAGAGGACAGCACCTTCCTGCTCGACCGACAGACTGCCACACACCCGGGACAGTACATCAGCATCCGGAGCAAAGTGGTCGAGCACAGATTGCTGGCCAAGCGGTACCGTGAGATCCCCGGTGGATCGTGGGAGACCCAGCGAGGATGACAGCAGTCTGAGACTGGATGGCACCAGCCAATTACTCGATTGCAGCACTAAGCCATTGCATTGCCTCGGGCTGTGCTGCAATAGATCCTGCCACCTCACCTATTACACACGGCATGGGGTCTGGTTGCACACGGTCTCCCTGCAATTTAGCCATCCTCCACAACAAGGCAAGGAAGGGTTCAAGGGTTTGTGCACAGATGACAGCTGTGCTGGTGGCGGATTCCTCAACGCTGCTAACCAGTGCATCCATGCTGTCGGGCATCCTTTCCATTGCACCCATGAGCTCCGTGTGCATGCTCATTGTCTGCGTAGTCATGGTCGCTATATCGAGGTCTGAATCCGAATCCTGTCCAGCAGAACTCGTGCATGCACTCACCACCCGTGGAGATGGTCCTCAAACTTCCCTTCCCGGAGCTTCACCCACATCAGATGCTAACCCTCTGCTACCCTCCAGGGAATGCCTGGCCCCTGTGTCGGAAGTGTCGCCATTGGGAGATGCAGGCGGTGAGGTTCCGGCTTCCTCTTCCTCCTCCCCTGGCGTGTCGCTGTCACTGGCAGGCTGAGAGACAGGCTGGTCAGCTGGTGGTTCACTATCTGAAAGAGTGTTTTTAGCGTGAGGGCAGGTGGGCATGAAGGGAGAAAGGACTGGAAACAGTTAGTTAGATAGAAAGTGTAAAAGGCTGGTGTTGTGAGGGGGAAGTGATATGAGAGAGGAGAGAAAGCTGATGAACATACCATTGCTGTCGCCAAGGAGGTCGACCACTCCAACGGCCACAGCGCCTACTACCTGGTTCGCAATGAGTCTGTGGACTCTCCTCCATTCAGTAATGGTGTGTAGCTCTGCCTGTCCTCCTCCCATCCGCTGGGTCACTTGCTGGTTATGTGAAAGCTTGGCCTGCAAGGAAAAGGATAGCGTGTGAGTGAGTGTGCAGCCATGTGTTTGGCAGATGTACCTACCATAGTTGAATAGCCATTAATGCCTGCAAGGTGTGGGAGGCGCATGGGAGTTTTATGAGATGGCCATAGTTCTTGGATGAGTGTTGGTCATTTGGGTTTGAAGACCCTCTGTGCGCAGAGTGAGATTGAGATTGAGGGATGTAGAGGTATTGAAGAGCAGATACTCACCCTGACAACCCGAGTGAGGTCGTGGAACATATTAAGACACTGTGTATGTGTCCTCGGCGACAGGCTCCGCGATGACACAAGCTGAGCCACCTGCCTCCAGACTCTTCTAAACTCATGGGGCAATAGCCACCTGCCACTCTCTGGAAAGAGCACTGCCCATTGCTGTTCAACTGTGCCAACCAGAGCCACCAAAGCTGGTCACTAAAGCGCTGAGCTCTCTCCCTGGCCTCTGAGTATCCAACACAATCGTTTCAGCAATCTCAATGATGTTTGCAGGCCGATGCTCAAAGCTGCAATGAGCAGGGTGTGGCTGTGCAACAAGATGGACCCTCCCCTTGAAGAACAGGATGGCGCCAGTCTGTCTGAGTTCCAGGGTTATTGACATCGGCTGAGCTTCAGTAGCGTTCTGAGTTAGTGCCTCGCTCCGCGATCGCTCCCGATGTTAATGTTCTAAGAGAGTTGTGCAGCGCTTGCTTCAGCGCTCAAAACACATCCGGGGGCGATGGAGACAAATTCCGCGGAAGAAAAGGTCGCAGTCAAAGGAGTTTGTGGCCCGCTCAGCTGAAAGAAATTAGACAGAACATTGGTGGGGATGAGCTGAGGATAAAATGTAGGGTGGGGAGCTGCTCAGGATATTAGGTGTGGTGTGGAGGAGCTGAGGATATTAGGTGGGGTGGGGATGAGTTGAGGATATTAGGTGGGGTGGGTAGGAGCTGAGGATATCAGGTGGGGTGGGGAGGTGCTGAGCATATTAGGTGGAGTGGGGAGGAGCTGAGGATGTTAGGTGGGGTGGGGAGGAGCTGAGGATATTAGGTGGGGTGGGGAGGAGTTGAGGATATTAGGTGGGGTGGGGAGGAGCTGAGGATATCAGGTGGGGTGGGGAGGTGCTGAGGATATTAGGTGGAGTGGGGAGGAGCTGAGGATGTTAGGTGGGGTGGGGAGGAGCTGAGGATATTAGGTGGAGTGGGTAGGTGCTGAGGATATTAGGTGGGGTGGGGAGGAGCTGAGGATATTAGTGGGCTGGAGTAGAGTTGAGGATATTAGGTGTGGTGGGGAGGAGCTGAGGATATTAGGTTGGATGTGGGGGAGCTGAGGATATTAGTTGGGGTGGGGAGGAGCTGAGGATATTAGGTGGGGTGGGGAGGAGCTGAGGATATTAGGTGGGGTGGGGAGGAGCTGAGTATATTAGGTGGTGTGGCGAGGAGCTGAGGATATTAGGTGGGGTGGGGAGAAGCTGAGGATATTATGTGGGGTGGGGAGGAGCTGAGGATATTAGGTGGGCTGGGGAGGAGCTGAGGATATTAGGTGGGGTGGCGAGGAGCTGAGGATATTAGGTGGGGTGGGGAGAAGCTGAGGATATTATGTGGGGAGGAGCTGAGGATATTAGGTGGGGTGGGGAGGAGCTGAGGATATTAGGTGGGGTGGGGAGTAGCTGAGGATATTAGGTGGGGTGGCGAGGAGTTGAGGATATTAGGTGGGGTGGGAAGAAGCTGAGGATATTATGTGGGGTGGGGAGGAGCTGAGGATATTAGGTGGGGTGGGGAGGAGCTGAGGATATTAGGTGGGGTGGGGAGTAGCTGAGGATATTAGGTGGGGTGGGGAGTAGCTGAGGATATTAGGTGGGGTGGAGAGGAGCTGAGGATATTAGGTGTGGTGGGGACGAGTTTAGGATGTTCGATGCATATATCGAAAGTCACCAAGTGAGGCTGAAGCAAACAGGAGAGCAGTTCTGTTATTTGAAATAATTAATATCTTCACCAACTTCTTCGAAAAGCATCAGTACAAAGTGACACTCCAGGAGTTTACTCTGCAATAAATCCTCAGATTTTCTGATAAAATCCCAAAACCACACACAGTTTTAGATGGCTGCCTTTATTAATTATTATTGTTTTTTATTCAATAAACTGATGCTTTGCTTCAAATATTGAAAAGACATTTCTCTGGATGACATCTCAGAATAGACATTAGAAAACATACAGACTGTGCAGTTAAGTGACAAGTGACCATTAACAGAGATGAACGCGAGGTGATGCACTTTGGTAGGAAAATATAACATCATGAGGGTAGTGTGGTTGATGTTGTGTTTATGGACTTTCAAAAGGCGTTTGACAAAGTACCACGTGACATACCTGGTTATAAAATTCTAGCCCATGGGATTAATGGGACAGGGCAGCATGGATACCAAATTAGCCAAGTGTCAGAAAGCAGAGAGTAGTGGTGACCGGTTGTTTTTCAATCTGGAGGGAAGTATACAGTGGTGTTCCCCAGGGGTCGCTATTAGGACAAGTGTTCTCTTTGATATATTTTAATGACCTAGAGTTGGGTATACAGGGCATCAAAACTCGGAAATGTAGCACACAATGAGGAGGATAGTAACAGACTTCAGGAGGACGTAGACTGACTGGTCAACAAGAGAACATAAGCAACAGGAGCAGGAGTTGGCCATTCGGCCCTTCAAGCCTACTCCACCATTCAATACACTCCTGGCTGACCTTCGGTTAAAAAGTCATTCATGCAACACCTACTAACTGACCCTCATTCCTGCCTATAAAGTTATCTCCTTACTCAGTTTACTGGCATATTTTCCATTAGCAGAATAAAATATAATTGGAGCCGAAAGCAAGACACTAAATGCCAAGGCAATTTGGCTGGGTCTTTACCCTTTTAAACTGTTCCTCAGGCTGGGGGGTCTGAGAGCTTCAGAGACGTCCCTGACATGATCCTACACTTCTCTGATGGCGTTTATTTCGGAATCCAATCCCTTTGCTTACATCATAGCCCGAACTCTGATTCAATTAGGCAGACACTTGGCAGATTCTATTTAACACAAATAATTGTGAAGTGAAAAATGAGAAGAGGCAATGTGATCTCAATGGTGTAAATATAAAGGGAGTGCAGGAACAGAGGGACCTAGGCATGTATGTACACTAATCTTTGAATGCGGCCGGACAATTTGAGAAGTATGTTAATAAAGCATACGGGATCCTTCGCTTTATTAATAAGCAGTAGAGTACAAAAGCAATGAAGTTTTGCAAAAACATTATAAAGCACTGATTAGGCTTCAGCTGGAGCATTGTGTCCAATTCTGGACACCACACTTTAGGAAAATGTCAAGGCCTTGGAGCGTGTGCAGAAGAGATTTACTGGAATGGTACCAGAGACAAGGGCTTCAGTTATGTGGAGAGACTGGAGAAGCTGGGGCTGTTCTGATTAGAGCAGAGAAGGTTAAGAGGAGATTTGATAGAGGTGTTCAGAAGCCTAAATAGATTTAATAGAGTAATTAAGGAGCAACTGTTTCCAGTGGCAGTGGGGTCGGTAACCAGATGACACAGATTTAATGTGATTGGCAAAAGAACCCGAGACAACATGTGAAGGATTTTGTTTTACTCAGCGAGTTGTTGTGTTCTGGAATTCGCTGCCTGAAAGGGCGGTGGAAGCAGATTCAATAGTAACTTTCAAAGGGGATTTGGAAAAATACTTGAGATAAAAAAAATACTGGGGAAAGAGCAGAGGAGTGGTATTAATTGGACAGCTGTACGAAAGAGCCAGCACAGATACGGTGGGCCGAAAGGCATCCTTCTGTGCTGTATCATTCCATGATTCTATAATCACCGATACCTTAGAAAATAAGAAACTGAACGTGGCAGAAGAGCAAATGGCTCCAGGGCTACAGGTGAACAAATAATTAAAAGCAGTATCACTGGACAGCAAAGCAATTAAAATGTCAACAATGAATTGGGGTTTATTTCTAAGGCAATAGAATTCAAAAGAAGTGAAGTTGGCCAATGGTGAGAAGTGGTGTTTCACAAGGATCGGTGCTGGGAACACTTTTGTTCACCATTTACTTAAATAATTCGGACTCGGGAATCGGAAGTGCAATTTCAAACATTGTGGATGCCACCCAAATGGGTGTTTATAGTTAATATAGAGGAGGACTGCGACAAAATCCAGGAAGACGTTATTAAACTGGCAGAATGGGCGTGTAACTGGCAAATGAACCTCAATATAGAGAAATGCGAGGTAGTGCATTTTAATAGGAAGAATACGGAGGTCCCTACTCCTTGAAAAATAAGTTCTAAACGGGGTTGAGGGTCAGAGGGATGTGAGGATACAGTTACATAAATCACTAAAAGTTGCAATGCAGGTTGATAAGGCCATAAAAACAAAGAAAGCACTGGGGTTCATTTCTAGAGGGATGGAATTGTAAAGAATATAAGGTATGTTGAACCTGTATGGAACCTTGGTTAGACCACACTTGGTGCACTGTGAACATGGTCTCCATCTTATAAAAAAGACTTAGAGGGACTGGCGAAGGTACAAACAGTATTTAGTAGAATGATACCAGAACTGAGAGGTTATACCTGTCAGGAAAGCCTGAACAGGCTGGGGCTCTTTCCTTTAGGAAAGTGAAGACAGAGGGATGATCAGATAGTGTTCTTTGAGATTATGAAAGAATTTCATAAGGTTGATTAGGGAACGTTTTTCCACTTTCAGGAGAGACTAGAACTCGGGGCCATAGATTTAAGATAGTCATTAATAAATCTAATAGGGAATTCAGGAGAAACCTTTTTACCAAATGAGTGGTCAGAATGTGGAACTCGCTACCACAAGGAGCAGTTGATGCGAATAGCACAGACACATTTAAAGCGGGAAAGGAATAGAATGACATTTTTACTGGGTTAGATGAAGGAGGGTGGGTGGAGGCTCGTGTGGAGCATGGACACCAACATGAACATTTTGAGTCGAATGGCCTGTCTCTGTGATGTAAATACTTTGTAAATTGTATTAAACATGTGTAGGACCGGGGTCAGGTCACACTTAGAGAACGGTACAGAGTTATGGTCTCCATAATATAAAAAAGTTCAAAGAAGAACTGGAGAAAGTGCAAAAAATACTTACAAAATCAACTTCTTGTATTTATAAAATGCTTTTAACATAGTAAAATGACCCAAGCGATTCACGGGAGCGATATTGAACAACACCTGACCCTGAGCCACATAAGGAGATATCTGGAAAGATGCCAAAAGCTTAGTCAAAGAGGTAAGTTTTCAGCAGCATCTTAAAGGAGGAGGGGGATTTAGAGAAGCAGAGAGGTTTAGGGAGGGGATTCCTGAGCTTAGGGCCCAGGCAGCTGAAAGCACAGCCGCCAATGGTGGAGCGGTTACAATCGGGGATGTGCAAGAGGCCAGAATTAGAGGAGCACAGAGATCTCGGGAGTGTTGAGGGGCTGGTGGAGCTTGCAGAGGTAGAGAGGGCGAGGTCATGTAGGGATTTGTAAGCAAGGAAGTTAATTTTAAAATGGAGACATTGCCGGAAGGGGAGTCACTGTAGGTCAGCGAGCACAGGGGTGGTGGTTTACCGGGATTTGGCGTGGGTTAGGTTACGGGCAGCACAGCTTTGAATGAGCATAAGTTATGCAGGGTGGAAGATGGGAAGCCGGCCAGGAGAGAGTTGGTGTTATCAAGTCTAGATCTACCAAAGGCATGGATGATGGTTTGAGCAGCAGATGAGCTGAGGCAGGGGCGAAGTTCGGCGATGTTACCGAGGTGGAAGTAAGCCGTCCTGGTGATGGAGTGAATATCCGGTCGGAAGATCATCCCGTGGTCAAATACGACACCAAGGTTGCAACCAGCAAACTGGTGTTAAGGAGAGGGTTGGAGTCGTTGGCTTGGCAACGGAGTTTGTGAAGCGGGCCAATAGCTTCGCTCTCACAAATATTTAGTTGGATGGCACCAGAACTGAAAGATTGCAGCTATCGGGAAAGATTGAACAGGTTGGGCCTTTCTGCTATAGAAGAGAGAGGACTTAGATGAGGCCTGATAGAGATCTTGAAAATTATGAATGGGTTGGACAGGGTAGATGTGGAGAGAATGTTCACACTTGTGGGAGAATAGAAACATAGAAACATAGAAAATAGGTGCAGGAGTAGACCATTCAGTACTTCGAGTCTGCACCGCCATTTAATGCGTTCATGGCTGAACATGCTACCTCAGTACCCCATTCCTGCTTTCTCGCCATACCCCTTGATCCCCCTAGTTGTGAATATTATATCTAACTCCCTTTTGAATATATTTAGCGAACTGGCCTCAACAACCTTCTGTGGTAGAGAATTCCACAGATTCACCACTCTCTGGGTTAAGAAGTTCCTCCTCATCTCAGTCTTAAATGGCTTCCCCTTTATCCTTAGACTGTGACCCCTGCTTTTAGTTTTCCCTAACATTGGAAACATTCTGCACGCATCTAATTTGTCTAAACCAGTCAGGATTTTAAACGTCTCTATAAGATCCCCCCTCATTCTTCTGAACTCCAGAGGATACAAGTTCAGTTGATCCAGTCTTTCTTGATATGTCAGTCTGGCCATCCCAGGAATCAATCTAGTGAACCTTCGTTGCACTCCCTCAATAGCAAGAATGTCCTTCCTCAAGTTAGGAGACCGAAACTGCACACAATACTCCAGGTGTGGCCACACCAGGGCCCTGTACAACTGTAGCATCACCTCCCTACACCTTTACTCAAATCCCATTGCTATGAAGGCCATCATGCCATTTGCTTTCTTGACTGCCTGCTGCACTTGCCTTCCCACCTTCAGTGACTGATGTACAATGACGCCCAGGTCTCGTTGCACCTCCCCTTTCCCTAATCTGCCACCATTCAGGTAATAGTCTGCCTCCCTATTTTTACCACCAAAGTGGATAACCTCACATTTATCCACATTGTACTTCATCTGCCATACATTTGCCCATTCACCCAACATGTCCAAGTCACTCTGTAGCCTCCTAGCATCCTCCTCATTGTTCACACTGCCACCCAATTTAGTGTCATCCGCAAATTTGGAGATATTACAATTAATCCCTTCGTCCAAATCATTAATATATAATGTAAACAGCTGGGGCCCCAGCACCGAACCATACGGTACCCCGCTGGTCACTGCCTGCCATTCTGAAAAGTACCCATTTACTCCTACACTTTGTTTCCTGTGTGCCAACCAATTCTCAATCCACGTCAACACATTACCCCAAATCCCATGTGCTTTAACTTTGCACAGCAATCTCTTGTGTGGGACCTTGTCGAAGGCCTTCTGACAGTCCAAATACACCACATCTACTGGTTCCCCCCCCCCCCCGTCCAGCCTATTGGAAAAATCCTCAAAAATTCCAGAAGATTTGTCACGCATGATTTCCCTTTCACAAATCCATGCTGACTTGGACCTATCACGTCGCCATTTTCCAAATGGTCTGTTATGACATCTTTAATAATTGATTTCATCATTTTACCCACCACCGATGTCAGGCTGACCGGTCAATAATTCCCTGCTTTCTCCCTCCCTCCTTTTTTAAAAAGAAGGGTTACATAAGCCACACTCCAGTCCTTCGGAACTGATCCAGAGTCTAAGGAATGTTGGAAAATGATCGTCAATGCATTCACTATTTCCAAGGCCACCTCCTTAAGTACTCTGGGATGAAGACATCAGGCCCTGGGGATTTATCAGCCTTCAGTCCCATCACTTTCCCAAAAACCTTTTCCCGACTGATAAGGATTTCCCTCAGCTCCTCCCTCTTACCAGATCCTTTGATCTCTTTTATTTCCGGAAGGTTGTTTGTGTCCTCCACAGTAAACACCGAACCAAAATACTTGTTCAATTGACCTGCCATTTCTTTATTCCCAATTATGACTTCCCCTGTTTCTGACTGCAGGGGACCTACGTTTGTTTTTACTAACCTCTTTCTTTTTACATATTTATAGAAGCTTTTGCAGTCCGTTTTAATGTTCACAGCAAGCTTCCTTTCATATTTTATTTTCCCTGCCCTAATCAAACCCTTCGTCCTCCTCTGCTGAGTTTTAAAGTTCTCCCAGTCCCCGGGTTTGCTGCTACTTCTGGCCAATTTGTATGCCACTTCCTTGCTTTTAATACTATCCCTGATTTCCCTTGTTAGCCATGGTTGAGCCACCTTCCCTTTTTTATTTTTACGCCAGACAGGGATGTACAATTGCTGTAGTTCATCCATGCGATTACTACATGTCTGCCATTGCTCTTCCACTGATAACCCCTTAAATATCGCTTGCCAATCTAACCTCGCCAATTCACGCCTCATACCCTCAAAGTTGCCCTTATTTAAGTTCTGGACCATGGTCTCTGAATTAACTGTTTCCTTCTCCATCCTAATGTAGAACTCCACCATACTATGGTCACTCTTCCCCAAGGGGCCACGCACCACAAGATTGCTGATTAGTCCTTCCTCATTACACAACAACCAGTCCAGGATGGCCTCCCCTCTAGTTGGTTCCTCAACATATTGGTTTAGGAAACCATCCCTTAAACACTCCAGGAAATCCTCCTCCACCGTATTGCTTCCAGTTTGAGTAGCCCAATCTATATGCATATTAAAGTCACCCATGATAACTGCTGCGCCTTTTTTGCATGCACCTCTGATTTCCTGTTTCATACCCTCCCCCACCTCACTACTACTGTTTGGAGGTCTGTACACAACCCCCACTAACGTTTTCTGCCCGTTGGTGTTCTGCAGCTCAACCCATATTGATTCCACATCCTCCATGCTAATGTCCATCCTAGCTATTGCATTAATCTCCTTTTTAAACAGCAATGCTACCCCACCCCATTTTCCTTTTGTTCTATCCTTCCTGAATGTTGAATACCCCTGGATATTCAGTTCCCAGCGTTGATTGTTCTGGGGCCGCGTCTCTGTAATCCCAATCACATCATATCCGTTAACATCAATTTGCACAGTCAATTCATCCACCTTATTACGGATACTCCTTGCATTAAGACACAGAGCCTTTAGGCTTGTTTTATTAACACCCTTTGTCCTTTTAGACTTATGATTTAATATAGCCCTTTGTGTTTCTTGCCTTTGTTTACTCGGATTTCCATTATTGTTTCTCACCCTTCTAACATTTGTTTCTGACTGCATAATGTTTCGCTACATTTGCAACACTTGGGGTCATAAATACACGATAGTTACTAATAAATTCAATAGGGAAATAAGGAGCAATTTCTGTACTCAGAGAGTGGTTAGAATGTGGACCTCACTACCACAGGAAGTGGTTGAGGAAATTAGTTCAGATTCTTTCAGAATGAAACTAGACGAGTAAATGATAGAAAGGGGAATAGAAAGATATTCTGAGAGTCTGAGAAGAGGTGGATGCAATGTGAGGAGACTGGTGTGGAGCATAAACACCAGCACAGACTGATTGGGCCGAATGTCCTGTTTGTGTGCTGTATATTCCATGTAATATAATCCCCTGAACTGCAGCTCAGCTCTGTCTGCCTACCTACTGGCCAGGCTCTTACTCTGGAAGCTGTGAATGAATTGCTGCCCTCAATCGCTAAAGGGACTCTTTTCAGAAGAGCTCAGAGTGAAAACAGCAAACTAGTGGTCCTGTCCCGAAAGACAATGTGGGAAATGTCAGTCAGAAACAGCGCCGAGTCCTAAACACAGTGCTCGCCCCGCCGCTGGCTGTTTCTTCAGATCTCCAGCGATTGCTGGTGTAATTCAGTGAATGGCAGTCTGGGGCTGAATATTACGTTCCTGGGCTGGAAACACTGGGAGCCGCCTCTGGGCTGTGCTCAGTTGTTTCTGATAATGAATGAATTGAATAATTGTGGTAACCGGATATTTCACCGCGCTCTTCACCTGCTCTCTGAACTTGGACTGGGTCACCCCATAAATAAAGGTGTTTGTGCAGCAACTTAAATTGCGCAGCATATAACCGACTTGTTGAAAGATAAATAAAGAACCAGTGTAATAAAGGGGATTTGTTCCTGTAATGTTATAATACAAGAAATTTATAACATAGACCAGCCACAGCAGTATAAAGTTGGCGGATATGGTGAAGAGTAAAATCATAGACTTCCTTCTGCTCTCCATCTCTGGGTCTCTGCCATTCTCTCCCTTGCTCTCACCCCTCAGTCCCTTACGGACCCGACTGGCCACTAAAATGTGTCTGACTGTCAGAGCGTTGAGCAACAGAATTATAGCGAATGGGAGGAATGGGGTTAAAACTATAACAAACCAAGTAAATCCCAACCATCCCGGCTCAGTATAAAAGCTCGGGATTGCGAAACAGAACCAAGACACATTGTCGATTATCTCCACGGGTTGACTTACAAAGTAGAGGGGAACGTTTTTTAAACATTGCAGAATGCCGGTTGTTGCCAGAACCACAGCCGCAGTTTTCCCGGTGCAATATTTAGTTTTCAGCTTCTGGCAACAAATGGCCACAAATCGATCAAAGGTGAAAGTGACGGTGAACCAGACAGAACAGTCTGTGGCTGCAAGGATCAGGACAGCGAGAACACTGCACACAGGGTAGATGTCCAGGAAACACATTGGGAAATAATACGCTTTGATCTTCCTCAGTATGACCTCAGTGACAATGGTCAGGAGATCCGCCGCTGCCATGCCCACCAGGTAGCGAGTGGTGCAGGTGGAGAGCCCGCAGTTTCCCCGGGACAGGATCACAATCGCCAGCAAATTCACTGTAAAACACAGAAGGGAAAAGAGACTGGAAATTACTGATCACACATTCTTCGTGTCTGAGCCCAGACAGTAAGGGCTGGATTTTAATACCCCAAAAACCGGCGGGTTGGGGTCGGGTCAGAGGTGAAAATTGAGCAATATCGTCCGGACCGCAACCCGCCTCCAACCCGCCCGCTTCCGAGTTTAACGGAGACGGGACAGGGGGGCGAGCAGCGAACCGCTCCCAGGAGGCGGGTTGGCAATTAAAATATTTTATTGAGGCGGGCAGCCTCTGATTTAACGGGTTTTACAGGTTTAACTAGGGCTGGCCGGGCTTCCTGGGCCTAGGGAATGATTTCACCACTCACCACCCCCCACCCACCCCCCCCCCCCCCCCCCCGCCAAGATCTACCCATTGCCCAACGCCCCCCATGGATAGAAGCTTGGGGACCGGTTTGGACATCCACAAGACTAGGGATTGGACACCCCCCGGGACCGGTCAAACCCCCGGGACCGGTCAAATCCCCCGGAACCGGTCAAACCCCGAGTTCGTGATCGGACACACCGCAGGATCAGACACTGCATTCAACCCAGTTTCATCCTTTGGACCTACCCAGTCCTGCTCCGGAGTCCACTCACCCAGTCCGACTGGAAACCCGACTGCCAATCAGGCTGACTTCCGGGATGGGGAACCAGTCAAGGACAAATGACGCACGCTGTGGAGTTAAGCCACCCCGACGTCCGGTAATACCTGGACTTCCAGGTTTTACTGTCTGATATTCCGCATCCACCACCGGACATCGTACATAACCCGCCTCTGTTAATATCCAGGCGGAAGTATATGAGCAAATGCAAAATACTGGGACTGCTGTAAATCTGATAAGAACATAAGAAATAGGAGCAGGATTCGGCCATTCGGCCCATCGAGCCAGCTCCGCCATTCAATGAGATCATGGCTGATCTTCTGCCTCAACTACATTCACCGGCCCTATCACCATATCCCTTGATACCCTTAATAGTCAGAAATGTATCGATTTCTGTTTTGAATATATCCAATGACTGAGCCTCCACAGCACTCTGGGGTAAGAATTCCAAAGATTCCCCACCCTCTGTGTGAAGAAATGTCTTCTCATCTCACTCTGGAATGGCCTACCCATTATTCTGAGGCTGTAGCCCGTGGTTCTAGACTCCCCAGCCAAGGGAAACATTCTCCCAGAATCCATCCTATCAAGCCCTGTAATAATTGTGTATGCTTCAGTGAGTTCCCCTCTCTTTCTTCTAAATTCAAAAGAATGCAGGCCTAGTTTACTCAATCTCTTCTCATAAGACAGTCCCGCCATCCCAGGAATCAATCTCATGAACCTTCGTTGCACTCCCTCTATGGCAGGTATATCCTTCCTTAGGTAAGGAGACCAAAATTGTACCCAGTACTCCAGGTGTGGTCTCACCAAGGCTTTACATAATTGGAGTAAGACTTCTTCACTGCTGTACTCAAATCCTCTTTTAATGAAGGCCAGCATAGCATTGGCTTTCCTAATGGCTTGCTGCACCTGCACATTCACATTCAGTGACTCATGTACAAGGACACCCATGTCCCTCTGAGCATCTGCATTCCCCAATCTTTCAATATTTAGGAAATAGTCTGCCTTACTGTTTATTCTACCAAAGTGGATAAAATTCACATTTATCCACATTATAATCCATCTGCCATGTTCTCGCCCACTCACTGAGCCTGTCGAGATCCCTTTGAATTCTTTTCCCATCCATTACGCAACTGACACTGCCACCTAGCTTTATGTCATCAGCAAATTTTTAAATTACATTTAGTCCCCTCATCCAAATCATTGATATAGATTGTAAATAGCTTCGGCAGAAGCACCGATCCTTGAGGTACCCTACACAGCTTGCCATCCTGAAAAAAACCCGTTTATCCCAACCCTCTGTTTTCTGTCAATTAACTAATTCTCAATCTATGCTAGTATATTACCTCCAATTCCATGTGCTCTAATTTTGTTCACCAACCACTTGTGTGGGACCTTATCGAAGGCCTTCTCAAAATCCAAATACACCGACATCTACCGGTTCCCCTTTGTCTACTCCTCTAGTTACATCCTCAAAGAACTCCAATAGGTTTGTCAAACAGGCCTTCCCTTTCATAAATCCATGTTGACTCTGTCCAATCTTACTATTAGTTTCTAAGTGCCCAGTTATTGCATTCTTTATAATAGGTTCCAACATTTTCCCAATTCCTGATGTGAGACTAGCAGGTCTGTAGGTCCCCGTTTTCTCTCTCCCTCCTTTCTTAATTAGCGGGGTTACATTTGCTATCCTCCAATCTGCAGGAACCGTTCCAGAAGCTATAGAATTTTGGAAGATGACAACCAATGCGTCCACTATTCCAATGGCCACCTCTTTCAAAACCCTAGGATGTAGGTCACCCCGTCCTTGAGATTTATCGATCTTTAGTCCCATTAATTTTGCTAGCACTGTTTTTTTTACGAATAATAATTTCTTTAAGTTCCTCATTCTCACCACATTCTTGGTTTTCTCGTATTTCTGGGAGGTTTTTTGTGTCTTCCTCGGTGAACACAGAAACAAAGTATTCATTTAATTTCCAGGCCATTTCCTCATTCCCCATTATAAATTCTCCCATCTCTGACTGTAAAGGTCCTACATTTACCTTCGCCAGTCTTTTCCTTTTCACATACCTATAGAAGCTTTTACAATCAGTTATTATATTTTTCGCTAGTTTGTGCTCGTATTCCATTTTCCCTTTCTTTATCAATTTCTTGGTCCCCCTTTGCTAATTTCTAAAAAGATCCCAATCCTCAGGCTGACCGCTTTTTCTGGTAACTTTATAAGCTTCCTCCTTTGACTTAATACTGGCTTTAATTTAGTAAAAAAGACAATGCTGAAAACACTCAGCCGGTCAGGCAGCATCTGCGCAGAGAGAAACAGAGTTAACATTTCAGGTCCATGACCTTTCATCAGAACTGGAAGATATCAGAGATTAACAGTATTAAAGCAATGATAGAGTCAGAGAAAAGTGCGTTTGCATAAGGAAAGAACAAAGTCTGCGATTGGCTGGAGGGTAGGAGTGATTCAACGTCTTAAGGGATGATGGTGCAAGGCGAATGGACAATTAAACAAACAGAAGATGGGTCTAGAGGAGGTGTAAATGGTTACAGCAGAATAACAAGGGGGAGGGGTAGTAGGGCACATGTGGCAGAGAAAGTTGGGTAGATCCCAGGTGTTTGGACCAGCCCGCTGGCCGTGTGCCGGGATCGCCACCACAAAGCCCCAGCCCAAACCTCCTCCACTCCCAGTGGCTCTGGTCGAGTCATCCTCCATTACCAGCACATGTCGTCCGAGAGAACGGGAGCGGAGGTTATGATCTGAAGTTTTTAAACACTTCGTTTTGAGTCCAGAAGGCAATAAAATAACTAACCTAATGATACGGTGCTGTTCCTCATTGATATTAAAAGGGGAACAGTGCAGGAGGCCGAGAACAGAGAGTTCAAAGTGGGAGTGGGATGTAGAATGAAAGTGGCAAATGACCTGAAGCTCAGGATCACACTTGCGGACTGAACGGAGGCGTTCAGCAAAGCAATTACTCAATCTGCATTTAGTCCACCCAATGTACAGGAGACTGGGTCGTGTGCAGCGAATATGATATATTAATTGGAAGAAGTACAAGTCAATTAGTCTTTCACGTGGATGGAATTTTTGGGACCTTGCTGGTGGGATGGAAAAAGTGGAAAGGGCAGCTGTTGAATCTCCTGCGCTTGCATAGGAAGGTGCCGGGGAAGGGGAGCAGATGTTAGGTGTGACAGAAGAGTGGACCAGGGTGTCACGAGAGCGGGGGAACGGGAGGGAAGCAGAAGATATGTTTGTTGGTGGCCATAGCTGGACATGACGGAAATGGCAGATGATGATCTGTTGAATGTGAAGGCTGGTGCCGTTGAAGCTGAGGACAAGGGGAACCCTATCTGTGTTCTAGCAGGCACGGCAAGGGGTGATGGGAGCAATGCAGGGTTGACACGGTCGAGGGCCCTGTCATTCACAATGGAGGTGAGTACTCGGCTGAGGAAATATGAAAACATTTCAGAAGCACTGGTGTGGAAGGTGGCATCGTCAGAACATATGCAACGGTGGCGGAGAAACTGTGAGAATAGAATAGAGACCTTCCAGGAAGCCGGGTGGGAGGAATTCTACTCAAGATTCCTGTGGGAGTTGGTGGGATTATAGTAGATATTTGTGGACGACCTAGACCCTGAAATGAAGATCGAGAAGTCGAGGAAGGGAAGGGAAGGCCACTGTGATTCACCATTTAAATGTTATTCCTGTGTTTAAAATGGAAGATAGAACAATTACAAGGATCTACAGACCAGTCAGCATAACCTCGATGGTAGGAAAAATAATGGAATCCTTGCTCAAAAATTTTACAGAAATACATCTCGAAACACAAAATATAATAACGAATAGTCAGCAGGTATTCTTAAAAGGAATCACAGAATGGTTACTGCACAGAAGGAGGCCATTCGGCCCGTCGAGCCCGTGCTCACTCTCTGCACATGCACTGCAGCTAATTCCAATCCCCCGCCCTATCGCCATAGCCCTGAAATTATCTTCCTTCAGGTGCTTATACCATTCCCTTTTGAAACCCACGATTGAATCTGCCTCCACCATTCTTTCAAACAGTGCATTCCAGATCATAACCACTCACTGCCTTGAAAAGTTTTTCCTCATGTCACCTTTGGATCTTCAGCAGATCAAATAAAACCTGTGTCCTCTGGTTCTCGACCGTTCCACCAATGGGAACAGCTTCTCTCTATCTACTCTGTCTGCTCTGTCTAGACCCCTAATGATATTGATCACCTCTCTCAAATCTCCTCTCAATCTTCTCTGCTCTAAGGAGAACAGCCCCAACTTCATTGGTATATCTACGTAACCAAAGACCCTCATCCCTCGAACCATTCTTGTGATTTTTTTCTGCACCCTCTCTAAAGCCTTCATGCCCTTCCTAAAGTGTGGTGCCGAGAATTGGACACAATACTCCAGTTATGGCCGGGCCAATGTTTTATAAAGGTTCATCATAACTTCCTTGCTTTGCCTCTATTTATAAAGCTGAGATTCCCGTAAGCATTTTTAAACGCTTTCTCAACCTGCCCTGCCACCTTCAACGATTTTTGAACATGTACCCTAGGTCCCTCTGTTCCTGTACCCACTTTGGAATGTCTTGCTTGAGTAACCTTAGCGAATTCGTTGAATAAGTACCAGAACGAGTAGATAAGGGTAATGTAGTAGATGTAATATACGTTGATTGTTTTAAAGCCATTCGATAAGTTACCACATAGCAGACTGAATCACAGATCAAGTGGAGTTAGGAGACAAGCAGCAGAATGGATAGCAAGATGGCTGCAAGAACAGAAAATAGGGAATAGTGGATAAAGCTAATTACTCAATAGGTGGATGGTGAGAAGTGATGTTCCACAAGGATCGGCGTTGCGACCCCTGTTGTTCACCATTTACATAAACGATATTGATTCGGGAAGCAGAAGCACAAATTCAAAATTTGCAGATGAATCCAAAATTGGGAGTACAGTTAATACAGAGGAAGAATGCAACACAATATCTGAAGAAAGTCATAAACTTGCAGAAAGGGCGTTTAAATGGCAAATTAATTTCAATATAGCTAAGTGAGAGGTACTGCATTTTGGTAGGAAGAATAAGGTTCCCAAATACTCCTTGGAAAAACTGAGTGGGAATGGGGTAGAGGGTACCGATTAACTAATCATTTAAAGTAGCAATGCATGTTAACAAGGCCATAAACATGCAAACAAAGCACTGGGGTTCATTTCTAAAAGAATAGAATCGTAAGGCAAAGAGTTTAGCTTAAACTTATAAAGAACCTTGGTTATACCACGGTGAGCGTACTGTGTGCAGTTCTGATCTCCAGATTACATAAAGGATATTAAGGCTCAGGAGAAAGTGTAATATTTTTACAAGGATGACACCAGAACTGAGATATTATAACCATCAGAAAAGATTGAACGGGCTGGGGCTCCTTTCTTTACAAAAGAGAAGGCTGAGGGGTGGCCTATCAGAGGCCTTTCAAATTTGAGGGGGTAACAAAAGGTAAATGTATATACTTGTGACGTGAGGGCAAAATTGGAGATTATCGATAAAAGATAGTCACAATAAATCCAATACATTATTGAGGAGAAATGTTTTTACTCAGAGATTGGTTAGAATGTGGAACTCGCTACAACTTGGATTACTTGAGGCGAATAGCAGAGATGCATTTAAGGGTAGAAAGCAGTAGAAGGCTTTGCTGATAGGGTTAGATGTAGAGGGGTGGGAGGAGGCTCCCGTGGAGCATAAACAATGGCATGACCTAGTAGGGCCGAATGGCCTGTTTGGTGTTGTAAATTCTAAGGACTTCTCCGTAACTTGTGTACAAATTAATCACATTCATCAGTTTATTTAATCATTGCGGATATTGAAGTGTGTTATTTATTGAAGCATTGCCCTATATATTACATTATTATCCATTTATTAATGCTATTATTTACTGCCCTCGGGCCTGATCTGTGTATTATGAAAACCTGATTTGCATGTTCTTCAGTTATACGTGTCCCTCCTCGCAGGTACTCACCTCACTGAGCTAAGGTCGGAGATCGTTGTAGGTTTCAGTGCGGTTTAAACAGAGTGCTGCGAGTTGGGAATTGATTCTTATTTACTCCAAGGAAAGAGTCCGAGAGCGGGAGCAGTCAATCAACAACAACTGCGAAACCGCTAAGTTGACTTCACAACCAGGAAGGAGCTGATTGGTAAGTAGGACCTGGTGAGTATTTCTACAGTCCAGTCGTTAAAGTAAAAGTTTAGAGTAAGTAGTGTTTAAAGGGAAGTAAGGTCCCTAGTGCATTTGATATTATTTAATTTAAAGGAAGTAAAGGGAGTAAATTAAGGGAAGGACATGGCAGGGCATCTCGGCAGCGTGGAGTGCCCCTCCTGTGCTATGTGGGAAGTTAGGGACACTTTCGGTGTCCAGGGCGAACACATGTGCAGGAAGTGTCTCCAGCTGCGGCTACTCGAAATCCGCGTTTCGGAGCTGGAGCTGCGGCTGGAGTCACTGTGGAGCATCCGTGTAGCTGAGATCTTCGTGGACAGCACGTTTAACGAGGTGCTCACAACGCAGGTACAGAGTGCACAGGCAGACAGGAAATGGGTGACCGCCAGACAGAGGAAAAGCACTAGGAAAGTAGTGTAAGGAATCCCCTGGGTCCATCCTCTCCAACAGATTTTCCGTTTTGGATACTGCTGGAGGAGATGGTTTCTCAGGGAAATGCAGCAAGAGCCAAGTCCGTGGCACTACGAGTGGCTTGGCTGCACAAGAGGGGAGGAAAAAGAGTGGGAGAGCAATAGTGATGAGGGATTCTATCGTAAGGGGAACAGATAGACGTTTATATGGCCGCAGGCGTGACTCCAGGATGGTATGTTGCCTCATTGGTGCCAGGGTCAAGGATGTCACTGAATGGCTGCAGGGCATTCAGAAGGGGGAGGGCGAACAGTCAGAGGTCGTGGTTCACATTGGTACCAACGACATGGGTAGGAAGAGGGATGAGGTCCTGCAACAAGAATTTAGGGAGCTAGGTAGCAGATTAAAAAGCAGGACCGGAAAGCTTGTAATCTCTGGATTACTCCCGATGCCACGTGCTAGTGAGTATAGCAATAGGAGGATAGAACAGATGAATGCGTGGCTAAAGAGTTGGTGCAGGAGGGAGGGCTTTAGTTCCTGGATCACTGGGTTTGCTTCTGGGGAAGGTGGGATCTGTACAAGTCGGACGGGTTGCACCTGAACCGGAACGGGACCAACATCATTGCGGGGAGGTTTGCTAGTACTGTTGGGGGATGGGGGGGGGGGGTTAAAATAACTTGGCAGGGGATGGGATACGGAGTAGAGCTATAGTAGGGGGTGATGCACAGCCAAATATAGAGGAAAAAACATGTCAGCCTGGAAAGCAGAGCAAATATGTAACAGCACAAGGGAGTATGGCAAGGCTGAAAGGCATTTATTTTAATGCAAGGTATCTAGCGAGTAAGGCAGATGAATTGAAGGTGTTGATGAACACATGGGAGTATGATATTGTTGCTATCACAGAGACATGGTTGAGGGAGGGGCAGGACTGGCAGCTCAATATTCCGGGTATAGAATCTTCAGGCGAGAAAGAGGGGGTGTAAAAATGGAGGGGGTGTCGCAATATTAATCAAGGATTCAATTCTGGCTGTAAGGAGGGATGATATCATAGCAGGTTCCTCTTATGAGGCCATATGGGTAGAACTTAAAAACAAAAAGGGGGCAAGCACTTTGTTGAGAGTGTACTATAGGCCCCCAAACAGTCAGGGGGAGATAGAGGAACAGATATGTAGGCAAATCTCAGGGAAGTGTAGAAATAATAGGGTAATAATAGTAGGGGATTCCAACTTCCCCAATGTTAACTTGGATATTCAGATTGTAAAAGGTTAAGAGGGTGCGGAATTCTTCAAGTGCATCCATGAGAGCTTTTTGAGCCAGCATGTAGAAAATCCTACAAGAGAGGGGGCGGTACAGGACCTAATTCGAGGGAATGTAGCCAGGCAAGTGGTAGAAGTGTCAGTAGGAGAGCATTTTGGTGACAGTGACCATAATTCGGTGAGATTTGAGCTAATCATGGAAAAGGTAAAAGATGGACCAGAAATAAAGTTTCTAAATTGTGGGACGGCCGATTTTAATGTGATAAATCAGCATCTGGCCAAAGTGGACTGGGATCAGCTATTGATAGGACAATCCACATCAGAGCAGTGGGAGTCTTTCAGAATGGAAATAGAGAGAGTACAACGGCAACATGTTCCCGTAAAGGTCCAGGGTGAGACCAACAAGCCCAGGGAATCCTGGGTGTCAAGGGATATACAAGAATGGATTAGGAAAAAAGGGAGGCTTTTGGCAGATACAAAGAACTAAAAAATTGGAAGCCCGAGAGGAGTATAGAAAGTGAAGGGTGGTATTTAAAAAAGAAATTAGGAGAGCGAAGAGGGGGCATGAAAAAACACTGGCGGGCAAAATAAAGGAAAATCCCAAGATGTATTATGAGTATATTAAGGGCCAGAGTATAACCAGGGAAAGAGTAGCGCACATTAGGGACCAAAGTGGCAATCTGTGTGCAGAGCTGGAAGATATAGGTGAGGTTTTAAATTAATATTTTGCATCTGTGTTCACGATGGTGAAGGACGATATAGGCATAAAAACCAGGCAGGGGGATTGTGATATACTTGAGCAAATTAGTACTGAGAGGGAGGAGGTACTAGCGGTTTTAGCGAGCTTAAAAGTGGATAAATCCCCAGTCCCAGATGAGATGTATCCCAGGCTGCTGTGTGAGGCAAGGGAGGAGATTGCAGGGACTCTGACACAAATTTTCAGAACCTCTCTGGCCACAGGGGAGGTGCCAGTGGACTGGAGAACAGCTAACTACAGTACCATTACTCAAGATGGGTAGCAGGGATAAAACAGATAATTACAGGCCAGTGAGCCTAACATCAGTGGTAAAGAAATTATTGGAAAACATTCTGAGGGACAGAATTAGTCTCCACTTCGAGAGGCAAGGATTAATCAAGGATAGTCAGCATGGCATTGTCAGGGGGAGATCATGTCTAACCAATTTGATTGAATTTATCGAGGGGGTGACTAGGTGTGTGGATGAGGGTAGTGCAAATGTTGTATTCTAAATGGACTTCAGTAAGGCTTTTGACAAGGTCACACATGGGAGACTGGTCAAGAAGGTAAGAGCTCATGGGATCCAGGGCAATTTGGCACATTGGATCCAAAATTGGCTTAGTGGCAGGAGGCAGAAGGTGATGGTGGAAGATTGTTTTTGTGACTGGAAGCCTGTGTCCAGTGGTGTATCGCAGGGGTCGGTGCTGGTCCTTTGCTGTTTGTAGTGTACATTCATGATTTAGATATGAATGTAGGAGGTATGAACAGTAAGTTCGCAGATGACATGCAAATTGGTGGAGTGGTAAATAGCGAGGAAGGAAGCCTCAGGCTACAGGATGATATAGACGGGTTGGTTAGATGGGCAGAACAGTGGCAAATGGAATTTAACCCTGAAAAGTATGAGGTGATGCATTTTGGGAGGATTTACAAGGAAAGGGACTACACAATGAATGGTAGGACCCTAGGAAGGACAGAGGATCAGCGGGACCTTGACGTGCATGAACATAGATCCCTGAAGGCAGCAGGACAGTTAGATAAGGTGGATACAAAGGCATATGGGATACTTGCCTTCATTAGCCGAGGCATAAAATATAAGAGCATGGATGTTATGATGGAGCTGTACAGAACGCTAGTTAGGCCACAGCTGGAATACTGTGTGCAGTTCTGGTCGCCGCACTATAGAAGGATGTGATTGCATTGGAAAGGGTGCACAGGAGATTCACCAGGATGTTACCTGGGCTGGAGCGCTTCAGCTATGAAGAGAGACTGGACAAGCTTGGGTTGTTTTCCTTGAAGCAGAGAAGGCTGAGAGAGTGATCTGATTGAGGTGTACAAAATTATGAGGTGCATAGATAGGGTAGATAGAAAGGAACTAGTCCCCTTAGTACAGGGGTCAATAACCAAGGGGCATAGTTTCAATGTAAGGGGCAGGAGGTTTGGAGGGGATTTGAGGAGAACTTTTTCACCCTGAGGGTGGCTGGAATCTGCAAATTACTGTCTGAAAGGGTGGTAGAGGCCGAAAACATCACAACATTCAAGAAGCATTTAGATGAGCTCTTGAAACGCCATAGCATACAAGACTACGGAACAAGTGCTGGAAAATGAGATTAGAATAGACAGGGCTTGATGGCCGGCGCGGACACGAGGGGCCGAAGGGCCTCTTTCTGCGCTGTATAACTCTATGACTCTATGAACCTATGTTACCTGTGTAGAAACTCTGACTCAGAGATATGAACTGGTGCGTCAAAACTCATTCAGTTACGGAAGTGGAATAATCAATAACCACAGCCAATATTCATCCCGTCTAACGGTAACATAATGAAATTCAGCACTCATGACCCACAGATTCTCATGACGTGTTGGGGGAAGGTGATTAATCAGCACCAAAACAATTAAAGTGTTTACAATAACAATACATTGATTAACAATAATTCATTATAGAGAGGATTTGAATACTGTAACACTGCTGTCCTGTTGTTTACCTGTCTGTAATTAGTTAACATCTGTTTCTGTTGGTGCAGTTCAGTAGAAACAAAGCATTATCAATACATTTCAACATATATATGAACATTAGAATATCAGAAATAGGAGCAGGAGTAGGCCATACGGCCCCTCGAACCAGCTCCACCATTCAATAAGATCATGGCTGATCATCGACCTCAATAGCACTTTCCTGCCCGATCTCCATATGCCTTGATTCCCCGAGGCCAAAAATCCATCTATCACAGTCTTGAATACACTCAAAGGCTCAGCATTCACAGGCCTCTGGGCAGAGAATTCCAAAGATTCACAACCCTCTGAGTGAAGAATACACTTCTCATCTCAGTCTTAAATGGCCGACCCCTTATCCTGAGACTATGCCGTCTAGTTCTAGACACTCCAGCCAGGGGAAACAACCTTTCATCATCTAACCCTGGCAATCCCTTCAGAATCTTGCTATGTTTCAATGAGATCACCTCTCATTCTTCTAAACTGCAGAGACTATAGGCCCATTCTACACAATTTCTCATCATAGGACTGCCCTGTCATCCCAGGAATCAATCTCGTGAACCTTCTCTGCAGCGCCTCATATGCTTATAACCAAACTCTTCAAACAACAGCAAAAATCTTCCCCTTTGCCATTGATTACATTGGGAAAACACGAATGCAGCTCCATGAAGGGGAGAGACCAGTAATCTAAAACAATAATTTCATATAGGAAGCGACTTGTCCCACTCCGGTTAGTGACGCACACTCAGTACAGTTCTACAGTGACAGATACTCCCAGTTATACATGCCACTGGGGTCAGGTGTTCCACTCCAGGTTAGTGACCCACACTCAGTACAGTTGTACAGTGACAGATACTCCCAGTAATACATGGCCATCTGGGGTCAGGTGTTCCACTCCGGTTAGTGACCCACACGCTGTAGTTCTACCGTGACAGATACTCCCAGTAATACATGGCCACTGGGGTCAGTGTTCCACTCCGGTAGTGACCCACACTCAGTAGTTATAACAGTGACAGATACTCCCAGTAATACTTGGCCACTGGGGTCAGGTGTTCCAATCTGGTAGTGACCCACACTCAGTAGTTCTACAGTGACAGTTTCTCCCAGTAATACTGGCCACTGGCATTAGGTGTTCCACTTCAGTTAGTGACCCACACTTCAGTAGTTCAACAGTGACAGATAAGTACTCCCAGTAATACATGGCCACTGCATGAGGTGTTCCACTTCAGTTAGTGACCCACACTCAGTAGTTCTACAGTGACAGACTCCCTTTAGTCCCTTGCTATACCTTCTTCTCAGAGAGTTGCTTACACTGAGGTCTAATTCAACAGTGCACAATATTACAATAAAGGCAATAACTTCTTAACATAGCAGCCCGTGAGTTACAAACAGAATTTACTTTTAGTTGAGGCAATGGAAGAAAACCACAGCAGTAATTCAGGGCATTTGACTAAACGAAATGTTATCACTGATCGGGTCTCTGTATAACGGTGACCACTAGATCAGGATGTAACATTATCAGTCACAGAGCAAAACCAGACACCAGCTCACACACAGATTTACACAACTTCAATGGTTATAATCACTTACCAGGAACACCATGACGGCAATGATCATGTAGTATATTTTCTCACACATGTCATATGTGTTTAACATTTTCTGTGTGAAGCGATGTGTCCCTTCGTGCTGCAGGCAATCTCTCTGAATTAAA